>OX352775.1:534331-896831 GCA_947095535.1 Poecilobothrus nobilitatus
CTTAATTTTTAAGTATCTATAATTAGGTTTTTTTTTTTAATTTAAAATGCATAAAAAAAAGTATAAAAGTATAAGTTGATAGGTGAATGAACAGAAAGGGATTAGATTTGGGTTCTCAATATTTAATTTATTTTTTACTTTAATTAAAACTTTTGCTTTCCTCTCTGTTTACCTGTAGAATGTTTTAAAAGTTAATTTGTCTCAACAAAAATAAAAACTGTTTAAGTATAGTATAAAAATAGATTAGAATTTAATTTAAGAAATGATTGTATTTATAATCGAATGTAAAAAAAAAACTAAAAAGAAAAAATTGTGATTTAATATATATGTACATATGTATATGTATGTACATAATATTTACATATATGCATATATGTATTTTATCACAAGTGATAATATTGGAATGGAGGAATAATATCGTTCATCAAAAACTTATTTCAAATAAAATTCAATTCAAAAAAATTTTTCATTTAACATTAGGTTGTCATTTTAGTGAAAGCCTTTTAAAAAAAAAATAAAAGGATATTTTAACAAAAAGACAAATATTTTATCCATATACATACATACATATGTATGTATTGTATACAACAAACTAACTAAAAATTTTTTAAATTTTTAGAAGAAGCTTGAAAATAAATTTTTAGGAAAAGCTTTAAAATATCTGTTTTTTTTTTTAAATATAACAAAATTCATATGGATATCTACATACATACATATACATATGTATGTATACCTATATCTATTGTAAATCGTATTATGGCGCTTTATTAAATAGAATTTTTTTGGTAAATGATTTTTTTTTTTTTGTTCAAATGTCAATTTTACAAAGTATAGTACGTATTATAGGTACAATTCAAAATAATTATTAATTATTTAATTGTAATTTTTGCCATTTTTGTAAAATGTATATACATATGTATGTCTGTAGGTACAATATTTTAATAAAAATATCCTTTTGTAAAACGATTATTGAATTGTGTCCGTATCCCAAAAAAAAATATCTTTTTTTCTTAATTTGAATTTGTATTGATTTTAAATTCAAGTTTAAATTAATTGAATAAACTTGTTTAAATTAAGTAGGTATAAAAAAAAAAATTATAGGTACTTCTAGAATATATTTTACAATAAAATATTTTTAAAAACAAAAAAAAACTAACGCTGAAAAATATTTTTTTTTTATATATTACCTACTATGTACTTATAAAGATGTCAGCTGTTAATATAAGGTTTGTGTTATTTTACGTTATTTTTGATTCAGTCAAATATGTAATATGTATGTATGCATGTATGTATGTACATATATGAATTGATGGTTACCATATTATATTTTTTTTATTATAATTTTTGAAATAAAGTATGTTTCCTTTTTTTTTTAATTTATAATTACTATATTTAAATTCTCTATATATTATGATTTAAGCTGTAATGGTCACGTTATATTCCCCCTCCCCTTTACATGATAATACTTTTACATAACGATGCATTTAGAGTTATATAGAAAGGTACCCTTTTCGACGTTGAATCTGCGCAGAGAAATATGCTGAAAATATGAAGAGAAATTGTATGAATTTATACAGAGCTAGAGAAAATTCTCTGCACAATTTCCCTTTAAATTTACTAATACATTCTCACAAAATTGTGAGATCACGATTCAACAGTAGGCGAATCTTTAGGCGTATTTTCTCAGCACACAAATAAGCGCATATTTCACTGATTTCTAAAAACTAATTTTCTGTGCCAATTTCAGCACTTTTTTGGATAATGTTTTAGCTACAGTAAAATATAAAAATTTGTTATTTTAAATAACATGTAGGCTATATTTAAATTTGAAATTCGTACGATAATAAAATTGTTGCTATAATTATAAATAATAATTATTCTAAATAATTGTGCTTACAAATTATCATGTGAATTTCAAATTTAAGAACAATATAGCATGTACATATTTAAAATAACAAAATTTTATATTTTTACAAATTTAATTTAATGGTACCTAAAGTATAATATAAAAAAATTTACCCTGAAACATCTTATCTTTATCACAGCACTGAAACGTCTGAAACAAATGATACAATGACAAAATGGCAGAAAATTTTCAACTTTCTTTGTGCAGAAAATTTTCAGCGTCTAAAAATGATGCAATAACATACAAAATGCAATGAATAAATTGCATAAAATTTTCAGCTTCAGCGCAGAAAATTTTCAGCGAAAACTGTTGCGCTGAAAGAGAGAATGATAATGAAATTGTCAGCGTCAACTGCAGCGCCAAAAAAGGTAATGAAAATTTTACGGATAGACTTGCCAGGTGTACGTTATTTGAATATACGTTATTTACGAAATTTGTGAAAACGTACCTAAAGGTACGTTTAATTACTGATTATATTTTAAGTCGCACACATTTTTTTTTAAATTGTTGTAATTTAAAGCAAATAGTATAATAAATACGAGAAAAGGAAAACAAAAATCTACCATTTACACATTACGAATATAGTTTCGTTTATATTATGATGCTGGTCCGTTTATATTATGCAGCGTTTTTGTTTAAAGGGGCGAATAGTGCATTTGTTTAAAGGGTGGTGTCATATTTAAATAAAGTTTTTACAAGGGTGGCTGTTATATTTAAATAAAATTTATGTTTATAAAATACAATTCTGTGAATTTTGTGAATTTGTGTTTTTTGGAATTTGTGCTACAAAATTAAATATTTAATTTGTTTCATTTGTTATAATTTTTGTCCAGTTCAACTTTAATGAAGCAGAGTTTTTGTATTCTTAAAGTATTATTTCTGGAATATTTATAAAAAATAAAGTATTTAAATGTAATCTGCTTTAAATTTTATTTAAGATATAATGATGGAAAAAGAATATGATACTGACAACAGCGAATACAACACCGAAGATGAAAATCAAAATATTAGTGCAAAAACTAAAACAAAAAGACAACGTCATACAAATCATTTTAGCGATGAGTGGCCGAAATCTTACCAATGGATGGTCAGAGTAGTAGGAAAACCCAATGCTGCCAAATGTATTCACTGTCGGACAGAATTTAGTATTGCGGTATCTGGAATTCGAGATGTGAAACAACATATGAAAACCTTTAAACATATAACCAACTTAAAAGCAACATCCAGTACCAATAGTCTAACTTCGTTTTTTTCAACCTCATCAACAATAACTTCATGAGATAAAAAAATTTGCGATGCAGAGGCTACCTTTGTATATCACAGTATTCAACATTCGCATAGTTTCAATTCATCAAATTGTACCAGTTCGTTATTGCATACTTTGTTTCCGGATTCAAAAATAGCATCGAATTTCACTTGTGGCCGTACTAAATGTTCGAAAATAGTAACAAATGTATTAGCAAAAGAATCTCAAAATTCTATCATTGCTAATATAAAAAACAAAAATCTTGATTGCACTATTTCTACAGACGCATCTAATAAGGGAAATATAAAAATGTTTCCTCTAGTACTACTATTTTTTTGAAAGATGTTGGTGTTCAAACAAAACTTTTAAATTTTTTTGAGAGCTCAAGTGAAACATCACAGCATATTGTTAGTTCTTTAATTAGTTATCTAAATAAAGCAAATTTAGATCTGAAAAGCATAATAAGCTACTGCGGGGATAATGCTAACGTTAATTTTGGTCGCCATCAAAGTGTTTTTACTGAGCTCAGAAAAGTAAATCCAGACATTATAGAAGTAGGATGTTTGTGCAATATGCTGTTAAATGCTGTTAAGAATGCTTCAAATTTACTTAAATTTGACGTAGAATGTATTATAGTTAAAATATATAATGAGTTCAGCTTTCACACGAAAAGGAAGCAAACGCTAATGGAATTTTATGATTTTTGCGATATCCAATACGCAGAAATGTTACACCATGTTCCGACAAGGTGGTTATCTCTTGTGCCGGCTATCGATCGCCTTTACAAAAATTTTGAGCCCATAAAATTTCAATTCCAAAGCTTCACCACCGGCTTTAGTAATTGATTTTTTAATTGTAATTGATTGAACAACGAGTTGGCAGAAGCCTATTTAGGTTTGCTATCGAATATTGGGTCAATTATCAAAAATGTAATATTAAAGCTAGAAGGTGAAGGTCCTGTAGTAATAGAACTATTTGACTTGCTTGAGAATTTAAGAAATTCGTTAAAAACTAAGCTACAGCAAAAGTTTTATGGTACTATAGCGCAACAGGCATTAGAAAAATGCAATAATGATACTGAAAAAACATTATTCCTCAAAAGAGCTTCTGCATTTTTAGAATAAATGATTCAATACATAGAAAAAAGATTTGATTTCAGTAATAATAAGTACGAATCTCTAAATGTTCTTTAATTGATAGAAGTTCCTACTTTTGAAGCCTTTTTAAATGTACTGAAGCTATTTCCTATTAAAAATATTGACGTAGATGGTTTATTTGAAGAGTACATAATATTTAACGCGATGTGTGAACGCATGTTTAGCTTAATGTTTCATGCTTGGAGATCAGATAGAAGTCGTCTCCTTATAAAAAATATAGAAGCTGAAATCCTCGTGAAGCATAATTTTAAAATGAATTGCAAAGAGTTTTAAAAATATGTAATTCAGAAAGACGAATTATTAAAAAAAATTAAATGTAATGAAAAATATAACTAATCAAATTATAATTAAATGAAGTGCTTGTGAATTTTTTTTTAAATTGTTATATTATTAATATAATCAAGTTTTTTTTTAAGGCAGAATTAAAGTCCTTGTTATTAATTTTTAAATTGTTATACTATTAAAATAATCAATTTTTTTTAAGGCAGAATTAAAGTCGTTGTTATTTATTTTTTAAATTGTTATACAATTAAAATAATTAATTTTAATATTTTATTGAAGTGATATAAATAATTTTTTGTTAAGGCAGAATTAAAAACCTTGTGATTTATTATTATTATTAAAGACCTTGTGATTCAAATAATTTTATTATATAACATATTTACTGATAATTATAATAATAAAAAAACTACATAACATGTATCTTTAATTGTTTTCTTTTTTATGCTGATTAATTTTGGTATGTACGTTTTTTTAGAAATTTTTATCTGGCAAGCCTAGTTGCGCATCTCATGTATAAACTTTTCAGCGCTAAATTAAGCGCAGAAGGAAGGCACAAAAATACTCGATAAAATATTCTACACTGCTTTCATAGCTGAAAAATGCAGTTATTTTACAAATTCTAAATTTACTAAACCAATCGCAAAGTTTTACATTGTAAAGAACTTTTTTGCTGTGATAGTATTTGTAAAAAGGGGTAAACTACTGAAAATTTTTTATCAGGGCATGTATATATATATAGTTATGTTCACATAAACAATTTAAAGTCGAACTGTATCTTTTTTTTTATAAACTTTTAATGCAGCTTAAGATGAATTAAATCTATTACATTTTTTATTTTATGTCAGAAACAAATATGTATAAATTTTTTTCACCATAGATTGAAAAGAAAATATATTTTTTTTTGTCATGAATTAAATCAAATATTGTACTAAAATTAAATTAAATTTTGAACTAGTTTAAAAAATAAGAACAGTACAAGATATTCTACATATTAATAAAAATCTTACAGTTTTCATAAAAAAAACATATTGACAATGTAAGAAAATTTTATACGATATTAAAGTTTTAAATAGTAGTTAAAAGTTTAGGATATATCTAATCATGTATTTTGATTTTTGAAAATAAGAATCAAAATATCTAACCGGATGAATTTAAATATAATTTTATATTATTTTAATTTTTAGTAATTTTATATCGTAATAATGTATATCATATGCACAGGCCCTACTTAGCCATAGGGCTAATTAGACTTAGCTCAGGGGCGCCAATATGATATGTAGTAATAAATATAAATTTTAAATTTCTAAAAAAAACCACAGTTTTTTTGCAACTACGTCTATATATTTTATAGAAATTTATACCTCATTCAACAGCAAAAGTTTTTTGTGGTCCTTGCAAATTATTTGAAATATCATCTAATAATTTTATTAACGGATTTAATGATTGGAAGCATGTCAATTTAATTACCATCATGAAAACTGTGCTCAACATCAACAAAATTCACGAATTTATGCGAATCGTCTAAATGGTCAATCGGAATTACTTCAAAAATATTTGCACAAGAGATAATCAAAAACATAAACTATTGGAAAAATATTTTGCAACGAATAGTTGAAGTTCTTAATTAAGTTCTTAGCTTCGAGAGGATTGGTTTTTCGCGACAGCAATCAAATAATTGGAAATAAAAGTAATGGGAATTATTTGGGATACATGGAGTTAATAGCAAAATTTGGTCCAGTATTACAGCAGCATTTGTTAGATTTCGCAAATAAAGGAGAAGGGATCGTATCATATTTATTAGCAGGAGTTTTCGATAAATTTATTGACATGTTAGGTAACAATGTGCGTAACTCTATTATTGCTGAATTAACGGAAGCTAAATATTTTTCGATCATCATTGATTCCACCCCTAATATTTCACATGTGAATCAGCTGACAATGTTGGTTAGATATGTTAATACTGCAGGAAATGCAGTAGAGAGATTTTTAAATTTTATTAAAAATGTTGGACATAAAGGTGAAGAAATGAAAAACTGTGTGATAGAAACATTTGTAATTTTCGGCATTAATATACAAGATTGTAGAAGACAATCTTATGATAATGCTTCTAATATGTCAGGAATTTACAAAAGCCTTCAGGCACGAGTAAAATCAAAAAATAATCTGGCAATTTATGTATACCGTGTGCACCACATTCTCTGAATTTGATTGGTGAATGTGCAGCAGAAAGCAATGTGAATGTGTTTCGAAGTTACGAAATTGTTTTTTTTCGTCCAGAATTTCTTCGCTGCATCAATTGGCTGCTGGGAGATATTGAAACGTCGCTTATCTGTGAAATGTAAGGTACCAAAACCATTGAGCACCGCCCTATGGTCTGCACGTGCAGAATCTGTGAATGCGATATTTGTCGGATATGACTGTTTTAGAACTGCACTAAATGATATATATCTAGATTCGACACAAAAATGTTCCACCATAATTGAAAACCAGTTTAATTCTCTCGAAACCGCTATGATGTTATCATTTTGGAATGATATTCTGGAAACTATGAATAAAATTAATATAAGTCTCCAAAAAGTTGAAATTGAAACAGTGGCCAAATTGTACAACGCATTAGAAAAATATGTTGAAGGACGTCAAAATCAAAATTCGTTTCATTACTATAAAAAAAAGGAGAAGAGATATCAGGTAATCAAGAATTTAAAACTGGGAGAGCCATCAAGAGGAAAAGGCAATTCGATGAAGAACTATCAGCTGACACTCAATTTGATCGAACTACAGATTTCCGTATAAATACTTTTTACGTCATTATTGATTCACTTTTGGCTGAAATAAATAAACGCAAATCTGCTTATGATCACATTGCTGCCAAATTTGGATTATAATGAATTTAAAAAAAATTGATGACAATGTTATCCGAGAAAAGGCGAATATTTTGTGTAAAGAATACTATGATGATCTGGAAGATGGGTTAGCAGAAGAATGCTTGCATTTCAAACATATTAATTTATTATCTGACAACTCAATTGCTTTTTCGAAAGCTCAGCTCATTTTAAAAACAATAATTGAGTTGCAAATTGAATGTACATGTCCAAATATAACAACTGCTCTACGGATATTTTTGAGTATTGCTTGTACAAATTGTAGTAGAGAAAGATCGTTTTCTACCCTTAAAAAAATAAAAAATTATCTACGATCGTCTTTAGGACTATACAAATTAAATAATTTAAGTATTTTATCTATTGAAGCTAATTTATTAGAAACTACAGATTTCAAAGAAATAATTAATAAATTTGCTCATAATAAATGTCGTAAAAGAAATATTTAATATTAAAATATATGTTTTTGTTTTTTTTTTTTGTTTTTTTTCAAGTAATCTCTGTACATATTAACGAAATAAAATTTGCCTTTTTAAAATAAAAATTATAAAAATCTCTTTAATTCACTTAGAATTTTTACATGAAACTTTAGGTTAAACCAAAGCCTAGGGCGCTCAAACTTGTGAAAACGACCCTGCATATGCATTATAAATAATAATATTTGGTTATATCATGCAGGAAGATGTTATATACTACTGTATGTTGTAACTCACTCGTGATCCTGACTCTGTAGTAAATAATAATATTAATAATTAACCCAATAATAATAGCTGTTACAGTTACAGTATGGAGTTGCCTTCAATTATTACATCATGCAGAAAGGTGTACTACTAATATTGTAACTAATAAATATGAAAATGTAATAAATACTACTGCATAATAAATAAAAATGTAATAAATACTACTGCATATTGTAACTGTTAACGGCTATAGTTACTATTAGCAAAATAGTAATAATAATAGGTTTATTGTTCCCATACAGTCCCAATTTTCAATTTAATATCTCCGCATTCTTGCCCTATCCTCTTCTATCCTTACTCCCTAGCCAATATACTGCGTTAGCAGGTAGCGGTTTCATCCCATTATATTGGCTAAAGGCGGAGGTGGGTTTAGTCAGAAAAAATCTAACACTACCAAGAGGGAGTTCTTGGTACCTTTGGAAGATTCCCATCTCCCTCAGGAAAAAAAAAATTTTTTTTGGGTAATTTAGAAAGGAATTACTTTCTTTATATGTTGACTTAAAAAATTAACTCGAATTTTTAAAGAATTTTTATTATGTATTATGCTAGTAAGCTTTAAAATAATATTTGACACTTTTGCCAACTTTTGAAATATTCAACTAT
Source organism: Poecilobothrus nobilitatus (assembly GCA_947095535.1). Classification (NCBI taxonomy): domain Eukaryota; kingdom Metazoa; phylum Arthropoda; class Insecta; order Diptera; family Dolichopodidae; genus Poecilobothrus; species Poecilobothrus nobilitatus. The sequence goes on from OX352775.1 coordinate 543,145, forward strand.
ATAGTAAATGGAAGTAATAACTATCTATATATCATATATAAGTAGTATGAAAATAAAACATAAATAAATTACTCTTAACTTACTTACTTAAACAAATGTTTTTGATTAATCATTGAAACCGTTTTTAAATCAACCTGCATTTATAAAAGCACATAAAACAAAGTTAATATATAAATGAGGTAAATATATTAATAGGATGGATTTATAAATTATTGGTTAACTTTTTCATTTAAAGCAAAACAATTTCCATTTTAAGTAAAATTTTTTTATTTTAAATGTTTTTAAGTAATTTGTTAATAAAGAAAAAATTTCCCAGACAAACTACAAAACATACACATTAAGTCAGAAATACATTTTCTTAAAAGTAAAAAAGGTATACAGTTAGAATTTGTTCAGAATCTTTATTAAATTTTAAAATCAACTCTTAAAAAATCATATACATACAATATGCATATTTACTTATGTTCCTATATTAAACTCTAAATAAATATCGCAAACCAAAACTAATGAGAATATCAGAATCTTTTTTTTAACATTCATTGCCTTCAAATTATATCAATAATAAATGAATAACTTAGAAAATAATTGGCTTTTCCCCGAAAAAACTGGAAAAATATTTAAGCTGCTTTATTTCTTTGCAATTTTGAAGATAAAATATTATTTTATTTTGACTTGGTATGATTTCATCAAAATATGAGTTTCAGGAATATCATACAACCCAATAAAAAAAAAATTTGAGTTTTTTTTTTGACTTATGTACTTTTGTCCGTCAGACTTATTACAACATTTAAAACTGTCAAAAATTTCTGTTTCAATCTTTCATTGGCCCATATTGCTTTGCTTAATTTTAAATTTCTGTAAAATAATGCATGTGAAATGTGAATCAAGCAAAAGTTGATAATTAGGTTTTTATCATTAAAATCGTTTTTTTAAAAAAAAAAAATTAATAAAAATAAAATAAAAACACAAACTTTATTAAATTATTTTTCTTTAAGTTCTCGAAAATTTCGGGACTCGGGTGACTTCAAAAATCCTGAAAAATTATTAAAATATGAATTGTATATTATTTCAAAAAAATTAGAAACCCTATCATATTATTTTAAAATCATTCTTTAGATTTTTAAAAGAATTATATACATATACATATTATGTAAATACAAATCATATATAGATACATCATATCACCAGTGAATACAAACGGGTTTGATTTTTCTTTTTTTTTATACAATATTTTATATTGTTTGTATGCAATAGTATTAATAGTTATATGGAATATATGTACATATATATTATTATATAATTTGTTGTCACTGTATTAAAACATTCATAAACAAAAAGATATCCTTGCGCACCCGTTAAACAAACAGCGTAAAGATTTTTTTTTTTTTTTAACCATTCACAATTATTTAACGTACATACCGTATTCATAGGTTAATATATATACAAATATGTATATACAATATGTAATATGAACTATATATAAATTTTTAATTTATTAAAATTTCATATAATATGTACATATATGTATATATATAATTTATAAATATCAAATTTTATTTTACATACATATATACATATTTTAGTATAATATAAAATGTGAAACTCAAAATCTATAATGTATATATATAAATTACAGTCGACTATAAATTTTATTAATTATTTAATAAGAAAAAAAAAATTAAATTGCAATAGACAAAATTCGTAAAAAAAAGAAAATTATTTGAAATACAATCAAGTGTTTATTAAAAAAAAAAAAAAGAGGATAAGTATAGAAGAAGCGTTAAATAAACGTTATAAACAAAAAAAAATATCTTTTAATTAAAAGGTTTTTAAAATTTAAAAAAAAAATCTATTTTTTCTAAAAATTTGACTTTTCAATTAATAATGCTTTAATAGTATATCTGTTTTTCTTATATGAACCGGTTTAAAAAAAAAAATTAATTAAAAAAATAATAAAAAAACATAAAAAGAAAAAACCAATAATTTTTACATGTTGCTTGTTAAATGCAAAATATATGCATACAATTAATACATAATACAAAATTATTATTTAAAATGTTATTTAAAGATAAATAAATAGATGTATTCCTTTTATCTGCTCCTCAGTAATATTCCTTAAAAAATAACTTTTAAGTAGCTTTTTTTTATTTATTTTTTTTTTTTTTTTATTTTAATATTACAAACATTTAAATTCTGAATGAAATTTTGTCTCCCCATTATATTTGCCTACAAAATATTTTAATTTTTTTAAACAAAATTTACAAAAAGAATACAAGGATTAAACATGAAAAAAATACATAACATACATAAAATGTGTACTTACATAAAAAATATATGATTTTACATATATATATTATTATAAATATTAAAAACAAAATTATATATGTAAAAATATAAATTATATGACATGGGCATTTAGTTTTCCTTTAATTTATTATTTCAACCGGTTCGTTTATTTAAGGATGGTATTGATTATTATATTTGCTTGAAAAAGGATAACAAAATACATACTTATAAATAGTATGTCTAAGTGTATGTGTGTTTGCGTTTGTGTGAAGCATTTTTTTTTTGAATTATTATTTTTATTTTCATTGATTTCGAGTCTGTCATTTGAGCTTTAAAGTTCAGAAGGACTTGACGTTTAACAATAAAAAAAAAAAACTTATAATAATAATAATAAACAAAAGGGATAAATAAAAGAAAACAATAAAATACATACTTGGAAGATTTTTTATTGTTTTTTTTTTATACAATTAATTTTTATATATTAAAAAAAAAAAATTAAATAAATAATTTAATATAAAAGTTTCTCGTGTGCTTTATTAATATGAAACTAATTATGAGTTATTTTCTTTCTTGAACACAAAATCCTTTTTTTTTTTTGTTTTGTTTTTATTAAATTAAAAGGTTTTTTTAGCATATCTGATCCACCGACACAAAATTCATTTATAATAATTATAAAAAAATAATAATAAAAATTAATTAATAAACTATAAATTAAAGCTATACCTACATATAATATGCATATACATACTTAAATATTTTATTTAAAAAAAAAAAAGATTTTTTAAAACAGATATATGCATATATAATATTAAAAAATATATAGGTATATAAAAAAAAAAGAAAAAAAAACATAATTAAAAACAGTTATAATGAGAAAAAAAAAACATAAATAAAATAAAGTATCTATACATATGTGTATACATTTAAAAATTTATTAATAATTTATAATAAAAATTAATCAAATGCTGTGTTAAAGACTTATTATAAATAAATTTAATATACATATATACATAGGACATGTATTACACATAATTACTTACATACATACTAAAAATGAGTACTTTATTTAAAATTATTATAATACTATACATATTTTATATACTATATTTGTGTCTTGCGTAAATTTTATTGTATATATATTATATATTTTATATGTATCCATAAAATATTTACTATTTAACGATATGGTAAATTTTTTTTGATTGTTTTTTTTTTTTTTTTATATATAAATAATATACATAATATATAATAATATTTCTTAATATACTGCCTAAGTAAACCCAACAATGAATTTTTTTTTATTTAAAAAAAAAAAAAATAATTAAAAAAATTATAATATATATATATATGTATGTATGTATGTATATGTATGCATAAATATATATAAAATAAAAATTAAAAATTATGCATCATTCTAATTTAAAATCACCTTCAAAACATCAAAATTCAACAAATTCAACTAAAGTAACAGCAACAACATCAACAACCACAACAGCAGCAGCAACAACAACAACAGCAGTAACAAAAAAATGTAATATAATTACATATGAAGAAAATAATGATAATAATATTAATATAAAAAAAAATACAAAAACTAATTTATTAACATCAACATTATTATCATCATCATCATCATCACCGTCATCATTATCATTATCATCAATAACATTAGGAAATAATAAACCAACAGTACCAGCGAAACCTAGAAATATACCACCAATTAATACAATTATACATAATAATCAAAAATTAATTTTAAATAATCAAACAAATAATATTACAACACAAAATATTAATAAAATACATAATATAAATAAATGTAATAATAGTAATATTATAGGAATAATTACAACAAATACAATATCTTTAACAAAATCAAATTCAATAACAACAGCAACAGCAAAAACAGCTGCAACAACAAAAACAATTATAAAATCTGATAATTCACCAATAACTTCAAATTGTATATTAGTATCATCAACAAATTCTTTAAAAAAATATTCTAATAATATTACAACAATTGATAATACTACTACTACTATTACTGCTGCTACTAATTTTAATACTACTATTACTATTACTAATACTATTGCTAATACTGCTCCTATTACAACTACTACTGCTAATATTTATAGTAATAATATAAATAAAAATCATAATAAACATTGTATTAATTCAAATAATTTATCATCATATTTAAATAATAGATCATCATCATTATCATTCGATAACGAAAATAAAGAAATAACTATTTTAAATTCAAATAAATTAAATAAGACTGTTTCATTTTATTGTACAAATAATAGTAATAACTATAATAAAAATAATACTAAAAAAATAAATAAAATATATAATAATGTTACACTAGGTGGTTCTTTAGAAAGAACTACAACAATAACAAATAAAATGCAAAAATTATCAAGAATATCATTTAATGATATTAATACACCAATAATAATAACAACAACAATAACAACAACAACAATAACAGCAACACCAAATACACCAACAACAATATTATCAACGAATACAAAAAATATAATAACACAAACAACTTCATTTAATCATCATCAACAACAACAACAACAACAAATTAAAAAAATATTTAATAAAAAACAAGAATATCAATTACAAAATTCTTCAAAATTTGATATCAGTTTAGAACCAGATATTCAAAAAGATATTATTACTACACCAATAGAAAATAATATGACTCAATTCAATAATATATTACATAAACATTATCAACAACAACAAGAAACTCCTAATGAATCTAATAATGAAACAATAGTTGATTTAATTACAAACCCATTTAATGATTTAGATGTTAATATGAAATACAACAAAAACATTTTTTTTTCAAATAATCAAAATTTAACAACAAATACATCTAATAATAATAGGTAAGTATTTTTTTTTATGTTTTATCAAAATAAATTAAAATTTAATTTAATATGACCCATGGCGTATTGTTTAAGCCGCCGATCTTTTAATCAAAAAATCTTCAAAGTTCAAACTCAGGTCAAGACCCTATCTTACATTAACCACTAATCCAATAATAATTTTTTTATACCCTACACCTAAAGTATAGGGTATATTAACTTTGATATGGTGTTTGTAACCACCAAAAGGAAGCGAGTTAGGTATAGACATGTATATATATTCTGAATCAGGATCACCGCCGGAGTCGATTTAGCGATGTCCGTCCGTCCGTCCATACGCACGATAACTCAAAAAATAATGATGCTATCTTGATGAAATTTATATAGTAGGTTACTAATTACGAAAGAAAGGTTAAGTTCGAATCTGGACAAAATCCGTCCATGGGTTCGGATTCTGGAAGCTTCCGAATGATTCCGGAGCAAACGAGATTATCTCCAAAAGCAACAAAGATAGAACCTTCAAATTTTGTACAATGATGTTTCTTCCCGTTCGATTTATGTCTCTGAAATTTAAGAGGATTTGGTCCATGGGTTTGGGTTTTGGAAGCTTCCGAACGAGCACCAGAGCAAATGAGATTATCTCCAAAACCAACAAAGATAGAACCTTTAAATTTTGTACAATGATGTTCCTTCCCGTTCGATTTATGTCTCTGAAATTTAAGAGGATTTGGTCCATGGGTTTGGATTTGGAAGCTTCCGAACGAGCCCCAGAGCAAATGAGATTATCTCCAAAACCAATAAAGATATAACCTTTACTTTTGGCAGAATGGTGTTCTTTCATGTATGATTTAGGCCTCTGAAATTTAAGAGGATTTGGTCCATGGGTTTGGATTTGAAAGCTTCCGAACGAGCACCAGAGCATATGAGATTATCTCCAAAACCAACAAAGATATAACCTTTAAATTTGGCAGGGTGGTGTTCTTTCATGTTTTATTTAAGTCTCTGAAATGTGAGAAGATTTGGTCCATGGGTTCGGGTTTTGGAAGCTTCCGAACGAGCCCCAGAGCAAACGAGATTATCTCCAAAACCAATAAAGATAGAACCTTTAAATTTTTTATAATGATGTTTCTTCCAGTTTGATTTATGTCTCTAAAATTTAAGAGGATGTGGTCCATGGGTTTGGATTTTGGAAGCTTCCGAACGAGCCCCAGAGCAAATGAGATTATCTCCAAAAACAACAAATATATAACCTTTAAATTTGGCCGAATGGTGTTTTTTCATGTTTGATTTAGGTCTCTGAAATTTGAGAGGATTTGGCCATGGGTTTAAATTTGAAAGAATTTGAGCCGTGGATTCGAATTTTGGAAGCTTCCGAACGAGCCGCAGAGCAAATGAGATTATATCCAATACGAACAAAGGTAGAACCTTTGAATTTGGTACAATGGTGTTCTTTCGTGTTTGATTTATGTCTCTGAAATTTAAGAGGATTTGTCCATGGGTTTGGTTTTGGAAGCTTCCGAACGAGCCCCAGAGCAAATGAGATGATCTCCAAAACCAATAAAGATATAACCTTTACTTTTGGCAGAATGGTGTTCTTTCATGTATGATTTAGGCCTCTGAAATTTGAGAGGATTTGGTCCTTGGGTTCGGATTTTGAAAGCTTCCGAACGAGCCTCAGAGCAAATGATATTATCTCCAAATGCAACAAAGATATAACCTTTAAATTAGGCAGAATGGTGTTCCTTCATGTTTGATTTATGTTTCTGAAATTTGTGAGGATTTGGTCCATGGGTTCAAATCTTGGAAGCTTCCGGACGAGCCCCAGAGCAAACGAGTATATCTCCACAACCACCAAAGATAGAACTTTTAGTTTTAGTACAAAGGTGTTCTGTTATGTTTCCTTTTCTGTAAAATTGGACACTGACATTTGAAAGAATTTGAACCATGGGTTCGTATTTTGGAAACTTCCGGACGAGCACAAGAGCAACGAGCATATCTCCAAAACCAACAAAAGTAGAACCTTTAAATTTAACAGAATGGTGTTCTGGCGAGTTTTCTTTATGTTCCTGAGATGGATTCGATGAATTGGAGTGGCAATTCGGATAGCTGACACAAACCTCCCAAGGACTACCAATCTTCGAAAATAATTAAGATAGAAACTTAAAATTTTATACAAGGGTGTCAAGCATATCCCAAGCGGATGCCTCTTTTACGTTCTTGAAATTCGAGTTGAATAAGACAGAAAAGGGAAGAAGTTCAAGCAGCTGCCAAAAACACTTATGGATTTTTAATTTAATTCGAATTATTCAGGTGTAGGGTATTAATAAGTCGGTTGCATCGACTTACTGTTACATTTACTTGTTTATAAGTTTTTGTTGCATCAAAACTATATTTGATTAATGTAATAAATAACTCAGTTGTTTTGATTAGTAAAAAACACTTAATTGTTAAAAAAAAAGTTTTTTCTTTTGATTATTTGATTATTTATAAATGGTTGGTGCAACATACGGCTTAGTTTCTATCAAATATTAGTAATTTATATCGTAATAGTTTATATCGTAATAATTCATATTGTATAATAATATAATTAAATACATAAATGATTATAATTTTAATTAGTTGAACTAATTCCGTAAAACTCTTTTATATAATAATATTTTGAAGAAAAACCTCTTATCAAAAATACCTTTCACCAGTTTTTTAAATTTTACCAATCTTCTTTTAAATAAATTTAAACAATCTTATAAAATTATTTTTTAATTTATTTATTTATTTAGGATGCATTTCGATATGTGATCGATATGTGATCATATTATTAAAAAAAAAGTTATTAACTGAAATAGAGCTTTAATTTTTGTATATTACTTCATAAAAAAAAAATTTGGACAGTTGTTCAAGTTTCAGATGTTCAAAAATAGGAAATTTTTAGTTTTTGACCCTTTACAGCTACTAAACAGGAGGCGACACAAAAATATTTTCTGAAATGACTCATACTTTCAAAAATCTAACTCCTCTCAAAATTTTAAGTTTCTAACTTAAAACCGTTTGGATAAAAGATATTTTGTCCAAAATGAAGTTTCACATAACGATAAATTAAAATACCGTATGGCAAAAGTATATATTCATTATATTTGTATACATATACATATATATTTATAAAGCTAATAAAAACAGCTATCGTTTGGCGTGATTGGACAGATTGAAGATATACCTTATAGAACTTGTGTTATAACAATTTAAATATAGGGCTGTTTAATTGTTTTGAAAATCAGCATTTTTTTTTTTAATTAGCACAAAAAACGATACAAGTCTAAAATTTTTTTTTTTGTTTTTAAATTATATCGTCCAGATTTAAATATCTGCCGATATTTTTAGGACCCTTTTGCTTTTAGCATGTGGGCTATCTTGGTACAAGTATTCAATTATAATTATATTTAATATTTTGTTTACATTATTTTATTATATTTTATATATTATTTTTGACCTGACCAGGGTTTTTTTTTTTTTTTTTTTTTATTATTATTTCACAATTCCAAAATGGAGTTAATCTATAAAGCTCGTATATAGTACAATAAATTGCCTCCACAATTATGTACATGTGGAAACACTATGAATATCTGAAGATTAACCTGCCTCATCTTGTTAACTGAAAATCCTTTTTCTCATTTACTGAAAATCGTGTTCTTTTTCATTTGTTAAAGTAAGCTAAAATTTAAAGAAAAGAAATAATCTTAGAAGGAAAATCAATTTCCAAATTGCAATATTGTATTTTTAAGCATAAAATATAAAATCGAAAGAACTGTTATAAGAGTTGTAAGAGTTAGTTCAAGTACTGGCTTGAGGCCGCAAAATATAAGTTTTGAAAAGAAACTTTCAGCAGTTACAAAGAGAAATTTTCTTCTTCTTTTCCAGAAAATTTTCTAAATAACTTAAAACACTTTTTATAAAACATCAAAAAATAGCTAATGTATTTTTCTTCTTTACCAAAAGTTAAATAAAAAAAAGAACTGAATTTTGAATTAAGAAACTCGGATTTTAAGAAAAGTATAATAAACGGAAAATTGTGAGACGGACTTTCGTATCTTATCCATAACTTATTTATTTTGAATTTACTAAATTCAAATTTTAATTTAGAGCAATATTTCGAGCAATTTATAATCCTATATATAAATAAAAAAATGATGTTATAAAACTTACCATTATGGAAGTTATTTAATTTAATATTGTATCTTGTAATTTTAAGAGGATAGAACATTCGCTGTTCCGCATTCTTTAGAAAATTTTAAAGGTTTTTGGCATATTCAACTAAAAAATTACGAAATGGCACATTCATTGTTTTTGCATATACTCATATCATAAATGTATTTATGTAAACAACTAATTTAGGTTGTTTTTTTTTAAGGTTTAGTATGAGAAGGAAGAAATTCAAGGACGTTCTTTTATGTTTCCTTTATGTCTCTGAAATTTGAGAGGATTTGGATCATGGGTTCGGATTTTGGAAACTTCTGAACGAGCCCCAGAGCAAACGAGCATATCTCCAAAACCAATAAAGATAGAACCTTCACATTTGGTACAAGGATTTTTCGTCATATTTTCTTTCCTTTAAAATTGAAAACTGATATTTGAGACGATTTGGACCATCGGTTCAGATTTTGGAAGCTTCCGAACCAGCTAAAAAGCAAACGACCATAGCTCCAAAACCTACAAAAATCGAACCTTTAAAATTGGTACAAAGATGTTCTCTAATGTTTTCTCTATCTCCCCGAAATTTGAGATGAATTGGTGTGTGGCGATTCGGGTAACTGCCAAAATCTAACAAGCATATCTTCGAATTTAATAAAGATAGAATCTTGAAATTTTGTACAAAATTTTGTATTTTGTTTATGTATTCAGCTTTTATATTTTTTTTTATTTTATCTTGAAATTTACGTAGGGCCTTAGTGGCCTAGTGGGTAAGAGCGTTTAAAATATACGTAAACACACGTCGTAAGAGTTATACCCCCTTATGACATTTACAGCCACGCCGGAACAGGAAACGCTGTGTAATTTCCCGCCCACATATATGTGGCAGAGAAATGCATTAAAAACAATTTTAGTTTCACTAATTGTGAATAATAAATCCCACCAACGATGGAACACGATGGAAAAAAAATTAAGGGTTTCGTTTATGTCTGACCAAAAACTGATGAATTTTTTTAAATTAATATCTAAAATTTATTTGGAGATTGTGACTATGCATGTGATAAAAAAAAACAATTCTTATATAACAAATTATGATTTTTTATGAATAAAGATTTTTAAATGAAAAATTTGTTTGTTTTTAATTTTTTGGCATGTCAATTTTAGTTTATTTTGTTAAGGGAGATGGGAACCTTTCAAATACACCAAGAATTACTCCTTGATTATCTCAGATTCTTACTGACTAAACCCACTTCCCCTTTTAGCGAATATAATGGGATGTTATTATATTGGCAAGTATATTGGCTAGGGAGTAGGAATACGAGAGGATATAGGACAAGAATGAGACATTAAATTGGGTATTGGGACTGTAACAGAACAATAAATCTATTATTATTATTACTATTTTGTTAACAGTGACTAGAGCCATTAACAGTTACAACATGCAGTAGTATATAACACCTTCCATATGATAATAATTGAAGGCAACCCCACTGTCACTGTAGCAGCTGTTAGTATTGGTATTAGTTATTAATATTAACTCTGTAGTAAAAATAATAATAATATAATAAGAATACTAATACCAATAATAGTAACCGCTACAGTGGCAGTGGGGGTTGCCTTCAATAATTACCTCATGTAGTACTACATACTACTACTACATGTTGTAACTGTTGCGACGGCTTTAGTCACTGTTAGCTAAATAGTAATAATAATAGGTGGATTCATTGTTTCCTTACAGTCCCACTCCCAATTCAATGTTCCCGTATCCATTTCCTATCCTTTCCTATCCCTACTCCCTAGTCAATATACTGCGTTCGCAGGTAAGGATTTTCATCCCATTTTATTGGCTAAAAGGGGGAGGTGGGTTTAGTCAGTAAGAACCTGACACTACCAAGGGGGAAATTCTTGGTGTCTTTGGAAGATTCCCACCTTCCTTAGAAAAAAAAAAATTTACTATAGTTATTGTAAAAATTTTTAGATAAAGCGATTATTGTTTTTTCTCTACAATCAAAATATGTTATATTAAATATAATATATAAATTTTTCACATATTCAGTAATATAGAACTACAAAATTTTAATTCTTTGTTTCAAAGAGAGTATTGACAGATGGGTTTTATTTATTCAATTTCTTTTTATACTATACTTATACTATCCTTAATTATGGTGTTATTTACCATTTCGGCGTTCAACACAGGTGTTGGAAATTCTTAGTTTTATATTTCTTGAGATCTGAGAGGATTTCAAGATATTTCTTAATCTGCCAAATAGCGTTCTTGCTTTGCCTAGTCTGTTATCTTCATGGTTTCTTCATCAGTGCCAATGATATTGCCTAAATATTCAAAACTTTCTACATCTTCAATTGGTGTATTATTTATTTCTATGTACCTCTGTAAAATATGTATATTGAGTGTATCGAAAGCTCTTGTGAAGTCAATAAATGCCAGATATAATGGTGAGTTATATTCATTTGACTGATTCTACTATAATTCTTATTATGTAAGTGTGTTCTGTGCAACTTCTTTTTTCTCTGAATCCTGCTAGTTCTTTTTTTAAATTACTTTCTATATGATCTTTGATTCTTGCATAGATGATTAGTGTTGGGATTTTATTAACTGAGTTAAGTATTGTTATACCCCTCCACTTACTACATATGCTGGAGTCACCCTTGTTAGGTATTTTTTACTATGATTCCTTTTTTCAATTGTTTGTTAATATTTTCGCTTGCACAGGTTTCTAGATATAAGTGGTTGTAGTGATTGATCTTAGACTTTGTATAGAGTCTATTTTCAGGATTTCAGTATTTATTCCGTCACACCCTTCGCAAATTTCATTAGCTGTTGGTGGATTTGAGTTGATTCTATTGTGATTGTTTTTGTGATTTCTATTGTTTTGTCCCAGATATTGTATTGCTAATCGATGTTGTTGTTATTTATTTCCAGGAAGTATTCTCTCCATCTTTCTGTAATCTTTTGTTGTTGTGAAAATGTTATTATTTGTCCATTCTTATTTCTTATTGGGTATTCTTTATTTGGATCTTTATTTGTCAGAGTTTTTATCTTCTTGTAGAGTATCTTATTGTTATTTTGATCAGCAGCTTATTGTGCATCTTTGCCTATATTATTATAATAGTTTCTTTTATCGTTTCTTGCTACTAATTTCTTTGCATGTATGTTCAATATACTTAAAAGAGTAAGCTGGTTTTGTTATCGATTAGAAGTTTGTTTCTTAGATGTTGTATAACTATAGATAACTTTAATCAACGTTTTTTCCCATATAACATAATCACAAGAGATGCTGGAATTTTGAAATGTTTACAATATCTCTAACAACTATAATGATCACATATAATACCTAGCTGAAAATTTTTGCTAAACTTAAAGTAAATATATAAAAAAATATAATACATATTTTATAAGCATCTTTTTAAATAACTATAGTTTTTTACAAAAACAGTACCTACTTAATGCACATATTATTTTTTTATGAATAGTATTTCTAAAAATGCAATTCAATTTAATTTTTCACTAAAATTCAGTTTTTAGAACAGTTTTTACTTTAGTAATATGGTAACACTACGAATATGCTTCTAACATAATTCTCTTTTCTCAAAATCCAATTCCTTAAAATTTCATTTTCTCACAAATCCCCTATTATTCAATTATAATCTTATCTTTTAAAATTAAAATTTTTAAAAAAATCCAGTTTTCTTTTTTATTTAAATAATTTTTAAAAATAAATAATAATTAAATAATTTTTAATTTAAAATAATTTAAAAATGTATCCTTTGTTTTACCCGTATCTTAAATGTTTCCGATAAAACTAAACCAACTTATTTTCAAAGTGACAAATCTTTCTGAGTTATTTAAGAACTCAAAAGTCCCCACAATTTCAAATCAATACAACATGTATATAATATATATAATTCCAATATAACCATGTTAATAGTGTAATGTCCAGAGTAGTTCCTCTCTTGGTTGTCAAAAGAAGAAGCGGTGTCTTTCACTACCGAAGAGTTCAGCCAGATTACTGATAAATGCCAATGTAACTTCCCACATCTGGTACAATATTATAAACTGGTTTTATTATATTAGTTTTAAGTTTTTAATTAAATATCGAACCGCCACCAGCTAAAGCTGATTGGGTTGTATCATTTTTGTTGTTCTTCAAATTTATATTATTAGGCTATTTTGCGTGTAATTTTGTATTAATCTAGTTAAATGAAAAAAAAATATAATTAACATTCAAATACATAAATTTAATTAAAAATATTAAATATATATGTATGTATGAATTGATCATGTAAATAATTATATATTTAAAAATGTTATAGGGATTCGTTACCAATTTCATTACCACCATTACAATTGAATCAAAAATCTTATGAACAGACAACAGCATCTCCATCATATAAAAATAGAAGACGTAATAGTGAAAGTAACGAACAACCAACAACAATAATATCACCATCATCACCACTATCATCAGCAACGATAATAACACCAGAATCAGATATTAAACAAATTTTAAAACAAGAACAATTTAAAACATATTCACCAATTACAAAAACAAAAATAATCGAATTTAATGCTAGAATACAATTATTAGAAAATGCAATGACATTACGTGAATCAAATAATGCAACAACAAATTTAATACAATTGTCACCAAAAAAAAATCCTACACAAAAATTAAATTTTAATCAAACAAAAAAAGAAATTGAACAAATGTTAATACAACGTTTTAATTCAATTGATCAACCTAATATATATAATCATCATCAATCTAATTCTAATACAACAACTTCATTGACAGTTTCAACATTATCATCAACAACAAATAATTCGTGTAATTCAATAATTTCATCTTCTTTAACAAATTGTGCAACAAATAATTCAAATAATAGTCAAAATAGTTTAAAAAAGAAAAAAAATATTTCAAGTATCAATAGTAATTCATTAATGGATTTATCATCTAAGAATATTAATTCACAAAATTATATAAATTCAAGTGGAAATAATACAAATAATGAAAAGGAGCATTTAAAAAATTTAACAAAAGATACTTTAAATTTACAAAATAAACTTCAAGAAGAAATGAAAAAACAATGTCAAAAAATTCAAGAAAAAAATTTAATTGAACGTCTTCCACCGCAACATCATCTTTGGAAAACACCAAACATGAATAATATTCAGGTAATTAATAATATTAATTATTTCTAACTATATATGTACATATTATAAAACATCAAACATAAATATAGGTACAGGTATAGGTACATAAACATACATATATATGTATGTGATGTGCATATGTAAAATATTGTAATAATTTTGATACTGTCATGAATTAGTTTTTATTTCCTAACACTTTCTGATCAGAAAGATATGAGCATACTTAGATGCTCTCCAAATTTATGATGCAGAAAGTTCCTTCATAATTCATATATTTTTACGGCGTGAAAAATGTCATAATTCATATATTTTTACGGCGCCTATCACCTGGCAAAGCTAATTGCCTACTTTTCTGTATTATAAAGGCACGGCATGCCAATAATAGAATAATAAATAACATAACATAACTATTTAATCTGCACGTTCCTGCAAAGTGAATTGCTGGTTTGTACAGAATAAATAGTATAAAATAATAAACTATGTATTTAATTTTTTTTAATGCATTTCTCTGCCACATAAATGTGGACAGGAAATTACACAGACTTTCCTGTTCAGGCGTAAGAGGGAATAACTCTTACGACGTGTGTGGGATTCGTAACCACATTCCCTCGGTGTTTACAGTGTATTTTATACGCTCTTTTCCACTACGCCACCGAGGCCCCCACTATTTAGTTTTGTGATATGATTATATCTGATTTTTATTTTCAAAAATCAATCCTTATAAGGTATACTAATTTGTATTTTATCAAATCCATACATTTGTCATTTTACATACATTTTATCGAAGACAATAAATCATATTAATTTATTGCTTCGTTACATAGAATTTTACCTGGAACAAAAAATGCAATACAATATATTGACCTAGTACCGTTCTACAATATTATTTCCATATGTGATAATCAATCAAAATATTATCAAAATATAATTGCATACAAACATGAATGATTTACATGAAAATCATAACATTTAAAAATCTAAACGAAACATGTAATTGGTCTTCTTCTTTTTATTAAATAAATTATATGAAAGTAAGTGTGACAACACAAAATGTTAGGTCAGTAATTTTATGTTATGCAATTTCTAAAGTTACTTGGTAATATTTAATTTACAGTTACGGAAATAAATTTGTGTCAAAGTCAAAATATATTACAATATGTATTACGTTTAAAAAAATAAGTTGTTATATTTTATTTTTTTATTTGTAAGGATCGAATTCTGAGTCGATTAAGCCATGTACTTCTGTCCATCCGTCCCCACGATAACTCAAAAAATAAATGAGCTGATAAAAAATAGGAGGCTGAAATGTTTTTTACGTCACTTTTGCAAAATTGTTAGTTTCGCTATTTAAATTCACCATTTTTGACTGCCGAGTTCGAGTAACTGTGATACAACTTCTTTCTTTATATGGAAATAACTCAGTGTCTATTAAAGCTATAGGTATCTAGAATTTTATGAAAAACTGTTTAGTTACATGGCAAGCTAGACATCTGAAATTTTCTAAAAAATTTTCAAGTTTAATGCCAATAACTTTTATGAAATTTGGTTGCTCTAGCCCAGCAGATTCAGTCTTCTGGCACATCTTGGAACTTAATCAACCTAGACGTCTGAAATCTTATAAAAGATGATCAAGGTTGTGTCAATAGCTTCTGTAAAATTTGATTAATTTAATGCAACAGGTTCGAGTAGCTGCATAATTTATATTCTCATATATGATAATTACAAAATCTGCACATCTGAAATTTTCTAAAAGATGGTCAAGTTTCTATGGTAGTAACTTTTGCTAAGTTTGATTGCTCTA
Source organism: Poecilobothrus nobilitatus (assembly GCA_947095535.1). Classification (NCBI taxonomy): domain Eukaryota; kingdom Metazoa; phylum Arthropoda; class Insecta; order Diptera; family Dolichopodidae; genus Poecilobothrus; species Poecilobothrus nobilitatus. Next base: position 559,469 of record OX352775.1, read on the forward strand.
AGCCTCTAGCGCAACAGGTTTAGGTAGTTGTCATATCTTGGCATTAAATTAAAATGGACTTCTGAAGTTCTGTGTATCAAGTTTTATTGCAATAACTTTTGTGAAGTTTGCTTGGGAACTATCATATAACTCCAAAATTTACATATACATACATAAATATATCTAGATACTTAATTAAATCAGATATATGAAATTTTATAAAAAATTGAATTTTATGTAACAGCATAACTTATGTTCGTTTGAGTATCCTAGAGTAGACAACTACCCTATTCCTCGTTTGAATTTATTACATATCATGAAGTTTGAAAAGATTTTCTATAATAATGTCGATTTCGATAGGGTTTTTTAGATTAGGATTTTAGATTTTTTTAACTTATTATTTTTTTGTATTAGTACAAATAGGAAATAAAGTATTTTGTATTAGTACAAATAGGAAATAAAGTTTGACGTCTTACATTTTTTTTTAATAAATTGTCAACAAACAAATAAGATACTTATAAAAAAATACACATGAATACATACATAATTACATACAAAAAAAGAGTATGGAAAGAGTAGGTACTGTTTGCATAACACTTTAAAATATACATCTTTTATATACTTATGTATGTATGTATTTACATACAAATGCAGTAATGCACTGCCAAAATCTGGAAGGGTAACAGAATCTCCTGTTTTAAAATCCCTTTATTTCAAAATTCCTCGTTTTTTAAAATTCTCCCGTATCAAAATCCCTTCTTTTAAAATCCGTGGTATCAAAATCCCTTGTTTTAAAATCTATCTCGTAAAATCCATTTTTTTTATAATACGCTTTTTCAAAATTCCATGTTTTAGCATTTTTTAAGATTTTCTTTTTATTCTTTTTATCTGCATTTCTATAAGAATATGCGTTTTTATTGTTTTATTAAAATTATTTTCCAATTAAAAATAAAGTCTGTACATAAAAATTCTTTTTAAGAATAAACAAAACAAAAATTAATTCATATAAAATATAATGAAACAAAAACAAATTATTATTTATATTTTAGAATTTAACGATATGTATGTATGTATGTATGTATGTATATTATTAGAAATATTTTTTAGAAAATTTATGTTTTCCATTTCAAGCCTTTTTTTAATCACAATTTTAATTTTGTTCGCCCGTTTAATTTTGTTCGTTTGAATAAAAATAATTTGGGGAATTCCGCTATTGAAATATTATTTATAAGTAATGCGGTTTTGTTTAGCAACAAAATTTTCTGTTTTTAAAACTAGGTATTTTGTTTTTATTTTTTGTAATTCAGGCGCTGGAATGCAATTTTGTTTAACAAAAAATCGAGGGATTTTGATACGGAGGATTTTAAAAAAAAGGTATTTCGAAACAGGGGATTTTCAACAAGGTATTTTGATACGAGGCATTTTAAAAAAAGGATTTTAAAACAAGGTATTTTGAAACAGGGGATTTTGAAAAAGCAGATTTCGTACCCAACCCCCGAAATCTATGTTAAATTGATATTGTCTTGTCGTCTAAACCAAAATTTATTCGATTTCCAGCTACAGTAGACAGCAAAACAAATACATAAGTACATATAAGGAATATTCAGGGCATGGCATGGTACTATGAAGATGTGCTATTAAAAAAAGTGTAAAGCTATTATAAAAAATGTTTATAATCATAATACGAATTCCGAATTTTAAAATTAAAATGACAAATATTGAAAGAAAAACTAAGATATGTATCTACCATCTATTAATATTGGTAAATATCAGTTTTTATCAGGATGAGTACTTAATCCGAAATTCCAAATTACAAAATCCCAAATTACAAAATTTTAAATTGCGAAATCTCATTCTAGTGGATTAAATTAATATACTCAACACAACGATTTTCTAAACAGAAAAATTTTGAACCAAAAACTTGAAAAATGAAATCCTGAAAAAACCCGAAAACTCTTACTCAATCAATTATTTAAACTTTGTAAACCATTTGTAAACTATTCTAAAATTTTTTTAATTATTTTATTTACCAATACTACAGAGAATCAAAAAACTTTTCATACACCTTTGAAAGTTTATGCATGCATAGTACATTTTTGGTACTTTTTGTCATTCAATTTGAAAATGGAATATATGTATGTATACTTTATTTATTTCATGCTCTGGAACATTTTTTTTGCTACATTTGAAATTGTCAATGCAGAAATTGGTACTTCCCCGGTTAAAATAAAATTTTATGTGTAAAATTTTAAACAAAAAAGTTTTCGTACAGTTTCAATAGTTCCATAAATTCGATGCAATAAGTTGAGTTTTTGGTTAAAGTTTGGTATGCAACTAGTACCATAGTACTCACCTGCTAGGGAAAAAAAATTAAACGAACACTGTATGTGTATTTTACCCCAGTAAAAACTTGACAGTTTCAAAAAAAATGTTTGACATTTTTATATAACGTCATAATAAGAGTGTGTTATTTTATTTACTACAAAATCAAGAAGTATAAATTTAAATTATGACTCAACTTTTTAAAGATAAAGATTTTTCTTCTAGTTGTGAGATAGACGTAGACAACTAGAAATTTGTCTGGTTCTCACTGGATATACTTATACATCATATGCATCATTTCAATAATACCAAATATAAAAAAAAAAAGAAAATGTTGGGTAAATCCTTATCTAAAGGAAAGAAATAGTGGAACTTATTTCTTTCTAAGTTTTGGCACATAGTATTTTATTTGTTAAAATATAGTTAAATCCCACAAAATAGGCCTCACTTTAACTAAAGTAATTAGCTTTCTTTTTACTTCGTTGTTTATGGTAGCTACCTTCACATTTGTATATTTCACCTTCAAAGTAGAATTATCTTCAACATTCATTTCTTTAATTTCCTCGAATTCCAAATACTTTTGAAAATTATAACTATAGTCCTCCTCACCTTCATTTATTTTGACATTCAAAATTTATAAATACAGCTCGAAACATGTCTGAGCAAAATTACATTTGATAGAAAAATAAAAATTTATCCACCTACATATGTACGTATATAAATCTTAAGAAAAAAATGACAACAGTAGTTTCAACTTTCAACTAGTTGAAAAACTTTTTTTCTAGCAGCTGCTGTGTACTGAGGGTGCTGGCAGCTGCTGTGTACACTAACTACTACTTGCTGGAAAAACTTTTAATTTTGACAAATGCGAGAAAAAAATTTTAACAGAAATTCCACACAAAATTTTTTTTCCTAATAGGCGAATGTGAGTACTAGTTGCATACCAAGGTTAAGCTTGTTATTACAAAGGTGGCTTTGAAACAAGGGATAAAAATGTTTGTTAAATTTATATGAGATGGAGATGTCAGACGACCTCTTTCAATAGTTCTAGTTAGTTTAGTTTAGTTTATTTTTTATTAGTTTAACAAAAACTTTTCAATATGCCATTAAAAACTTACTAATTCGTAATTATTTAAAACATTAATTTAGCAAAATTTATATAATAAAATAAATAATTTAAGAAAAATTTATGACTTAATAGATGGTTTAACAAAATTTTTTAAAATATAAAAAACGAACAATACAAAAAAGTCAATTCAAAGTTTATAAATTATATCATAAAGAAACTATATACATAGAGTATTCATACAGTACAAAATTTTTTAGTCAATTTCTTAAAAACGTTTTGTACCCAAAATTACTCAATATACATTTTATTGTACCCAAATTTACTCAATACTCAAAATATTTTCACTTATAAATTATAAGCATTTTGTAAATGAGACTAAATCATTTTTTACACTCGTAAATGTACTCGTAATGTATTTATATTACTTATGAAAATAATGTGAATGTGTAAAATGTAAATAAAGAATTTATTTAACATAAAGAATAGAAACTAATTTGCAATAGTATATAAATGGTATAATATCATTGTTGAATGTATTAATGTTTGAATGTGTGAGTTATATTAATAATATAGTTACTCTTATAATAATTTTTATAATAAAAACCGTTAGTACTTTTTTCTTTCGTTAACAATTTTTAAATAAATATAATTCATAATATATGATTTGCGTAATTGCATGATTTTTTATTTTAAATTGCTAGCGTTCTTAAAACTCTTACAAGCATTATGGTACTTACAAGTCGGGTTTAAATTTTTTATTTTTTTAGCTAATAAGTATCGCATTTTAAAAATCAAAAATGCAATTTACCTATTGAAGGTTTAAACACTTGTTTCACTTGTAATTTAAATTTTAATATACATACATATTACAAAAATAGAAATCGCGCCTTTATTAGAAATTATACATAAAGTCAAGCAAAAATAAAACATATTCATATATATGATGTATATTCTATTATCTATGTATACAAATGCACTATATACAAATACACTCTAGCATTAAAAAAAAAAAACAAAGATCTTATTGATAAACATTCCCAATCTCTATATCAGTTGTATAATAAAAAATAAAACATGTAGCTGTATGTATATTGTAAGTATATAGTATACTTATCCGCAAAACAAAGCAAAATAAAACAAGCAAAGCAAAGTAAAACAAATACATATGGATGTATGTATATTGTAATTATTTTATTTAGAAAACTTTTTTTTTTTTGAAAGCTAAATTGAATTATTGAATATTAACAAGGATATAATACTCAAAAAATGAGTTAAAAAGCCAATTTTTTTTTTTATGAGCTTAAAATGAATTTTGCTCAATTTATAAGCAATAACAAATTGAGAAATAATTTTTGAGTGGATGTGAGATACAAAAAATTGACTAAAAAATTTTGTACTGGATGAATACTCTATGCATATAGTTTCTTTATGATTATATATAAAAAAAATTTAAAATTCTAAATTTGCAAAATTTTGATAATGTTTAATCATTGAATCTAGTATTAGAAAATATGTACGATAAAATAAAGCGTTACGTAAAAGTAAAAATTTGGCCATATTAAGCAAACGTAGAAATTTTCTGTCAATTCTTTAAAAATACAAAATATCAAAACTAAATTTTTTGAAATAAAAAAATGAATTTAGTTAATAATTTTAAAGAACTTGGAAATTTAATACATTTATATCTTTTAATTTGCAAGTTTACGCTAAAAATGAAGAACAATAGAAAAACTAAAAAAAATATACATATATTGATGTATGATAAATATAAATATTTCTTTATTTAAACGTTAATACTTCACATAAAGTGCGATCCTTACGGAACTTAACGTTATGTAAAAATGACAACTAAATTTTAACGAACTTAACGAACGGACCAAACGTCTATTATGGTTCATTGAATATGTTTACATGCTAACGAACTTTTGTGTCTCGTTTGGTTCCCACTTTATTAAGGGTTTATTTTGGTACTAAGCAAATTTTTAAATGAACAACTTTTTTAATATTACACAAAAAAAGTATGTATGTTTGTAACAGAGTTGCCATTTCGTGGGTAATTACCCAAAATGTGAGTAATTTCAAATACGTTGGATACGTTGGTAATGTGAAATTCGGGTAATTTTAAGGTAATTCCATTCAGACTTGAATAAATTTTTATTTTTCATATTTTTTTTTGTAATAATAACATTTTATAGTTTTAAATCAAAATTTTTTGACAGAATGTTACTTGTTTAATAAATTATCATTTGAAAAATTGTTCTGTAAAACTAGAATATAAAAAGTTAAAAAATTTTGACGCGTTAGTACTTGTTTTAATAATCGTTTGATGCATTTTCAGTCGGCTCAATATTATTAAAACAAGAAGAATGACCTAAACACAGACACAATTGCTTCAATTTTATTCACCAAAGATGGTGTAAATGAAAGTGATGGCTGTATTAAATTTGAACCGGAAAAGAAGTTACTGCATTCCAAAGTATGGAATGAAATATATAAAAATAATGAAAAATAAATGTACGAATGTAAATGTACTGAGCAAAAATACTTTGCTTTCTTTAGATAATCTTAATAAATAATGAAGTTCAATATCATTGTGTTATTATATTTTATATTTAAATAGGCTGAACAGGCTGTTTTTGTTTTGTAAATTTAATATTTTGTTATTAAATTTATTTAAAAAAGAAATTATTATTATTCAATTATATAAAAAAAACAGGGGTTCTAAATGCTTTGGGTAAAAATGGATGAAATTGGGTAATTTTAAATATGTTTGTGGGTAATTCCGCAAATATGGAATGACAAGTGTTGTAACATACTTTAACTTATAAGTAGTGTGCACACTATCACTTCATTTCAGTCAAAAACTGTCATTTAAACTCATAGATAGGCACTTATGATTGAACACGCACGGAAAACACGCCACTCCACAGATTATTCGCCTTCACTCTATGTTGGTATGATTGAAAACGCGTGATTAAATTTTAATTCGAAATTAAATGACAGTTGTCAAAAAAAATTTAAGTCAAGTCAAGTATATATATAGTATAAAGTAGGTAAACAAAAATGATTTTTTTATACAACTAAAACTTTAGAAACTTTTAGAATTTAAAAAAAATAATTTTTTTTTGATAAGTTTTAATAAAAAATTTGTATTTTGTTGATTTTAATGTAAAAAATGATAATAAACATGTTTTTTTATTTGCAGTTGATTTTAAAACGTGAATAATTTTTGGCAAAAAAAAGTTTCATTTAAAGGGTTAGAGTAAAATTTTTTACTTAGAGTAAAATTTCCTAAGAAAATAATTTTCTTTTACCTCCAATTCAACGTATTTGTCCTGTTTTGTTATTTTTCTCGTAATCCAAAAAGGTTAAAAATTAGAAAAGTTAAATTAAAAAAATTAAATTTCTCATTTTGTTTACTTAAAAGATTTAAAATAAATAAAAACACATTTTTTCAGTTAATTTACAGTTTTTTCGAAGAAAAATGTTTTCCGTGCGTTTTCAATCATAAGGCCCAATCAAAGACTATACATTATATAAGACATTCCAAGTAGAACAAATTTTTTAGTATGTATATAAAATAAAAATAAGGCTGTTCCCCAAATAGTCGCGATATAATATTACTATTCATCTTTTATGTTATACTAAATTCTTTTTTTTTAAATTTTAAATATACATAAACGTTTTTCATTCTTTTCTTTGATATACAATCATATACAATTTAACCTTGAATAAAAACAAAAAAGTTTTCTAAATAAAATAAATTGGTGTGCATGTACATTGTAACTCGTATTGCTATACTAGGATAGATAATATTTGAATATGTACTGCAAATTTAATATAGGTTTTTGTAAGTAATTTAGATTCGATTGTTAGTTTTAAATCAATTTTATTTATTCTAGTTTATAATATTACAATTCATTAACATAAAATTTACAAGTGTATTACAATAAAACAATTTTTAAAATACAAAGAAAAGATTAGTTATCTGCATGCTGTGCTGTGTGTTATAAACCGAATAAACGAGAATGTATGCAAATATAATGTTAAGTTAACAATTAGCTACTTGTCAGATTTATTGTATGGTTTTCATTTTTTTTAAATAAAATGAAGTTTTTTTCTAGATATACAAAAAAATATACATGAGATTTCTTGATTTGTCACAGACAATTTGAGTATTTAAGTATATTTTTTTTTTTTGCAAAATAACCTAAAGAGTATATAAAAATGTGTTATTTAGAATGATTAAGTAACCAATAACTCGTCGTTTCAATTGAAGTAAACTGTATTGACTATAATATATGAAGAAGGATTTAAATTTTTACTTTATAAATTTAAATGAATAAAATTATTAATTAACATACATATGTATATTGGATTAATGTTAATTAGTTTAACTAAGTAGGTACATATATACATGCATATACATGCATATACATATGTATGGATATGCATATATTACATATGAATATTCAGTACAGTAAACTATAGGGAAAAAAAAAACCATTTTTGACTTTTATGATTTATTTTGTAGTTTTTTAATAAACATAATATTATTTATGATCATATCAAAGTACCATTATACATAGATATAAAATTTATTCACTTTATTTTTCGATTCACATCCAATAATTAATATGCTTTTTTATTTTTTAACCTTTATGGTCTACGTGGTGTAAAATTTTCCTAATAAAAAATAAGAAGTAAGTTTGAAATTTTATTAAAAATAAAATTTAGAGACTGGCGAAATATTTTTGTGTTCTTTAAATTTTGCCACATATTTCAATTAATTCGTAAATAAACCTTTTATTGAACAGTTATTTTCAAACATTTCTATTTTCAGCAATCAGAATTCTAATTTTTAACAAATTTTTAAGAAAAAAATATTTGATTTGAATGAAAAAAGTGCAATATTATTGAATTTTAGAATTTGTGATGCATACATAAATATACTTACATATGTAGGTATAAATCATAATATTAATTTTGATGCAAACTTCAACAAATAATTTTGTGAATTGCAATAAAATTATTTTGCACATTTATTATAATTTTTAAAGATCTACCATTAAATTTTATTTTGAAAAAAGTTTCAAAATTATATACCTACTTATGTATGTACAATGTACATAGTATATGTAACTTGTTTTTTACAGGTTTACAATTCAATTAATTTTTTTAAGTAAAAATACAAATAATTTTTCATATTATATTTCCTTAAAGGAAGCAACGAATTTTTATTAGAATAATCACTAATACTAATACTCATTCCAATAATAGCAAATTTCTATATACAATCAATCGGTCCAGAAATTTTTTAGCTTAATTTATTTTTGCAAAATGTACTTCCATACACAATTTGTCTGTAATGTATGATATAACATACATTATATATGCATATGGTATGGTTTTAGTGTTTGTTTTGTTTTCATTCTTACACAAAATAGAAAAAAACAAAAAAAGAACATAATATAACAAAAGATACGTAAATAGATAACTAACACTACATAGCTCTATAAATACAACTATATTATCATTCATATTCAAACTATCTATGTATGTGTATGCTGTATATAGTCATAGCAGATATTGTATAGAAAAAAAAATAAAAAAAAATTTGTAGTTATGAATATTTAACACTACATTGCTCTATAAATATAATATTGTACAATTTCATTCATATAGTATATGAATATGATTCATATTTCATATTCAAACTATATGTATAGCAATATCATATATTGTATAAAAACATAAAATTCGGAAAAAAAAGAAAAAAGGAGGAAAACAAAGGCTCATTTCTTTGAGAGTGTCGTAAATTTTACCACTATTTTCTGTGTAATTCATGTGCCTTAAATTTTAGAAAAATAAAAATATAAATTTGTTCATTAAACAAAAAAAGACTTACATATAATAAAATTAGGAAAACTTTAAACAAAAAAAATTAAAGAAAATTCAATTTGACAATATAAATATGTATATATGACTGTATAGTGACTTATGCATATTGTTAACGAAATTCGAAATTTGTAATATTTATACATACATACATAATTATGTATGTAACCTTATTTTTTATTAGAAAAATTTTACACCACGTAGACCATAAAGGTTAAAAAATAAAAAAGCATATAATTATTGAATGTGAATCGAGAAAAAAAGTGAATAAATTTTAAATGTACATATGTATGTAATGGTACTTTGATATGATATGATCATAAATAATATTATGTATATTAAAAAACTACAAAATAAATCATAAAATTTAAAAAAAGCTTTTTTTTCGCTTTATAATATAAGTAGCCCTGATAAAAAAATGCGCTTTTTCGACGTTGAATCTGCGCAGAGAAATATGCTGAAAATATGAAGAGAAATTGTATGAATTTATACAGAGCTAGAGAAAATTCTCTGCACAATTTCCCTTTAAATTTAGTAATACATTCTCACAAAATTGTGAGATCACAATTCAACAGTAGGCGCATCTTTAGGCACATTTTTTCAGCACAAAAATAAGCGCATATTTCACTGCTTTCTAAAAACTAATTTTTTGCGCCAAATTAATTTCAGCAGTTTTTTTGGATAATTTTTTAGCTACAGTAAAATATAAAAATTTGTTATTTTAAATAACATGTACATATGTACATATCAAATATAAATTTGAAATTCGTATAATAATTCTAAAATAAAATTGTTGCTATAGTTGGAAATAATAATTATTCTAAATAATTGTGCTTACAAATTATCATGTGAATTTCAAATTTAAGAACAATGTAGCATGTACAGATTTAAAATAACAAAATTTTATATTTTTACAAATTTAATTTAATGGTACCTAAAGTATAATATAAAAAAATTTACCCTTAAACATCTTATCTTTATCACAGCACTGAAACGTCTGAAACAAATGATGCAATGACAAAATGGTAGAAAATTTTCAACATTCTTTGTGCAGAAAATTTTCAGCGTCTAAAAATGATGTAATAACATACAAAATGCAATGAATAAATTACATAAAATTTTCAGCTTCAGCGCAGAAAATTTTCAGCGTAAACTGTTGCGCTGAAAGAGAGATAATGATAATTTTCAACTCTTGTGCAGAAAATTGTCAGCGTCAACTGCAGCACCAAAAAAGGTATTGAAAATTTACGCATCTAATGTAGGAACTTTTCAGCGCTAATTTAAGCGCAGAAGGTGGCGTACAAAATACTCGACAAAATATTCTACACTGCTTTCATAGCTGAAAAATGCAGTTATTTCGCAAATTCTAAATTTACTAAATCAAAGTTTTACAGTGTAAAAAACCTTTTTTGCTCTTATAGTATTTGTAAAAAGGGTTAAACTGCTGAAATTTTTTTTATCTGGGAGGTATATAAAGTATGTAACTAAGTACTAACTAAATATAAATACATACATATACATGCATATAAATATATAGCTTCTTATAGTTAAACTAATTAACATTAATCCAATATACATATGTTAATTAACAATTTTATACATTTAAATTTATAAAGTAAAAACTTAAATCCTTCATATAGTCAATACAGTTTAGCATAGATAATGGCCCTGATTTCGATAGTCATATCACTTTCAATTCTTATGAAAAACAAAATTTTTAATTTCGATAGTCATAAAAAATGAAAAACATCATAAAAAATGAAAAGAAGCTGATTTTGATAGTCTTATTTTATGAATATACTCATTTAAAACGTATTTTATGAATATACTCATTTAATTCATATTTTCTCATTTTGAAATTGTTAAATGAGTGCTTGTAAAAATGGATTTAGGAAAAAATTATGAAGTATTTTATTTATATTTATGTGAATGTAGGCATTTTTATAAGTAACCTATGAATATACGATAGCATAGGTTGCAAGAAAGCCCATTAATTTGTGAATTAGAAGTCGTTCCGACATGTTTAAAAAAAAGGTACTCAGTACTCACCGATTTTGTAGTAACATTTAAATATCATAAAAAAAAAATAAAAAAGTTCAACTTTTAAGCCCGCCCCAAAAAACAGAACCCAAAAACTAAGGAACCACTTTTCGGCACTTTCTTTAATTTTTTGCTTTTTTTCTATTACAGTATTGGGAACTATGTGTTTTAAATCTTAACTTTTTACTTATAGCTTTTCTTTGTATAATCAAAACCTCAAAATAAGAAAGTATTGCCGGTTTAAAAAATAATATAAATCATTTTAATTTTAAATTCCATTTCATTTTGCCCGACTATCGAAATCGCAAAAAATTATTAAAATGAAATGAAATTTTTCATTTTTATGAAATGACTATCGAAATCAGGGTCATAGTAATAATAGCAGATAATAGATAGCCTACTTAAAATTTGATACTAGCCCCGCCTTCGCTGGAAGTGCTCCTAGTTTTAATAAACTACTACATCTAAAAGGCCAATAGATGTCGCTAAACAGTTTCTTTTTAAAATCACTAGATGTCGCCCATATTTTTATACCTATATTTTTTTCCTATTTTATTTTTCAAGTTTATAAATAAAAAAAGGAAATTATATTATAACAACAAATTTTATTTCAATCATAAAAATTAACAGACAATATTTTCACCTTTACAATATACTAAAGTACAAACAGCTTCAGCTGATTTACCTTCCCAGCCTTCGAGCCTTCCCAGCCCAGCCTTCCAGTCCTTCTGTAAACATGTATCTTTAACCAAAACAGTTCCCTTTACCTGTTTTGCTGCTTCTATACATTTTTTTTGACAAATTCCATCTATCTCACCTTAAATTAAAAAAAAAGTTTATTTTTAAATTAAATAGAATTAATTTTTAAAGTTAAAAGAATTAATTATGGGGATAATTACTACAGTCCAACCTTGGAATTCCGATAAATCTATCTTCTTTGATTGTAAGGTACGAGGAAACTTAGGCCCTAAAATGGCAATGAATTCCTCTAATTTTTCCCCATTTCCAGTAACAAATGTAAGCGGTCTTGCTATGATTTAAAATAAAATAAAATATAAAACTTTATCTCTTCAATTAAACCAAAACAATACACTAAACTCTGCAGTTAAACCAATATTTATTTTGATTCAAAATGGATACAAAACTGACTAACATATGACTTTTGACAATTTAAAAAAATTCATATGGCGGTAATAAAAAAAATGGCGCTATTTTTGACATTAGGTGGAAGTACTTTGACTTTTCTAAAATTTTTGGCAAAAAATAATTTGTTTTAAGTCAACCACCCGTGCAGTTTAGTTCAACTAAAACGACGAGTTATTGGTTACTTAATCATTCTAAATAACAGATTTTTATATACTCTTTTGCTTATTTTGCAAAAAAAAAAAAATATACTTAAATACACAATTTGTCTGTGACAAATCAAAAAATCTCATGTATATTTTTTTGTATATCTAGAAAAAAACTTCATTTTATTTAAAAAAAATAAAAACCATACAATAAATCTGACAACGTAGCTAATTGTTAACTTAACATTATATTTGCATACATTCTCGTTTATTCGGTTTATAACACACAGCACAGCATGCAGATAACTAATCTTTTCTTTGTATTTTAAAAATTGTTTTATTGTAATACATTTGTAAATTTTATGTTAATGAATTGTAATATTATAAACTAGAATAAATAAAATTTATTTAAAACTAACAATCGAATCTAAATTACTTACAAAAACCTATATTAAATTTGCAGTACATATTCAAATATTATCTATCCTAGTATAGCAATACGAGTTACAATGTACATGCACACCAATTTATTTTATTTAGAAAACTTTTTTGTTTTTATTCAAGGTTAAATTGTATATGATTGTATATCAAAGAAAAGAATGAAAAACGTTTATGTGTATTTAAAATTTAAAAAAACGAAGAATAGTATAACCTAAGACTATAAATATTATAAGACATTCCAAGTAGAACAAATTTTTTAGTATAGAAAATAAAAATAAGACTGCAAGTAGAACAAAAAATCTCTCACAATTTTTTTTAATTTGTAGTGCCCCAAAGAAAGAGAAAAACATTGAATTAAAAAAATGAACATATTATTTTTGCTTGTTCTTTCTCATTCTTGATTCTTCAAATTTATTTATTTTATTTTTCTAACGAAAAATCAAACAAGTCACAATGTAAAGGTTTATTTTTATTTAAGATGTTATTGGTATGTGTTGTCTGGTGTTGTGTTAGGCTGTTAGATTTATTTTTTTTTCTATTCATTTCATATATTTTATGAATAGTTTATATTTTTTTTTATTTTCAGTCACTTTACTATTTATAAAAAGAAGTAACCAAAAAAATGATTAATAATTGGAGGGTATAGAGTAGTATAGCCAGCCATATATATATAGATACATGTATATATGTATGTATATGTATATGCATATTAATTTTTTCTTTGCTTAGAAAATTTTACATTTTATAAATACCCATCGAAATGTTAACCTCTGAGGGTAAATTTTTTATTTCTTTTTTATCAATTTAGGAATTTTGTAAACAGATTATAAATAAGGTATGTAAGATTAAAAACTCGTGTGCTGTATAAAATTCTATACTGGATGAAAAAATTATAATTTTATCTGAAAACTTTGACCTAATTTAATTTTTATTGACGCTATATTTTAAAAAAAGGGAAAAAGCCGAATTGAAGTTTCAAAATAAAAAAAAGCCTTGAATTCAATTAAACGTTCCATTCGGCATAAAAAACTCTTGTAAAACAAAATTATAAGATAAATATATACATTTTGAAGTCCATATATCAAACAAGCTGCTATCCTTTGGTAATCTGTAGAGCCTTCCATTAAAATTCAGCCTACTAGTTTTGCATGTGGCGCAGGGAATCTGATTTTATATTTTGAAACATTCTAAACAGAGGATGAATATATTATACGTTCATGCTAATGAAAGCAAAATAGATGGAAAAGATAATAAAAGTATGTAGATAAATAAAAGAGTCAGAAAAATAGAAATTTTTAATTATAAGATTTGCAACAAGTTAATGAATAAAATAATTGAGACAATCAAATAAATTTGGAAACAAATTCTAAACAATAATACAAAAAATGTTTTCTTACTTTTTGAATAGAAATTATGTTCCAACTTCTTGATTGATGAATGATTAAGAACAAAAGAACTTGTGCATTATATATTTCGCATATGTATATGAACTTAATTTTAACTTTTTATTAAACTTGTAAAACAACTTTTAATTTTTCACTTCTATAAAAAACCGCTCAAATTTAAATTTGAATTTTCTTTATAAATTTCTTACGTTAAAATTCTTTTAACCCATAATGTCAGAAAATATATTTTGAAAGATAATTTTACAAAAAAGCACATGTCACTAGGGTTAACAGTCACATATTTTTTTTTTCATTTTAAATAAAAACTACTCATGCATTTTTATTGATATAAAAAAAAAAATATTAAATTCTAACGCATACATAGATAAACATTATAGACACTTGATCAACACATAATCAGTCCATCCAAAATAGAATACTTAAGAAATCAGAAGTAAATTTTTTATATAGTGTTACCGTGTTATAATATATAATTATTTGATTTACTTCAATTTTTAAATACAAAAGATATTAAAAACTATTTATGCGAAATTGTTAGATTGAAAGAAAAATATTTTTGCATTATTTTTTAAATAAATAAAATATTTAAAATTAAAAACAAAGAAATACAACCAAAATTATTGATAGACAACTCTTCTAACCAGTTTCGAAATATAAAAACACAAACATTATAAATAGATTTTATTATACCATTTGTAATAATAGGGTATTTTCAAAGTGAATTCTTTTTTTTCTTTATTTCTAATTATAATTATAAATAACAAAGTAATTTTTGAAATATTTTAATTGTTTACGACTTTAGACTAAAGTTGTGTGAAACGAAGAATACATTTATTTAAGATTTGTTGTCGTGTATTTTTGCTAAATTCGAGTACTACCTAAATAGTTTTAAAAATAGTTTTATAATGGTAAATAATCTAATAAGGATTTCGAGTTAAAAAAATTATAGGTAAAAATAAATACTTAAAATTTTAAAACTTTAGTTTCAAAAAAAATTTCGTGAATCTTACAAATCATATGGCAATATTGTCTTTTATTCAAATGCATTCTTCTAAAAAGAAGTTTTAAAGTTTTTGAAGAAAAAAAAAAAATTATTAAAAATATTTATCATGTATGTACCTACATATCTAAAATTAAAATAGAATCAAATATTCACGAGGATATTTTTTTAAAAGAACTATTGAGAAAGAGAAAAATGGCATAGGAAAAAATTAGAGAGCAAATGGGGCACTTGAAATCTGAAAAAATTTCGAGAATTGTTATTGACATTTTTTGTTCTGCTTGCGTTATCTATATATATATAATTTCTGGTTATACTAAATTACTATATGTAACAAATTTTATTTCAATCATAAAATTAACAATCATTATTTTCACCTTCACAATATGCTAAAGTACAAACAGTTTGAGCTGATTTATCTTTCCAACCTTCAAGTATTTTGTACAGTCCTTCTGTAATCATGTATCTTCAACCAACAGTTTCTTTTACTTGTTTTGCTGCTTCTTTACATTTTTTTTGTCAAATTTCATCTATCTCACCTTAAATAAAAAAAAAAATTTATTTTTAAATTTAATAGGTAGAATTATTTTTTAAAGTTAAGATAATTAATTATAGGGATAATTTCCACAGTCCAACCTTGCAATTCCGGTAAATCTATCTTCTTTGATTGTAAGGTACGAGGAAACTTAGGCGCTAAAATGGCAAAGAGTTTCTCTAATTTTTTCGCATTTCCAGTAACAAACGGTCTTGCCATAGTTTAAAATAAAATAAAATATAAAATTTTTTCTCTTCAATTAAATCAAAACTTAACTTTTAATTTTTAAAACATTTGATTTAAAATTTATTATTAAAACCAAAAACATACACTAAACCAGTTATACCAATATTTGATACAAAAGGGATTCAAAACTGGCTAGACATATAACTTTTGACAATTGAAAAAATTTCATATGGCGGTAATAAAAAGAAAATGGCGCTATTTTTGACATTGGGTGGAAGTACTTTAACTTTTTTTAAAATTATTGACAAAAAAAATATTTATTCCAAGTCAACACGCGTGAAAGTAAACTGACACGTAGTGTATTGGGTGTAATGAAGGAATGTCATTTTAAATGATGGAATGTCAAAATTTTTTAATTTGGACTGACAGTTTTGGTAGGAATGTCATTTTAAATTATGGTGTCAGGTGTATATCTAAAATTCCATCATTTTGTCATTTTTCATACGCCGTAGAGGTAGAGGTAGTAAGAACAATATTAAGTTGGTTATGTTTATATATTATGTTAGAAAGAAAATATAAAACTTTTTTTTTTAATTGTAAGGTAAATTTAATTTCTGGCTGGCATGGTTAAGTACGTTTAGGTAGTAAGGAAAATATGTTGGTTATGTTTTCGGAACGAAAATAGATTTCTTTTTTCATTTAGGTAAATTTAATTTGTATAAATAACACCAATTTTTATAAAAATCAGTTACTAATAGGTAGAAGCAAGACTAAAATGGATCAATTATCAATTAATTCGGAAATGATGAAAATATCGGAAAGACAAAAGCTACAGGAAGATATTCACAATAAATTTGAATCGACAATATTTAACAAACCCTGTACATAAACAACATTACTTACATATACATGTTAAAAGAGCCTTAACTAATATTGTAAACCAGCAGAGTAAATTAAAAAAAATGTGTTTAAATGTAGTGGCGTTGTTTCAGCAATCTGAGGAAGTAACAGAAAATATAATAACTTTATACAACAAAATTATCAAAATGGAATAAAAAATACTGGAAAATTTGGATTAAATGGATGATTTTTAAAAAAAATCGAAAATTTCATTTTTGCTATTTTTCTTGTTATATTTCTATTATGTTTTCTGCTTGAATTTTTCAAATTAATAGACAGCAAAACGAAAAAAAAGTTTGAAAGAATGACAATTTTTTTTTATACATATAACTGAACGTACCCAATTAATGTTATTTATGAATTATGATTTGTGTTTACAAAAATAAATTCTCATATTACAAAAACATTTTAATTTTTTGCCTTACTGAAAAATTGAATCAGATATATTTCGCGTTAAAACTTAAAAGTTGTTTAACTTAAATAAAATAATATCCCATAAAAAAATAGTGAAATTTGCAGTTAGTCAAATTTACGACAGTATTCAAAATAAGGGACTACGAACCCCGGACGCCATAAAATAAGACCAAAATCGGCTTCAGTTAACCGGCTCGTGCCCTTTTTATAGTCTTTTTTTAAGTATTTTCCGAGAAATTAAATTTAAAATTTTTCGCCATACAAAAATACGAATTTTTGTACTGCTCTAATTGGCAATGGATGATTGACATTTGACTATTAAATGCATGGGTATTTGAAAAGTATTGCGTGATAAATTTTTTTGTTAAAAATTTAAAATGGAATTTTTAAATAATAAAAAAAAGTTGTATAAAAATTATTTAGGTATAATTCAAATTTACATAATATAAAACATTAAAAAACATTATTTCATTATTGAATTGATTCTAAACGTAAACTTCAACATCAGTAATTTCTATATGTGAATGCAAAATTTTAAGGTTATACAAAAAATTAAAATTTTCACGTATATTGAAAACGTAAAAGAGTGAATTTTAACTTTTTTAAATGAAAAAATAAAAGTATTTTACCATTGATTGCATTACGTAATTGTTTCTAAACGTAAATATCTACGCAAAATTTTCAGGTTATATACACAAAATTTAAATTTTGACATTTTTATATTGAAAACGTAAAGTTACAATTTTGACTTTTTTATATGAAAATTGACTTTTGGGGCCTCGGTGGCCTAGTGGGAAAGAACGTATAAAATACGCTGTAAACACCGAGGGAGTGTGGGTTCGAATCCCACACACGTCGTAAGAGTTATTCCCCCTTATGACATTTACAGCCACGCCTGAACAGGAAAGGCTGTGTAATTTCCTGTCCACTTTTTTGTGGCAGAGAAATACATTAAAAAAAAAAAAAAATTGACTATTTTTATAGATGGGGTCTGCCGCTGCCAAACCGCCGCCAACAATTCAAGCAATTCTCTTTTTGAATTCGGCGAGTATACGCAATACGGCAAGGATCAATTTGATATTTTTTTGCTTGTATGAAATCACAAAAATAAATGTTAACTCTTTTATATGAAAATTGAGAATGCTCTTCACATTTTTACCTGCTAGATCGCTAAAGTTGATGAAGAGATATTGCTCCAAATGGGTGTTGCTTTTTGCCGACAAGGATGGGCATGTGCAAAGGAGATGAAGAGTCGCTTCCTCATTTTCTTAATCTTTGCAGGCTCTGCAATAGTCGTTTGCGGATAAGCCAAGTCTTTTGGAATGCTTCCTTATCAGACAGTAACCTGTGATTATACTCATTGTTATTCCAATGTCTGTCCTTTTAAGAAAAAGCAGATCATCGGATCGTCTTAAATCGGGTTTGGGCCATATCAATCTTGTACGAGATCAAGTTTGACCACTTGTTATTTACCATATCCGTTATTTCCTTTCGAAGTAACGTTTTGCCTGTGGTTAAAGGTACTCCTAGCCTTGCTTTGTCCGGCAGGATTTGTAAGGTTGTACCAATTCTTGCAAGTTCATCAGCTTTTTCATTTCCCGAAATACCTCGATGACCTGGTACCCAGCAAATCTGAATGCTTAACTGCCTGGCCATCTTGTTAAGAAGTTTTCGACGGTTTATTACAGTCTTCGAAGTTGTATATGTTGATTCCAGATATTTTAACGCCGCCTGCGTACTTGCTCTACAGTTAACACGCTTCTATTCAGCGGAGTCAAATCTTCTTGGATTGCCATAATTGCCGTTTAGAAGACGCTACAATGGTCTGGTAGTCGGCAATTATGACTGATATTCAGATTTTCTGAGAGCCATTGTACTTCTTCGAAGGTCATCACTGCTTTCGAGTTCCAACTCTCACGGCTTGATATACTCGTCACGTGAGATTGCTCGAAGAAGCATGTGGAGAACGTGTAGTTCAGCAAAACGGGAATGGACTTGAATTGGTTTATGATATCCAAGTGACCTTCTCTATTGACCCATTGGGATGTAGCTTTTAATCTTATAGCTGTATTTTTGGCTGCAAATTTGCTATAACATTCTATAGGCATTAGATTAAGCATGATTTCTAATGCCGCAGAAGAGGTTGTTATTAAAAAGCCACTAATACATAGTGTGGCAGTTCTTTGAAGAACCCTAACGATTGCCTTGCTGTTGACCTCTTTATCGATTGCCTTTCATCATACTAGGATTCTGTATATAAGAATGGGTCTTATTACGGATGTATATATCCAGTAAGTCATGTATGACTCAATCGCCCATTTCCTATCAATGGGTTTTTTGCACGAGTAGAGTACTATAGAGGCTTTCCTTACTCTTTCTGAGATGTTAGCCTTCCAGCTTAACTTCCTGTCTAGAGTTAGACCCAGAAATTTCGCCGTATCGCTAAAAGCAAGAACGGAGCCATTTGACGAAGGCGGCTTTATTTTGGGAATTTTATATTTCTTTGTGAAGAGGACTGGTTCAGTTTGCTGTGAATTTACTGATAGTCCACAGTCTTTAGCCCATGTTGTTATTTTGTTTAGTGGAAGTTGTGAAACGTCCCTGATACTGTCTGAGAACTTGCTACTGACAACGACAACAAAAGTCCGTATAGGCGATTGTTGTACAGCCCACTTCTTCCAGGATTTAAAGCAGTTTGCTTGCTGCCATATTCCAAAAAAGGCAAGTTAACACCCCTCCCTGCGGAGTCCCTCTCTACACAAACTTTTTTGCAGAAGCGGTGCCTTTGTTGGCAATGATGGCCCTGCTATTTAGCATATTATCTATCAGTGCTCTTAGCTCCGATTCTACTCTTAGGCTTATGAGTGCGTTTACAATTGTTGCCTGTTTGATGTTTTTAAACGCTCCTCCAATGTCTATAAATGCTGCAAGAGTATACTCTTTGCAATTTAAAGATGTTTCAATCGAGCTAGTCAAGATGTGAAGTGCGGTATCTACCGAGTTCCTTTTACAATAACCATGTTGAGAAGCTGACAACAGGTTTTTATTTAAGTTGCAGCGGATATATATGTCGATTAATTTTTATAAGGTTTTTAGAAGGAAGGATGACAGGTTTATAGGCCGAAAGTCCTTCGCATAGACGTGACTTTTGCCGGCATAGACTTCCTACTTTTGCCGGCCTTCGGTATGAACATTACTCTGACTTGTTTCCTGCAATATTAAAAGTTACCTAAAAATATTTTGTACAACCCTTTTTATTTCCATTTAATAACTTGTTGAAATTACTTAAAGAATAGCACTACGGCAGCACGTTTCAAAAATGCATTAATATTGAAGCGTCATGCAACATTTAGTTTAGTTTAGGAAAATAATAAAATTAAAAAAATCTTAAAAAAAGCTGAAAAATTAAAAAAAAGGGCACGCACCAGAGAAGTGACAAGGAATCATTCAAGACTAAACAATTTAAGATCGGACACTTTTTACGGGAGTTATTCAACATTGACTTACAACTTGACTCTGCCAGTGCCCAAATTTGTATTTGTTTTCTTTATTGCAAACAGATTTATATTTTCGGTAAATTTGCAAATTTTAGTTCTATATTACATACATCATATGTATACGTATCGCGCACACAACACGAACATTTTTACTTAAGTTTAAGAGAAGTTGTTTATACATAGCATATAAAATGTATTATGTTCGTCCTGTTGTGTTGTGTTCTGTGACTTCAGAATAGAATTATGAAGTTATGTTTGCGCACTTTGGAAAATATAAATTTTTTTTAAATTTTATAAATTTACATATACATATTTTATTCAGTTTTATAAATTTTATATATATTAAAATTTTGTTTTTAATAATCTTCATTTGGTATATACATAAATATCCGATACCCACAAAGGTTGGGCCTTTTCCCTTTCGGATGTGGACCATTAAATATTAAAATTTATTATTTTCAACACCTAGAATATTTTGACAGATTTTGTACGTTTGTGTGGATTTGTTACTATGGTAGAATTTTTAGACAGATGTAATTTGATGTTTAATTAACAATAGTGTGGCCATCACATAAAAATATTTCTTGTATTTTAATCTGTTTTAATCTATTTATAAAATAATATTATTTATTAATATTATTTTAACTTAAGTTTAATATTATTATAAAGTTTAATATTATTATAACTTAATATAATATTATTATATTAAGTTTAATATTATTATAACTTCTTATAATATTTATTATATATTTTGATATACATAAATTAATTTATTTACTCCTGAATTTGTTAGAAAATCCAATATTTTTTAACTATGTTTACATATTTTACCTATATAATTTTCAAATTTTTCTGCTTCGCAACTAACAATTTTCTTTTGACTTCAACGACGCTTGCGTATGACTATTGTTTTTTTGTTATTTTTGGTTTTTTTTTGTTTTGATTTTGCATTTTATTTCAGTCTTATAACTATGCATATTTATTATTTATTTATTCATAGTACTAATAATTTTTATTTTAAAAATATTAAAAATCAAATGCAAAAACTATATTTTTTTGAAAAATAAAATAAAAAAGTGGAAAAGTTCGAAAAATCAAGTAAAATCCATATGAAAATTAGTAGTTTCATATACAAATATATAATATGTATAATATAAAACTAAATAATAGGTAATTATATTTACCTAGTTACAAATACTCCTTGAGTTGAATAATTAAAGAAAAAAAAAGTTTCTGTGTCAAGTTTTATCAATTTTTATTATTTTTGTGATTTTTTGGTGTATAGAAACTATAATATATAATATACCTACTGTAATATATAAATAAGTATACATACTATACTATATGTACACATTTTATGTACATACATATGTAATATATGTACATATAAATCATCATATCATGTTTTGCAAATTAGAATTTGAATTTTATCCTAAATATTCCTAGACATTTTTATCTGTTTTATTTATTTTTTTGCACATACAAATAGTAATGTACTAATTATCAAAATATGTAATATTACACAAACAATTTGCAGGCATTTACATATTGGTGCATATGAATCTGATGCACGAGATTTTTTTGTAAAAAGTATGTAGAAATATCAAAAAAAAGGTACTTACATATGTATATTTTTTTTTTAATTCTCCCTAACATCCCTTTCCCTCGAAAATTTCTTGCATCAGATCCAATATATGTATACACAGTATGAGCATATGTACTTATATAGATATGTATATCACAAAAGTGTAAAACGCCATAAAATAAGAACAATATTTTGCATTATACATACATATTTGCTTTGCAAACATAAACAAAAATTACAAACTGAAATTTAGAAATGGTTTTTTAAATATAAAAAAAAAACTAATAAGTTACAAAAGAAATTTTCTCTTTAAATAATAAAGCTAACAGTTATTAGTAGGTGTTATATTAATTAAAATGTACGTACGTGGTATATTGTATGTATACTTTTAAAAAGTTAGTTTTCCATTTTATCTTACGTTACAAACTTATAACACAACCGATTTTTAACATTGACATACGTGCTATTGCTAATGTTTCGAGTTTTTAAAAATGCTTTTAGATTTTCATAACCTTTTTATGTTAAATGAATGTATCTTTAAATTAAGATCATTTGTTTAACGAACTCAAAAAAAATTATTTTATACAATTAAGTAGCATCGATTAAAATTTTCTAGCGATTACATATATTGAATTCTTGAAACATCATATATGCAAAAAATTTGTAAATTCATTAAAATATCTTAAAGTAAAAAATTAATACAGTTTACTTTAAAGAAAATGAAGAGCAAACATTTTCAAATAATTTTGAACTAAGACATATATCAACTATACAAGACATATATCAACTTTTAATTTAAATGTAATATTGCTTAATTTTGGAATGTAAATTTTCTTAAAATTTAATTGTTTATTTTGCAATTTTCTTTAAAAATTCCATTTGCTTATTTTTATTCAATTTTAAAACAATAAATTTATTATAAAGTTTAAAATAAAAATTTCCAATTAAAAATTAAAATTGAATTCCTATATAAAATACTTGTAGAATTTACCTTCATTTACTTTTTTTTATACTACACTGAGATGCAAACTTTTAGAATTAATGAAGCATAAAATACGCCTGTTAAATAATGTGTTATACAATAATTTAAATAGTATCAACCTATTTTTTTTTATTTAACAAATTTAGGTGTGTTTCTTTTTTTCTATAGAACTTTTATTTGTTTAGAAAATTATTGTTGAAAAAAAAAATTGAAAATAATACGATATTGATACACAATTGATAAAAATATTACAATGTAATTTAGCGTACGAGTATGTACATACCAAAATAAATAAAATTCTAAATTTTCAGTTTGAAAATGCAAATCTCATAAATGGTTTTTAGAAAATAAAAATAAAACATACCTATAGTTAAAATTAAAGAATTTAATTTGTAGAAAACATAAAAAAATTGAAAAAAGATGAAATATAAGTAAACAAAATTTGTAAAAACAGTTCTTAAAAATTAAAATTATAAATAGTAAATTTTTAAATAAACGATAATTATATACATCATCATGGATGATGATATTTTAAAAACAGTTGAATCAATACTTGGAAAAAATGTTAAAATTGTTGATTGTGAAAAAACATCATCTGTTCGGGAAGAAGAAATATTATTAATAAATGGTATACCAGTACAATTAGAGGGTGAAGATGGTCTTGCTATCAAATCTGCATTAATATCTGGTCAAGTACCGCCTTGTAATTTATTAAATCAACTTTTATATCAGGCTGGTATATTAAGTCAACCAGTGCAATTGGAATCAACTGTATCAGTAAAATCATCATTAGTTACAAAAGAAGATGTTATTGTTGCAAAAGATGGTAAAATTTTAGATGAAAGATGTCATGAAACAACAGAACATCAGTATTTTTCAAGTTTATGTGATGAAATATGGGAACCTTTAACAAATCATAATGATAAAACACTACAAAATTTATCTAAAAAAACCAATGATCCATTAATATTTGATGATACAAAAATACGATTATCAACGTTATCATCATCAGATGACGTTGAATTAAATAAATCAAATGATCAAAATAAAAATTTATCAGAACTAGAAAAATCAATTTTATATTCAAATCGTGCTTCAACTTCACAATATATTAATGAAATACCATTTAAAAATACAAAACGTGAACAAATTGATTCTGTAATAACATCAAAATCTGTTACTGATAAAGTTTGTATACCAGTTGATCAAATGCAATTACAAAATATTGTTAATAATTCTGATAATAATTTTAAAAAATCAACAATTGCATCAATTAAATCAAAACCAAAAATTGAATTATCATCATCATCATCATTATGTGATGATGATTCTATATTAACAAAAACAACATCAGTAACTGATTCTTTAAATTATAAAACAAAATTAAATCAAAATACTTCAAAATTACTCGAATTATTTGATAATAGTCAACAAACTTCAAGTGGTATTAATTCTCAAACATCATCAGCATCTTCAACAAATTTGTTATGCAATAGCCAAGGAATATTAATACCAACATCATCATCATCATCATCAAATACAACTATAAATGATGATATTGGTATAGATATTGTTGATACTGAAATTAAAAATCCTAAAAAACCACATTTAAATTATGATAAATGTAGTAATAATTCAATAGTTAATTCTATTTCGAATAAATCAAATTCAACAAATTTAATAAATAATGTTATTGATATAAATAATGACATAATATTTAATAGAGTAAGTAATTTTTGTAATTGTAAAAAACAAATTTTTAGAAAATCTTATAATCTGAATAATGAAACAACTAATGAAAATAATAATAAAAATAATATTAAAAAAAAATCTAATATAAACTGTCAAACAAATAATAAAGCAATATCTTCAGCATCATTATCATATTTTGATGATGACAGGAATCATGGTTTATATACTAATAATTTATCACAAAATTGTATTTTAAATAATATAGATACTACTAAATTAATATCTAACTCTGATTATGATGATTTTGGTAATTCAGTTTCAAATAAGATTAATTTAAATTGCCATGATAAATTTTCAAATCTCAATAATGTTAAAATGGAACAAAAAATTAACAGTATCAAATCTTCAGAACTTTTAAATAAAAATTCAAAGGTAAAAAAGTAAATTTATTTAAATAAAAAAAAAATGTTTTCTATTTATTCTATTTCATTTATCATTTACATTAACGAATAAATTTTTAAGTGCATAATGTAAAAAATTAAAATTTATACTAAAACTAAGATTTTACTTTTTATTTAATTTTAATGTGACTTTTTCTATATTTTGTTAATTATTGTTTGAAATTTAGCTAATTTTATCTTAAATTCAAATTAAGTTGATTGTAATAAATAACTTCTTGTAATTTTCGAATTTTGGAATAAAAATTTAAATTTTTATAAAAAACACATTAGAAACATTTACTAAGTTAATCTTATATGAGGTACATATTTATTTTATATATACATACATTTATGTTTTATAAATTTCAAAGTGATTTCATACATCAATACATACATATATTTTATGATATTCATATAAATTGATAGCAAAAAAAATATAAATTATGATATAAGGAAATAATATATCTTAAAATAAATTTTCATTTTATTTATTTTTTTCATAGATTTTGAGTGATAATAGCAAAATTGAACAGCCAAAACATAAAACAACAACGACTATAATAGATGAAAATTTTTTAGTTTATCGTGATGGATTATTAGTATCAGGACCAATAGAAAGTTTAATAAAACATATGGTTCCAACAAGTAATTATTATCCGGATCATTCATTTATTTTTGCATTCCTTTTAAGTGCCAGATTATTTATAAATCCATATGAGCTATTAGAACGTATTTGTCAGTTATGCGAAGAACAACAAAACATTATTGTAAAAACACAAACACAAAATTTCGAATTTACTCCATTATCAATTAAATCATCTTTATCTACATCATCGTCATCTTTTAAAGATACATGTCCAATTGTTATACCACTTAATAATTGCACAAATAATATAATTGGAACAAACGGTACAGAACAAACTGACACAAAAAAAATGTTAAGAATGTTTGCAAAAAATTTCTTACGTTTATTAAGTGAATGGGTTAATTTATTTTCTTATGATTTTCGTGATGAACGTTTAATGCAACAAGTTCGTACAATGCAACAAAAATGTATTAGTATTGATTGTAATTTAAGGCAAGATGTATCTACAATATTGCAAAATCTTCTCGAAAAATTAACAGTATTAGAAAAATATGAAAATTTTTTACAAAGTATAGAATCATCAGATTCAAATGATTTTCATAGTAGTAATTTAAATGAAGGTTAATATTTAACTTGTACATTTTTTAAAAATTTTATTAATTTATTTATATATATATATATAGGATTTGGTTGTTCGACTAATAGTACAACTCCAATTAATAATAGTGAAAAGGAGCATAACATTTTATTACATTTACCAACTTTAACTTCAACTACTTCGTCATCATCAACATCATCTTTTCATCATCATTTAACTGGTTTATTACCATCATATACAAATCATTCAATGTCATCAAGTTCAATCGGCAGTATGGCTAGTATGAGTGGTGTTGAGATTATAGAAATATGTCCATCATCTACGGTATTGTCACAACAATTAACCTTTATAGAATTAGAAAGATTATCATATATTGGCCCAGAAGAATTTGTGCAGGTTTTTGCCAAAGAAAATATTAATTTAATTGAACAAACGAAATCATCAGTAACAGCAGCATCATCATCAATATCATCAGTAGCAACATGTTCTCCAGCTGATATAAAAAAAACAAGAAATCTTGAAATGTATGTGCACTGGTTTAATAGACTTAGTTATTTGGTAGCTACTGAAATAGTAAAGGTTAGGAAATATTTAAAATAAATAATTATTTGTTTGTGAATTTAATATATATTTTTTTTTTTAATTTGTAGTATTCAAAAAAAAAGCAAAGAGTTAGGGTTATAGAGTATTGGATTGAAACAGCAAGAGAATGTTTTAATATTGGAAACTTTAATAGTTTAATGGCAATTATTGCTGGACTTAATATGTCACCGATTTCAAGACTTAAAAAAACCGTAAATATTAAAAAAATATTTCATTGTATTATTCATTTAATATTAAATTTTATAAACTTTAATATTGATTTTAGTGGTCTAAAGTTCAAACTGCAAAATTTTCTGTACTTGAACATCAAATGGATCCAAGTAGTAATTTTAATAGCTATAGATCAACATTAAAAGCTGCTATGTGGAGATGCGCTGGTGCTACAAATGAAAGAGAAAAAATAATTGTACCATTTTTTAGTTTATTAGTGAAAGATTTATATTTTTTAAATGAAGGATGCTCAAATAGGTTATTTTACATTTTTATGTTTTTTTTATTTTTTAATTTATTAATTACAGATTACCGAATGGACATATTAATTTTGAGAAATTTTGGCAAGTCTCAAAGCAAATTAAAGAATTCATAAGTTGGAAAGAGGTTAAATGTCCATTTGAACAAGATAAAAAAACCATTATGTATTTACAAACTAACGCCATTTTGAATGAAAATACATTAGAGATTGCTTCATTTGAATGTGAGCCACCAGAAAATCAGCAAGAAAAGGAACGTTTTAAATTATTGAAGACTGAAGCATTTCAATGTAGTGGTAGTAATGCGACCCATATTTCAACAAATAATTAAATAATTTGTTTAATTAAACAATTAATTGTTTTAATTAGTTATATTTATGGTATACAAATCTTTATTAAAATGATATACAACATATTTTATAAGTTACATATGAATAAAACATTCGATTATATTTAATTTAATAATATGATTCCATTGTTTATAATTTATTTATTTTTTATAACACAAAATTATATTATAATTCAATATATCATTTAAAAAATAATAATAATAATAGATAAGCCACACATATTTTTTTTATAAAAAAATATTACAATTTTAAAGCTCAGGTGTTATTTTATAAATGTGTCGTTCTAGTCAATGAAAAAAAAACATGCGACCCGTCATTGTTAAAAATTTTAATTTGTCTAATAAAATCAAAATATTTATTAGAAAATCAGATGTATTAAAATAATTTAGAAATATGCTAGATTTAAAATACTTTAAGCTAAGAAATTGTTTTAAAAAATTTAATTTGTGTCATATTTTAATACATAATAATTGTATACTAAATACTTATATAATGCATTTAAAAATCTATTATGTATATTTTATACGATAATATACATATATATATATATATATATATATATATATATGGTGTGTGTATAAATATTAATAAATATATCAAATATTTATTTATTTATTTTTTTATTTTATTTTATTTATTAATGAAGTAATATATAAAATAGAAAATTAAAATATAAATTAATGTTATAAATAGAATTTAATATTTTGAGTAAAATATAATAAAAAATTAGATCTAACAAAATGATTTTATAAACATTTGAAGTATTTATTTAATTTTTTTTATTTGGGAGAAAGTAGTTAATAAAAAATTACCAATTTCTTATATAAATTATCAATTAAAGCTTTTTTTGCTTTTAGTTGTTTTTTATTTTTGAAACTATTAAAGAGTGGTTAAATTTAAATTATATTAAAAATTTAAATTAACATTCAAAATTTATTTAGTAATGTAACTAACTCACATTATAAATATATTTTATGTTAATTGTATATTTACTGCACTACTTTTCTTTAACGAAAGTCAACATTATAACATATTTAAGTCATCAAATATATTAATTAAACTTACAAAAATCAAATGTATGTCAAAACATTTAACAACCACATTTTTTACAAATTTGAATTTTAAAATTTAACTTAAACTTATTTAGGATTTTTTTTTTATGTTCACTAATTTTATTTATTTATTCATTGGTTTATACCATTTAAATTTACCATTTTTTACGGTATAGTAATTCAGTGTATTTGTGACATGAAATGGTTCGCTTTAGTGGTTTAAATTATTTATATAAATTAAATATCAATATGAATTAAAATGTATTTGAAGAATGTTTGCATTAATTTCAAAAAGAAAATTCTATATTGACCTGGTCAAAATTATTCTGATGGATAGGAATACATAATGTGGATCTTAACGACTCATTATTAACATATTTATATTTCAGTGAATCAAAATATTTTAACTGATTCATTAGAATAGAAAAATTTTAGTGTTGCGAACAAGATTTTGCAAATTTGATTTTCAGTTTATGAATCATCACATTTCTTTTGAAATTAATTATTAATATTTTTTTAATTTAAATTAAAAATTTATATTTTCATTCACACATAAAAAAAAAAACGGTTTAATGAGAACCTACAAAACATAGTAAAAATTAATCATATTTTTTAAATTTAGTTCAGTTTTTCGTTAGGAGTGGATACTAAATAAAAGATTTCTTTTCTCGAAACTATAAATTAAAATGTTCAAATAAAAAAACCAATTGAAAAGATAAGTAGTAGAAGAGAACAAAAGTGATGGCAGTCTATTTTGACGCTTTTTGAAAAAAGCAGGATCATTTGATTATAAAATAATATGCTATAACAATAATTAATGAGGTTATTAACGACTTTATTAGCAAAAAACAAAAAAATTGATTCGCATTTTAAATTTTTTGATTAGTTTTTTTTTTTTTTTAATTAAAATTAATTTTTAATTGTTTTTTATTAATATATTTTTATATTACTATTTTAAAATTACAAAAATTTTAACTTTAATTAAAAAAATGAAAACCGTGAATTACATCCACTTTTGGTATTAAGAAAATATAATTTTTAAACATTTTTAAAGATTATGGCTAAAATATACAATACATATGTACAATTAAATACTATAAATTTGTTTTTGTATTTATTTATTTAGGTTATAATAAAATTAATGTACCACGCATAACTAATTTTTGATTATAATTAGAATGCGTTCTTTTTAAAATAAATTCTAATAAATATTCAATTTTTAATATTTTTCTAATTATGTATTTGTCTTTATTTTTTTATCAAACAAGTCTAAACATTTAATAACATAATTAATCGGAACTCAAATCTGAATTATTTTTTTGCGCGTTTTGAAGTCCGAATTTAAAAAATATAGTTGAATTCATACAATTTCAATAAAAAAATACCATTAATATGTAATAATAATTTAACAAAATAAAAAACTCATCGGATATAGCATTCATTTGATATTTATAGTATGTATATTTAATGTTAATTAAAATACTAGCACCATAAAGTAACTATATACATAGAGTATTCACATGGAAGAAAAAAGTTAGACAGTTTTTTTAATTTCGTAAAATCAACTTGATCGTATTGTAGTTTATTTTTATTTTAGTTTTTCCTTTTTTTTTTTTGTTTAATTCATGTATGTACATTTGTATATATTTTTTCATATAACTTTTTCGACTTCTTAAAAAAAGAAAAAACCTCGATTCTACCTCAATTTTTTATCAATCAATTTTAGTTGTTTTCATAACCCAACTATAGGTACAAGAATTATAAAGTGTACAACTTGAAATACTCTAAGTAAAAGTATGAAAAAATATATCCATATTTATTATCAGAATATAATGATCCACTGTTGAGACAATCAAAAAGTTTATCAAACACTAATATGTACAAAATTTTTGCAACTACTTTAGTAATACTTTTAAAACCAGACGTTTCAATTATTGTTATAATAGCAGCACTCACTGTTCTACTAAATATATGTGTTGCTAATTTAACTCTCATTTTTTCAAAAGTATGCGGATTAATATGTTATCTAATTAATTTGGTAATCTAATCTAATTAGTTTGATAACATCTTAGTTTTTCAATTTATTTGAACTTTCCATAATTCTATGAGAACTTTAAAGCTTATAATACCATCTGAGATTTTTAAATCGGAATCCATTAATGTATTTGTAAGAGATTTAATTAGATAGGGAAAATTGAATAAGCAAAAAATGTTTTATTATTATAATTACAAAATGGTTTATCAGGTGTTATTTTTAGCAATGAAAAAACTTTGGCTAAAGCTTGGTCACAAGGAATTGCCCGTATTACAATATCAATATCGAACAAACTTCTCACAATTTTTTTAATAATTTCTAAAAGTGTTACAAGATGAATATATGTATTCTATATTTTAAAAATAAAATTTAAAAGTGTTACGAGAGGAATATCTGTGTATGTATATCCATACATCAGTTACAAAAAAAATATTCATAACAAATTTTAAAATATTTTATAAACAACGCTTAAATATCTTACAAGCCGGAACACTCAATTTATTTTGTACACAAATAGCCTTTTTTTTTACAGTTTTTGTTGAATGTTCCGGCTTGTAAGTTTAACGGCGTTGTTATAAATATCGTGCATTAAAATAACTTTTTTGTTCTTCATGTAGTTGTTTCTTCTTAATTAAATTATTTTTTGTAAAGATATGCATATGGTAAGTTGTTTAACCCATTTGTGAGGAATGCTTTTTCTTTTCAAAAATACTTCCTTAATTTTGAAAATTTTTAAATTCTGTTTTTTAATATGACTAACTTATGTAGCTACCTTATTTAATATCAAAAAATACTTTTAAGAATTCTGCTATCTAGAAAGAATTACATATCATATCTATCTATATTCATAAAGGCTGGTTTTCATGAGAAATTTCATGGATATTATCGCAACTTTAGAAATAGAAAAATATAGTGCACTACCAGTGGGAAAGAGGGAGAAAAAAATTATATTATTAAAAAATATTACAGCAACACTTTGACAGTTAAAATTGTACATAACGCAATTTATTAATGTTTATATTCATATTTAGTTAAAAATTTAAAATTTTTTATTTATAAAATTGTTAATAATATTTTATTATAGTTTATTAATAATATTTTTATACCGATAATATAGTCATTTTAATATATAATAGACAATAAAATAGATATGTAATCTATAGTCATAAAATAGATATGTAATTCTTTCTAAAGGGTGTTCAAAATTGAGGTATCATTTTAATTTTAATAAAAATAGACTTTTTTTTTTAAATATTAAATATATTTTTATTTTAATTTATTACAAATAGGTTCCTGTTAATAATGAAAAATTATGTCGGCCAAGTGGCCCCCTGTACTACTTAGACAGGCTTCCAATCTTTTACCAAAATTCTGAATCAAATTCTGAATTCTGAATGTTCAATAAACTGTTCTCAATGGTTGAAATCTTCTCGATAATGTTGTTTTTAAGCTCTTGAATTGTTGTGGGATTATTGCTGTACACTTTCGATTTCACAAAACCCCACAAAAAAAAATCCAACAGTGTCAAATCGCACGATCTTGGTGGCCACACCACTCCTCCTCTACGAGAAATAATGCCATCTTCAAACTTTTCCTTCAAAAGATCCATTGTTTCTCTTTCTGTGTGGCAAATGGCACCGTCCTGTTCAAATCACATATTCTCTACGTCCATAATCAATTTCCCGCCACAAAAAGCTTCGGATCATCTCCCTGTAGCGATTTCCATTGACCGTAATCGCATTTCCATTTGCGTTTTCAAAAAAATATGGTCCGATAATTCCTCCTGACCACAAACCACACCAAACCGTACCTTTTTGTGGATGTACTGGTTGCTTTAAGATAACCCTTGGATTCTCTTCACCCCAAATGCGGCAATTCTGTTTATTGACGTAGCCATTGAGCTGGAAATGAGCTTCGTCGGTGAAGATTATTTTGTTAAAAAAATTCTCATTTTCTTCTTGTTTTTCGATTGCTCAAGAAACGAATTGCCGGCGTAATGCATGGTCAGTTGGTTTTAATTCTTGCGTCAGCTGGATCTTATAAGCCTTTAAATGGAGATCACGATGCAAACTGTTGAATAATGTGGATGGTTTGATGTTTAATTGTTGCGAACGATGACGAATGGAAGTTTTTGAATCTTCAACACTTCTGCTACATTCTCGGTTGAACGGCCACTACGTTGATAAATGTTGCCTCTGTTATCAAGAACAGATCCAGTTTCTAGAAATTTATCAACCATCAGCTTGATGGCACGATTTGTTGGAGCATTTTCTCTACCAAATTTTGTTCGAAATTTTCTAATTACATCTTGAAAACTTTTACCATTTTCAAAAAATGTTGTAATAACAAAAACACGTTGTTCCTTCGTGTAACGTTCGATATTAACTAACCGGAATGTATTTAGAATATACCTAAAGAAACCTAGTATAAAAATTTCAGGTAGAAAAAAAATGGCGGCAAAATCAAAATGATATCTCAATTTTGAACACCCTTTAGATAGCAGAATTCTTAAAAGTATTTTTTGATAATGAAAACTTTGAAAAAAAGGCTATTTGTGTACAAAATAAATTGAGTCTTCCGATCCGGCTTGTAAAATATTTAGGCGTTGTTTATAAAATATTTTAAAATTTTTTATGAATATTTTCTTTTGTAACTGATGTTACATATACATATATGATGATACATGCATATCTATACAGATACTCCTCTCGTAACACTTTTAAATTTTATTTTTAGAATAAAAAATATAGAATGTAAGTGTCAGTGAATAAGTGTCAGATATGACACTTGTAATAATCCTTGTCTTGTAACACTTTTAGAAATTATTAGAAAAAATTGAGAAATTTGTTCGATATTGGTATTATAATACGGGCAATTACTTGTCATGTGACCAAGCTTTAGCCAAAGTTTTTTCATTGCTAGAAATAACACCTGATAAACCATTTTGTAATTATAATAATAAAACATTTATTCGATTTTCCCCATCTAATTAAATCTCTTAGAAATACATTAATGGATTCCGATTTAAAAACCTCAGATGATATTATAAGCTTTAAAGTTCCCATAGAATTATGGCAAGTTCAAATAAATTGAAAAACTAAGATGTGTACCAAATTAACTAGATAATATATTAATCCGCATACTTTTGAAAAAATTAGAGTTAAATTAGCAACACAAATATTTAGTAGAACAGTGAGTGCCGCTATTAGAACAATAATTGAAATGTCTGGTTTTAAAAGTATTACTAAAGAAGTTGCAAAAATTTTGAACATATTAGTGTTTGATAAACTTTTTGATTGTCTCAACAGTGGATCATTATATTCTGATAATAAATATCGATCTGATATTAAAGTAAATAGCTTGTAGTGTGAATTTTTAAAATATTGTACGATATACTAAAAAGAAAAAATATATTTTAGAGGGAATAACTTTAAATTTATATTGGTGCTTATCGTGGTTACCGTGCGGTGCGGTAAACGTGCCGCAATAATTATTCACCCTGCGGTAGCCTTCAATCGTAGAAAACGCGTGAATAAATATAATTCGAAAAAAATTCGAAATTAAATGACAAGTGTCAAAAGTTAATAAAAATGTTTTAGTATAGTTTCAATTGACATTTAACAAATATTAGCGTTGTTGTTTGTTTATTTTAAAGGAGTTTATTTTATTTAAAAAGAAATACATATATTTGAATTATCAAATTAAATCAAAACAAAATATATAATGGATAGTGTTGCAGTCAATTTGTTGGATAATTTATTATCTGAAGGCTCATCGGAAAGAAGAAATAGGCAAAATTTAAGAAATAGTTCTAGGGATATTTTTGAAATGGATGATAGAAGGTAAACATATCAAAATTATATTTTCTTTAGTTATTCGTAATATTTACTAATAAAATAAAATTTAGTTTTATCAAGAATTTTAGGCTGAATAAAACAGCATTTGAATATGTTCTAGGAAAAATTAAAGACAGCTTTCCAACATCAAAAAGGTCAAAGTCATTATCACCTAAATTAAAATTAGCTGCAACTTTAAGATTTTTAGCACAAGGCAGCTACCAGCAAAGTGTTGGAAATGACTTAAATGTAAATGTAGCTCAATCTACAGTTGTTTGCCAGTACATTAAACGTGATGGAAGAAAAATTGTTCCCCGCATGGGTCGATTTGAATTTAAAAGATAGTGAAAAAAGGGAATCAAAGCAGTTTTTCTATGAAAAAACTGGAATTCCTGGAGTCACCATGTGTGTTGATGGCACACATATTAAAATAATTCAACCGAAGGATAACCAACATTTATTTTATAATAGAAAAGGATTTTACAGTATGAATGCACTAATTGTAAGTATTTTGATAACAATTAAATCAGTTTGATAAGTTTTCATTTTTATAGATTTGTGATCATAAACGGAGAATAAGATATGTTGATTCACGATTTCAAGGAGCAAATCACGATTCTCTTATTTGGAACATGAGTGATGCAAAATCATTTTTTAAAAATAAATATGATTGTGGTGATAAACATACCAGAATTTTAGGTAAAAACTTATATCAATTAAAGTAATTATTTTAGGGATATATTTGTATTGAACTAAATTGTAGGTGACAGTGGTTATCCATTAGAACCGTGGTTGCTTACACCATTTAGAAATCCTTCGG
Organism: Poecilobothrus nobilitatus; assembly: GCA_947095535.1. Taxonomy (NCBI): domain Eukaryota; kingdom Metazoa; phylum Arthropoda; class Insecta; order Diptera; family Dolichopodidae; genus Poecilobothrus; species Poecilobothrus nobilitatus. The sequence continues at coordinate 595,494 of OX352775.1, forward strand.
AAGGTTCAAATGAAAGACTCTACAATAAAAAACATAGCTCGGGAAGGATTATAATCGAGCAGACAATTGGTTTGCTGAAAACTGGTTTAGATGCCTTCATGGAATGCGAGCACTACATTACGAGCCATCAAAAGTAGTGAAAATTGTAAATGTTTGTTCAACTTTACATAACATTTGTATTCATTATGGTGTTTCTTCTGATCACATCGATTTTATTGAATCGTCGGAAGTTAACGAATGGAATGAAGACGTTGATCAGTCTATTTACTATAATGAAGCTTTGGAAATCAGAAGGCGTATAGCAGCTGCAGTAACTTAATTTTTTTTATGTTAAAAAATACTTTTAAATAAAACACATTATTGATTTTATATTTGTTTTTTATTTAAGATCTTAAATTAAAATGAAATTATAAAAATGTAAGGCATAAAATGAAAAATGTTTGAGTAAACATTTAAAATTTAAAATAAAAACTGTTAACGATTTTAAAATTCAAACGTTTTAAAAATAAAAATTAAACAAAACTTAAAATGCCTTCATGGCGAATCACATATTCTAATTTTTAAATTATGCTTGCACTTATTATTTTATTATATATGTATATAAAATATATCACAAAAAATTTAATCAGTCTTCATCAGAACTTAAATTAAAATTAAAATTATTAGGATTTATATTTTCATTGTTTTTAAGTTTTAAAATTTCAAACTTTATAAGTTTTTTTTTCAGTTTTAACTTTTGAAACATAGCTTTTTCTTGTTCTAAGTTATGACGTTTGATTTCTTGTAACTTTTCTTTTTTTAGTTTATAAATATCCTTTTGAATATCATTCGTCTTTTCAACTCCTCTGTAAATTTTTGTAAGACTAGAACAGACTTCGCTTGAGTTGCTTGCTATTGGAACAAGCGTTTTTGTCAGCTGCTCACACATAGTCTGTTGAATTTTTATTTGCTGTTCAATCAAATCTGTTGCTGTTGGTTTGGCAGAATTTGAAGACTTAGTTCTATTGGTTTTTTCAGGAACTTTAGTATTTTCCGGAACAAATTCACAAATATCATTTATTATTTCTTCTACGAGATCAGGTTCGTCAGCATTTACAACCAATGTTTCTGTTATTGCGGAACAGCTTTTATTTAAAATAGACCCCTTTTTTGTTATTCACCAACTTTCTTTTTACAAAGGCTTTGTAATCCGTCCACACCTTTAATTAAACAAAAATTTATATTTTTACAAAAAAATTACAAAATTACATTATATTTACCTTTTTCCATTCTTTATGATCTCTATATGGTGGTCCTAAACTATTTAATTCTTTTGTTGTTGCTTCCCAAAAAATTAAAATTTCACTTGGAGCTCGACTTGAATGTCCACGACCAATGTCAGAATTTTCTTTCATTAGCCTGACTAAACTTTCATTCTGCTCGTGATTAGTTACTTTTTTCCTATATTAAAATAAATAAATAATTTTTATACTTTAAAAATTTTATAAATATACTTACATTTTTTTTAAGTTTAAATTTTCACCACCACCGTAAATAAATTTTCGGGTTTGAGTTTTGTTCTACAAACTGTCGCCGTTTTTTTTCAATGATACATTTTCGAAAATTGGACGTTTTACGTTTGCCGTTTTTGTGAATTGCGTTTTCCACGATACCTTTTTCGTGCGTTTGTCGTTTTTTTTACGGTTGCGGTAATCACGATAAGGCCCATTAATAGGTATATACACATTTTTTCATATTTTATACTTTTACAATAATAATTCTTGTACCTATAGTTGGGTTATGAAAACAACTAAAATTATTGATAAAAAATAGAAGTAGAATCGAGGTTTTTTCTTTTTTTAAGAAGTCGAAAAAGTTATATGAAGAAATACATACATATATACAAATGTACATACATCAATTGACATACAAACAAAGAAAAAGAAAAACTAAAATAAAAATAAACTAAAATACGATCAAGTTGATTTTACGAAATTAAAAAAACTGTCTAACTTTTTTCTTCCATGTGAATACTCTATGTATACAGTTACTTTATGGTTATATGAAGAAATACATACATATATACAAATGTACATACATCAATTGACATTCAAATAAAAAAAAAAGAAAAAGAAAAACTAAAATAAAAATAAACTAAAATACGATCAAGTTGATTTTACGAAATTAAAAAAACTGCTAACTTTTTTCTTCCATGTGAAATACTCTATGTATATAGTTACTTTATGCCTTTATGCTTAGAATATAGAGTATAAGGAAAAGTAAATCCAAAAAAAAGTGAGGCAAATTCTCAACAATTATAAAACATTACTACTTCGACAATATTCAGTGTCGTTACTATAAATTTTTCCAAAAGAGCATTGCTTACTGAATATATTTTTTGTTTCAGGAGCAGCACTTTTAATATTTTGAAAACATAATTTTCATTCTTATTCGAACTGTAAATATAAAAATAATATCATATTATTTATGTTTTGTATTTTTTATATTAAAAATTAAAAATTTTATGTTAAATTGGATTAAAAATTAAAATTATGTTATGTTATTTCACTAAATTACATACTCTTATTACCTCGAATTATTAAATTAATATAAAACTTTTTCCTAAAAGAAAATTAAAATTTTATATTAAATTGTATTAAGAATTAAAATTATGTTATTTATTTTAATACACATATTTACATACCCTTAAATAACGTAATTCTAGATAACTTGTTTCTAATAAAACATTTATCAGATTTTTTTTTTGCAATAAAGAAAAATCTTATTGATAAATATTTGATTATAATTGATTTTATTTGTAAACTATAATGATTATTTTCAAAAATATGTTTAGAAATTTCAGGAAATAAATTACGATATGTTAAATTTTTTTGTACATTTATAGCTATGCTATCGAAATATTTTTTATTAAGTAATGTTTGGTTGGAATCTAACTAGTTTATTTTTGTCTTATTTCTTTTTCGAACAAACGAATAAGCTTTTGTAGATAAAAAATTGATTTTTTATGTTCATTTCAATATATAATATTCCAAAAATTTTACCATATTTAAGAAAAAAATATATGAAATAAAATGAAAAATTCATTGCATATATATAAAATTTATTTTTTATAAAAAAATTCATTTTAGTTAATTTTATTAAAATTTTTATATATGTATATATATGTTAAGAGTTTTGATTTTTTCAATAAAACTAGTTTTTGTATGATAAATTAATTGTTATTTTATTTGTTTATGATAATTTATTTTATTTATTATAAATAATTATTATTTATGATTAATTATTATTAAAAATATTAATTTTAGTATAATATGATTTTTTCACTTATTATGTTTTTTATTTAATAAAAATTTTTAATCCCTTTTTTGAATTCAAATAGCGAACTTGTCCGTTTTATGTCTGAATTAGAAATAACTGATATTCTTTTAAAAAACATTAATTGTTTTATGTTTATAATTCGCTGTGTAACTGTTTTAGTGACATCACATGATCCATTTCTCAGAATTATCATCAAACAATGTAAACAAAACATAAAAGACTTATATTCAGGGACGTATTGATTTTTTTAGGTGCGTTAACTTATATTAGACATTTAAAATAAAAATTAAATGGTTTTAGTAATATATTATTAAAGAAGACAATATTTTTTTTCTTTAATATCTACATAATAATAATATTTAATACAATAATATAATTCATTATAATTAAAAATTAATTATAATAAATTTGCTGTAAGATTTTGAGTAGCGATTATAGATTCAAAGCAAACTTTTGCACCTAAGGAGAATAGTTTTTCGGTAGTAATTTATTATGTCTTAATTTTGACGTTCTAAAATTAATTTAATAGGTCCTGAAATTTCATCTAACATAGCTAATATTTGATCTGAAATTATTTTTTTATTTTTTAATGATATAACAATATCTTCAAATTTTTTTAATTTTTTAATTTTTCTTCTATTATTTTGTTGTAATGTTTTAATTTTCCTATCCTTATTTTCAATAGTTTCTCTCAAAAGCCGTAATTCTTCTTTAAACTTTTTGGTTTTTGGACTACAAAGAATAGATTCTTGAGATGTTATGACTATTGTTCGGTTAAAAGAATTTTTCGAATTTTCGTTATTGTTAATTTCAAGATCATATGAGCTAACAGTTGAAGGGATCGGAAACTCTACCTAGAAAAACCAATTTAATACAATATAAAGTACAAGCAATTTTATTTTAATATTTATTTATTTTATAATTTTCATAATATAAAAATCCATGTTATGCATTTTGATTAAAAGCAAGCTGGAAATGAACATGTCAATTTTATGAAAAGCAAGTTGGTCACGTGAGCAAGGTGTTAACTGCAAAACACTTGACATCAGCTATACGTTTATCACGTGACTCATTGGTAGCCCATTGTAACTGGTTCTACTCCATTTAAAACTTATTGCATAATGCGAATGTGTACACAATTATTAAAGTTTCGTGTTATATTATATTGTGTTGTGTTTTGTGTTGTCTTGAACTACTTCTTTGACAAGTAGTTCATTATTTCGAAAAACTTTGGTAATAGCGCGTGAAAAAAGTTGCTTCCTAGTTCATAAAGTAAGAATGTCCTCAGATAAAAAATGTTCTGAACATGCAATATAACTGCTTTTTGGTGCCGATTATTCTTTCCAATTGCCACAATCCACTTTGGTTTAAGCCCTTCATTCTTGGGAAATCTTTAAATCAAAAGAATAAACTATTAAGTTTTTGTTGGGAATTATAAATTTATATATTAAAAAAAAATTTTATTAAATATTTAAAAAATGAAAATATGAACAAAGTTTACATTTTTATAATAATAGCACACGTCACATTTTTTCATCATGGCTTTTGTCAAAATTGCAATTTTTTTTGCATATAAAATAGCATGATTTGTAAATTATTTAGGTTTTACACATTGTGCTATTAATTTTATAATTTTTTTATTATGATTTACACTTACCTGTGAAACGATAATCCTATTTTTCGATGTTTTCTAGCATTTTCGCATCCTTCCACAAAACATTTAATTTTAATATTTTTTTTAATGAATCGCAAGTTTTTTAACACAAATTTATAAACTTATTTATAATTAAAGCTAAAAAATAAAGGCACATTTTGGCAATTAAAGTAGGCGAGACTTACATCAATTATCAGGCCATGAAGTGCAGAGCGTAAAAGCTTAATAAGGGGCCAGCTTTTAACAAATTTACACATAGTCTTATGGAAAAAAATAGGGGGCCGACTATAAATCTTGAAATAATACAAAAACCATTTACTTTATTCAATTTGGTCCAAAGAGAAAATTAAAGTTGCATCTTTTTTACATAATTCATTAAAGAAAAATATTTTAAAATATAATATTTTCATTCATAAATATGCATTTAAAAAATTATCTTGCGTTAAATTTTTTATTTTAAAAGCTTCTTAAGATAAATTGCCTCAATATCGTAATAGTATACGTCGAGACTACTTTCATACTTGAAAAATTCGTACACGCTTATATGGCTATAATCGAGACTCACATCAATTATTAAATTATTCATACGCGCAATACGTGAGAATCGATTGCAATTCTCTCACAACTACATTCATGTGTTGTCAGTTCTTGGCCTGTTTAGTTAGGTCTTGATGTAGGTATACAGAATTTTCTATTCCTTATACTCTATATTCTAAGACGAAATGATATATAATAAAAAATAATACATATAAATTACATACATCAGCATTCAATCCATTTTCCATATTTCATACATGTTTCATACATAAAACAAAAAGCACCCAAATGGTATTTGTATTTGGCAAATACACACAAATAAATGAGAGATGAGAGAGACATTTTACAAGTGTTTTATGTATTCTGTTTTCGTTTGTTTTCATTTTAACTTTTTCAAAACTGAAATGACCGAAATGACCGAAATGAACGAAATAATTGACCTGACTCATTTCGGTCACTTAACTGACCCGTTCAAAACATACGAGTCGTTCATGACCGACACATCACTAATACGTAAGTTTCAGCAGTTTAGTGTATTGTTTTGGTTTTATTAATAAATTTTAAATGAAATATTTTAAAAATTAAAAGGTAAGTTTTGATTTAATTGAAGAGATAAAATTTTATCTTATTTTAAATCATAGCAAGACCGCTTTCATTTGTTACTGGAAATGCGAAAAAATTAGAGGAACTCATTACCATTTTAAAGCCTAAGTTTCCTTGTACCTTACAATCAAAGAAGATAGATTTACCGGAAATGCAAGGTTGGACTGTTATAATTATAACTATAATTAATTCTCTTAATTTTAAAAAAATTAAGAGAATTAATTATAGTATTCTATATTAAATTCTATATTAAATATAGAATTTAATTTAAGATGAGATAGGTGAATTTTGTCAAAAAAATGTAAAGAAGCAGCAAAACAAGTAAAGGGACTTATTTTGGTTGAAGATACATGTTTATGTTTTAATGCATTGAAAGATTTACCCGGACCTTATATCAAATAGTTTTTAAAAAAACTTGGTTCAGAAGAACTATAACATGCTCGAATGCTGGGAAGATAGATCAGCTCAAGCTGCTTGTACTTTAGCAGAAGGTGTGAAGGTAAAAATCATGATTGTTAATTTTTAATATTGAAATAATAAAATTTGCTATTACAATATAATTTCTTTTTTTTATTTAAAAATCCGAAAAATAAAATAGGAAAGAAATATAGGTATAGAAATATGGGCGACATCTTGTGATTTTAAAGCGACATTTATTGGCTTTTTAGATGTAGTGTATTGAAACTAGGAGCACTTCCAGCGATGGCGGAGCTGGCATCTAAAATTTTTAATAAGCTATCTAATAGTGGATGGTCCTTTACTTCAATTTAACTGTCATCGTATTCAAAAGTCAAACACGTAAATATACTGTTGACAGTAGCTTACCCAAACCAAAGCCAGCTTTATACTGACAAGTCATCACTTTCTCGCTGTTTTTTAATGGCCGTCGAAGTTTACGTCGATGTTTACGTTTGACGTAAACAAAAGTTATTTTGTATGAACTTTTTCATATATGATATGAAAGTTTTTTTTTTTTCGGTATTAAAAATTTAAATAAATCAGTTTGCAATTAGATAATTTCTAATTGGAAAATACAAAATCATATACAAAACATTAATTAATAATCAGAAACTGTTTTGTTTAATTAAATTTATTTATATTTAAGTAATTTTTATTATATAATACGAAATTGTAAAAAAGTGACTATAATTTACGTAGCACTAATAAAGAAATATTCTAATAAAAAAAAATAACATTTTTTAATATTGTATTTTTAGTTTATTATTCACTTATAATTAATTATTCATTTGTTTATTATTATTTAATATTTTTTTTTTTCATTTTTATTTTCGAATTAAAAATTATCTAATTGGAAATTATTTTATTTTAATATTTAATAGCCGAGAAAAACATTTACCATATCGTATATGAAAAGAAAGAAAATTAATACAAAAAATAGCTTTTGTTTATTTTTGTGATATTGACTGCGGCGGCCATTTAAAATTGATGTTCCGGCTTGTCAGTAAATAGGTGGCTTTAAACAAAGCCAAAATGTCAATTTTTATAGATGATAATAATAGGCCATACACCATAGTTAAATCGGTTAAATATATAATCAATACATACTAGATGATAGTAGATAAATTTTAGACAAAAAGGAAAACAATGACATCATTTTTTAAAAACTTAAAAAACAATTATTATTATAATCAAGAACAATTTATCAAAGAAAGTTTAATAAGTCAATTATATGATACTGTGAAAGAAATTCAGTTTGAATATAATAAAAATAAAGACTTTGTGGAATATTCAGAACAAAAAGATTGTATAAATACATTATGCACTCTATTGGAATCCATTTTTCTCCATGGTTTAAAAGATTCTTTGTTGTGGCAAACTTTATCGATTATTTCAGGTAATGATGTTGATCGTAAACCAGAACCTAATTTTTGGCCATTGTTATTGGTATTTTTACATGCACATACAATTGAGGAGGTACTAGTTTGTTTTATTAAAACGAAGTAATTTTTTTTTAAAAATGTTCTTTATATTTTAGATTGAAAAATTATCTCAAATTAAAACTGATATTGGCAATTGTAGAGCTTGGATTCGTCTTACTCTTAATGAATCATTATTCTCATCATATATAAAAATTATTCAAAAAAATTCATCAGCTTTAAATCCATACTATAAAAGTTATGCATTTTTAAAAGATTCTGAAAAAACGGATATTGCTAGTACAATATTGGAAGGCCTTGAGGCATCTGTTAAAATAAATCTACATGTAAATTCAACTTTATTAAATCAATGGCCTGTACAACCTTTACAATTAGCTGGATTATACAAGCCTCCCTTACGTTCTTGTCCGGTTAGTACTTATGCCAAATATTTGAATTAAAATTAGGTTCTTGCTCGGTTCTACAACAAATTTAGTAGTGTTTTTTTTTTATTTTAAACGAACATAAAAACGAGATTAACATTTTTTATGTATAACAAAGTTTGACGTCTTATAGTTTTTAATAAATGTCAAGAAATGACGTAAAAAGAGTAAGTGTGTAGATTTGTTCTTTTTAGCAAATCGAAATCAATAATATAAATGACACCTTATAGCTTTTTATTTTTACAAAAACAATTTTTCTGAAACCATAAATCCAAATCAAGTTGGATCAACCGTTCGGTAAAATATTTAAAAAAAATTTTGAATTTTAAAACAATCTAAAACATCAATAGAGTTTTATTGCCCCAATTTTATATATTTATGAATTTTTTTATTTATCTTTTTGATTAAGATTGCCAAAGGTGTTGATGTCGCTAATTCAATGACAGATTTACAAACTATTCCAATTCCCAAACCATTAAAAACAAATGAAGTATTTCCGAATTCTATTTCAAATTCACCATTTAATAAAAACGTAATACCCACAACTAGCCAGAATCAAAGTCATGAAAGTGATGATTTAAGTGAAGAAGAAAATGTTCAAATATTTTTAGAAAAACTTCAAGAATTAGATCAACCTAAAATAGACGATGATAACACTCCTCTAAACACTGTGTCTGTAGAATCGCAAACATTACCATATTATAATAGCAGTTCAATTAACATTCAAGATAGCGGTTGTTCAAATGAATTTTCTTTGCAAAATGATCAAAATGGTGCTTACAATATAAAATCTGATCAAATTTCAAAAGAAATGAAAAAAGATTCTAAAAATAATCAAAAATTAAGTAGATCAAATAGTATGAATTCATCAACGAATTCTTTAAGATCTGCATTTGGTAAATATAGTTACGATGCATTATTAATTAAACATCAAACGAATAATGACGACAAAGAGCCGAATATGAATGACGAATGGCAACGTTTTGAAAATAGTTTAGCATTAACAGGTGAAACAGTTAATGAGATTACTAAAATTGAACATAGTGATAGCGAAAGTATTAATGATAAAGAAACAAACGCTGACAAAACTTCTATTCATTTGGAAGACGAAGATGTAAAAAGGTTTAAAAAAGCTATATGTGTTAAATAATAATGTGTACGTTATCAATTCTAGAATTTTGGTTTTGAAATTTTGCCAAATTCAACAAACGAAAAATTTACTTTAAGTGAGTTACAAAAAATGGTTAAACATACATATAAATTAGCTAGGGAACAAGGTTTAGATGCACAAGGATATATGTGCAAAGGCTGTGCACATCCTCTTGGTATAGATTTTGCTAACGCGCAGTACGTTTAATAAATATTAAAAGAAACATTTTAATGTATCTTTTTTTTTAAGTGTATGCTCATTTAGTGGTTATTATTTTTGTGAACAATGTATGTCCTCTCAGCAGTTTGTGATACCAGCAAAAATTATTTATAATTGGGATTTTCGTAAATATTATATTTCAAATAGAGCTGCAACATTTTTAACTGAGTTTCAAGATAAGCTATTTATTGATTTACAGGTAAAACATCATAATCATAGAAATCATAATATATAAATATAGTAATACATAAAATATATATGTATGTATGTATGTATTGAAATATTAATCTTATAGATTTATAATCCAAAAATATATGAAGCATCTGATGAAATGGCAATACTTCAATCGCTTAGAATTCAATTAAATTTTATTCGCGCTTATTTTTATACATGCTGTGAATCAAGTATACAAGCATTACAAAAACAAATAAAATCCAAAGATTATTTATATGAGCATATACATCAGTATTCAATAGGTAAATAAATAATATATATATTATTACTTTTTTTAATAATTTCTTTTATAAATAAATAGCTGATCTTTCAATGATACCAAAAGGACATTTAATGCGTTTATTACAAAAAACTTATCATTTTGGAGAAGATCATATTTTAAAATGTAATTTATGTAGTATAAAAGGATTTATTTGTGAACTTTGTGATGGTCCAAAAGAACTTCTTTATCCTTTTCATATAAAAACAACATTTAGAGTACAATATTTTGTAATAAATTTATCAAAAAACTTTCATGTATATTTTTTAGTGTGAGCGTTGTGGAGCTGTTTTTCATGATCACTGTTTAGATAAAACTAAACCATGTCCTAAATGCAAAAGAAAACATAAACGTGAGAATATACCATTATTAGAAGCTGTTCATTTATTATAAAATTACGTTTTTTTTTTTAATAATGTACAATATTGTTTGATGTATAACTTTAAAGGTGACAAAATATTAAAAACATGATAAAACCAAAATAAATCTTTGTAGTTTTTTTTTTTATTGTTGATGTATTTTATATAATATTTTAGAAGAAGTAATATGTCCATCAAATGCTTTAATAAAATCTTACGTTAGTTATGATTAATTCAATTAAAGAAAACAGCTAAATATATTTTAGATGAAATGACTAATAATCCATTGTATTTTGTTTCAAGTTTTAACAATAGCCAATCTTGTTTGAAGTTTTAGAAATCATATTTTTAAAACTGATCAAATCATTTTTCATATCATATTTAGAAATTCATTTTCATTTTTAGAGCAAAGAGTATTGTATATATTGTTCTACAAATCTGCTTTTATTTTAAGTTAAGATTATTTTTCTTAAACTTTGTACATTTGTTAAGTTTGATTTATATGTACACACCCATTGAGTTAATAAGATTTATTCAACGAAACTAATAATAGTCTAGGTCCATTATCTTGTACAATAAGAAAAGTCATTTGAGCCATTACAAAACAATACTTGTACTCTTTCAGTTTCCTTTCGATTAAAAAATATACAATTCATATACATACACATAGATATATTTATAAAAAAATTATAATTTAGTTGTTAAACTGACGAGTTCTTTGTAAACTTTGAAATATTTAAAATTATATATCAAATATTGCAGTTAATAGTTAACAAAATTTAGTTATATAATAATTAACACAAGAAAATATTAATATAATAAAAATAAATTAATGGAAGTTCTAAAATGAAAATTATTTCAAAAATATTTTTAATAAAAGTTATCAAAAACTTTCCACGTAATAACAATAATCATAAGCAATAAATTTTTTTATTAAAAAACTATAAAAACTAACAAGGAAAATAGAAATCTTTTGAAGCTTTTTCTTTTTTTATCAGAACTGGATAATTCGTTAACATAAAATAGCTTAAGTGAAGAAAAATTAATATGTATGGATACTTTTAAAAATGGTTTTAAGTATTATTATTATTGCACCAATCTTTTCTTGCATGTTAAAAATGTTGCATGTATCTTGAAATTATTTTTAAATTAGAAATTAGCAAAAGATCAATAAAAACGGTTTTTAATAATTAAACAATATGCTTTAGAATATATTTACTAAAGTTCATTTTCTAAATTTGAATATCTATTATTTTTTTATAAATTTTTTTTGTTTTTTCTATTATTTTGTTACAAAATTTATAATAACAATGAATGAACACGGTACTGTTAATTTTTTTTTGTAATTATTTCATTTTATTATGTTATATATTTCCACTTTCTTTATGCAGCCTATTGGCATATGTACGTGATACTAAATTCCATGAATCTAAAAATCGATCCATACACATAGCAACGCATTTCTAAAAAATTAAAAATACAAACATTATATTATAAATTATTATTTACAAATGATTGCAAATGTTTTGTTTAACCTGTTCAGAAGAATCCAATGACATTCCCGGTTTATTAATACATTTTTTGAAGCATTTTTCTGTCATTTTCTGAAATAAAATTAATATAGGGTTATTTTTGAATATAATTTAAAATATTTAAAGTTTTGTTTTTCGAATTATAAAGAATATTGTTGAGAATTATGTACTTTATAGCAATTACCGTCAGAAGTTCTTGAACATTTGCTACAGCAAACTGTTGTTTAACTTGATCCATTAATTCATTTTTCTGGCTTGATGATAAGCTTCGTAATGATGACATCGTTATTATTTTCAATTTTACAATGTTACAGATAAATAAATTTAAATTAGGTTAAAACATAAATTCTCATAAATTAAATTCACTTTTTTTTGAAAATACACAAATTTTTTTTATCAGAAAAATGTGCGAACGATATTATGAAAAATTTCATATGAAAATTTTATTTTGACAATTGATGGTAAATGACAGTATAATTGATAACTTTATTAAGTTCACATGCTTCTCTCTCTCTTAATTTTGAATATTTGGTTTACCATAAGTAAGAAATTGCAAAAAAACAACATATACTTTTCAAACAAATAGTATTATTTCAATTATTTCAAAATGAATAAGCCCCTGAACTAGTTCATTAATAACTCAATTAACCGATAATAAGTTAATAGAGTTAAGTTTAATTTTTATATCGTATTCTAATATTTATTTATATAGAAAATAAAAAAGTACGTGTAATATTTATACATATGAACTGTGTTGTGTTTACACTCTACATTTGTGATCAGTGATGTATAGCAAAATAATTTAAAGAAATATAAAATTATTTCGGTTTAATAAATGCCAAAACAAAAAATGTGCTTTTGAGGCATTAAAGCTTTTTAATGAATTACCTAATATATATTAAAAACGTTTTATATAATATGTTTAATGTTTTATTTGAAAGGATTTAGAAGATTTAAAAAAAAATTAATGATAGTGTCATACTGTTTTCTGTGTAAAATCGCACAGAAATGTGTATGAGAATGACTTTATTATGGAGGGATTTCACACTAGAGAATCTTGCAATTTGATTCTTTTGTTGCCACACCAGCTAAAGTCAAAAGTGCCAGTTTCCACGTTGATGTAGTGCTGATGTTGCATTTCTGACGTTTACTTGTTCAACGATGTTTTTGTTGATTGTTACATTTTGCTTGCTTCAATATGATTGTGTGGGAAAACAAAATTCATTTTAAATTTAAAATTTGCAATGTAGAAAACAAATCAAAATTTAAAAAGTTGACATTGTATTTGTTAAAAATAACAAAATAAAACTTTTTAGGGAGGTAATTTCGGTTTTAAATTTTCCAACCTTTCTTTTTGACTGTCTGTAGTTTAATGATGATGGTTTAATGATTTGTTGTATAACAAAAAAAAATGTGACCCTGGAAAAATTTTTTATTTATTTTTTCGCTGAACTTTAATGTTAAATTCAAGGTGATTGGTAAATGCATGAATTCAACATTTTAATTTTGTAAATATTTTCCTATAATTTTGTATGTATGTATGTACCTATGTTTTTAGGTATGTATTTTATATGATATAATACGTTTGATGATTAAAAATTTAAAAAACAAGGGCCTCGTTGGCCTAATGGGTACGAGCGTTAAAAGAAGTTATAAACGAGATTGTGTTGGTTCAAATTTCAACATAATCCCATACACTTCGTAAAAGTTATTCCCCCTTACGATATTTACAGCCACGCCTGAAAAAGAAAGACTGTGTAAGTGTAATTTCCGGTTCACATTTATGTCGTAGAGAAATGCACAAAAAAAAAAAAATTTGATTGCATATAATTTAAATTGTATACAATAATATTTACAAGCACTATGTAGCTGCTAGGGCTATCGGCTTAAAAATTTAATTATTTTGATATTATATTTAAAAACTATTTTATAAAGCCAAATTTAAAGAAAGTGACATATTATTTTTCGTTATTTCTGTTAGCTACATGCAGAGTGCCCAGATCTCTTGATTGAAAAGTCGCGTATTTTAAAGTCGCGAAAAAAGTAGCCCAAAAGCGCAACTCTGAGCTAAAAATATTGCCAATTCAAAATTTTTGTTTTAAAATTGAAATATTTGAAGATTTTTGTCAATTAAAAGTCATATCTAATTGCCACTAGTCTTTTAAGTTTCACTAGTCTAACAAGTAGACTAGAGGACTTAGAATACGTCGATGAAATCGCCCTACTCGCACATACTTATAGTGAAATTGCAAGCGGAAATAAAGAGTCTCGAGGAAAACGCCTAGAAGCTGGTCTTCAAATAAACATAAACAAAACGAAAAGTCTAAGAATTAACGCAAAAATAACACCCGCTCAGCATCAACAATAGAAATGTAGAAGAGGTCTCAGAATTCAATTCCCTATAGAAACCCGTTTAAAGCTAGCGAGAATGGCATTCGCAAGACTATGGGTCATATGGGAACAACCTCATATAGCAAGGGGTACAAAATTAAGAATATTTGAGGCTTGTGTAAAATCGGTACTCCTATATGGCAGCGAAAGATGGCTGGTAAAGAAATCGTACTTAAATAAAATCCAGATCTTCATTAATAACTGCCTACGAATATTATGTAAAATATTCTGGCCCAGAAGAATTAGAAACGCAGAATTTTGGAAAATAACAAGACTAAATTCCATAAATATACAGATAAAGAAAAGAAAATGGAAATTGGTGGGACACATCCTCAGGAGGCCAGCAAACAATATCGCACGGCATGCTCTGGAGTGGAACCCACAAGGTAAAAAAAAGTAGGCAGACCGCGTGAAACATGGCGTAAATCAGTCCAGAAAGAAGCAGAAAACAGTGGAAAATCATGGTCAGAAATTAAACAACTGGCCCAAAATAGAGTCAGATTCAGAAGCTTTGTGGAAGCCCTATGCTCAGTGATATTATAGCGTCGTATTTATCGTATTTTGTACGAATTTCAAAGGGAAAATACGATGTACGATTTTTAATCTTATTTTGGCAAAAAAATACGATTTTGACCCAAAACAAGGAAAAATATGATTTTGACCCAAAACAAAAAAATACGGTTGGTACGAGTCTATTTTTATTTCCAAATCTAGTTTTGCCATCAGATTTGCAAACTATTGATTCAGGATTTCTGGAAATTAAAAATCTTAATTTTGTTAATATATTTGGCGAATCTCTCGAAAAAATTGAGTTGAAAAGTTTTGGAAGCAAATTTCTAAAATTAAGAGAAATGATGGGCTGTTTTCATTTCCGTTGATGTTAAAATGTTTTCATTTATTATTCTTGTCCCATTCTTCTGCAAATGTAGAACGTACTTTCTCGCAAATAAGGTACGTTGTTCTATTTATGAAATATTTTTTTTGTTTATTTATATTTAATGATATATGTATATTATATAGTTACATTACATTGCAAAAAATAGTTTAACTTACCAAGCTCAAGTTAAATTATTTTTTGCAATGCAATGCAAGTGTAATTATATTTATGAAATAAGATTTTTGTTGAATTTATGAAGTAATTTTTTTTGTTTATTTTATAAAATACATATTGTTTATTTTTAAAATTATTTTTTCTTTTATTTAAGTATTTTACCACTTCATAAATGCAGTAACAAAAGGTTAGCCCGTTTTCTTAATAAAGTTTTTATTTTGACCGGTTTTTTGACAGAATTTTACACTAAAATCTTGTTAACTGAATTTTTTGACCAGATTTTTTAAAAATTTTTCCAGTCAAACGATCAAATTTAACCGGATTGAAAATTTTGAACTGGCAACACTGGTAGCCATTGCAAAATACAAAATACGATAAATACGATTTTGCAACGATTTAGTGTACGATTTGAAAAAAGTTTCTATAACAACACTGCCTATGCTCACAAGGGGAGTAGAATAAGGAAAACAAAAAAATATTAAGTATATATGTATTCATAATAATTTATTATAAAAATAATTTATAGGTATAAACATTTTTTTCTCTATAACCTCACGAATAAGTATGTAAACGAATACATATTTTATTATTTTTCCTCATATTTTTGAAATTGTATGAAAACAAGGTATAAAAAATAAATCCAAATCCTAATAAAATAAAAATTTGTTTTTGTAATAGTATTGTTAAAAGCATCAAGTGAATCAATTAAAATTTTTATTTCAAAAAATCTCTCCTTGTGCATTCATTTTTGGAGATTTTTTTCTTTCGTTTCATACTCCTTTCCTATATTTTCTAAGTGATGGTCTGCAGCTACGAGTACGAGATGGTCTAGTGTGAAACGGGGTATAGAATTGGTAAACGTACACTTTTCTCTTTTAATTCAGTAGAAAACGTATATGACTTTTTATAGATTGGTGAATGGAATTGCTAGTGTTTTCTGTGTTAATTCAAATTCGTACACGCACGCATATACAGAAATACACAAAAATGTGGTGTTCGAGTGAGTTCGACATTTCGGACCCATTCTCTTCAGCAAAAGTATTGGACTTCCGTGTGTTAATGGAAATAAATTCCGTGTGAATTGTTCGATTTTCGAGGTGGAAAGTGATATGTGTCCGTGCGAAATATTTTTTGGGTCTTTGTTGATATTTACTAAAAACAACGAAAAGTCAAAATTTATTTTTAAACACCAAGAAAGAAAAAAGTTAATTTCACTTTCATGATGGTTTGAAATAAAAAGATGATTACTCTAATTTCTAAAAGACTAAAATAAAAAAAAACGCAAACGAAATCAATATTTGTTTAAAATTATAAAAATTACTAACTTAAATTGTTAAGGCAGATGTGAACCTATGTGAACTGACAAAATTAATTCATTTTTATAAATGTCAAAATTAAATGATAAATTCTGTGAAGTTTTTTTTCATGTTTTTATTTTGTTAAATTGTGTTAAGTTTATAAATTAGTACTTTTGAAGTACATAATTAGATATTTTTTATTCTAAATTTACTTTTTTAAAAAGCTGAGTATAATATACTTAATTGAAATATAATTTTATTTTGTAAAAATTATTGAAAATTAATGTTTTAGTGAGAATAAAAATTATTAAAAATAATGAACCGGTAGGTACTAATTTTATTAATTTGTTTTAAAAAAAAGCATTGTTTTACTTTGCTGTTATTATTTACATATATTAAATTACTAGACGCTCCTAAATAGCTTTGTTTGTAAATATATTAGAAATTAATTATTTATTTTAAGTTTTAACCAATTAATTAAATTTTTCTACATATGTTCATAATATGTATAGATGTGTGCATATAATATGTATGGGTATTATGATTTTCGTTCCGATTCTTCATGTGGCTATAATTATACTCGTTTGTACATACATACATGTACGTATTTATAATATTTTTGTTGGATATTCTTCTTTAGTAGAATTTTGACAAACAGATATGAATTAGCTAAATATACAAGATATATAAACTAGGATGGTTATTTTTAACGTGAATTTATCTTTGAATGCTGTATTTTATTTTAAATTTTTATGTGCATATGTACATATCGATATTTCATAAGATTCCTTTTTAAAAATTATGTAGATTTATTGGCACCTAACCAGGGTTTGTATTCGAACTGAATAGAGGTCCCAAATCAAATCAATTTGTTAACTGCTATGTTAGTCATTTTCTTTTTTTTTACTGTTTGGTGTCTAAATCTAAAAAGTATTAAGCAACTATTTATTACAAAGTTTTGCGGTTGCCAACATTGAACAATCACTCACCCGGAGATCTTAAATTAAACAAAATTTTTTTTTTTTAAACAAAAAACGAGGAAGAATACAGTTGACTTTGTCAACTCTTAGATACCCGTACGAACCGTTAGTATGTTCACAGCCTGTCACTCTGCTTACAATATTATTTTTTTAATATTTTAGTATTTTAAAATAATTTGGGTGAATTTTATAATTTCTAGTACTATGGGTTGTACATATATTCAAACTATATGTTTATATGTACATTCTTCAAAAGCAGATTCTAACCTTTCACATAACGATTATCAATCCAAAACTTTTTCAAATATTCTATAGTACCAATCCAAAACTTTTTCAAATATTCTATAGTAATACTAAGCGGTAAATGTATATTAAATGTACTAAGTACAAAACAGTAAATATAATTTTAAATATTATATTATATTATATTTAAATATTCCATTGACAGAATAATTTCTTATAAGTACAATAAAATACATATATGTATGTAAATACGGCACTATATAATGTACATATATACTCTTATCATTCACTCACTAGTGGCATATACGATATGTAAATAAACATGATATTATATAAGTATGTATATCAATATCATATAAATAAAAATTCTTCAAGCAACCGTTATGTTGTTTATTTATTTACATTTTTTTGTACTACGCATTATATCCTCAACAATTTCAAATTATCGAGTAAAACAAATGCAAAAAATTTGTTGAAGAAATTTGTTAGAAAATCAAGTAACACTTTCGTCAATTATAAAGTAACCCTATATTATTTAAAAAAGTTGTTAACAGAAATAAGAGTATAATGTTGAAGCTTTAATTTTTGTGTATTACTTCAAAAAAATTTTAACAGGTGTTCAAGTTACAGGTGTTTAAAAATAGGAAATTTTCAGTTTTTGACTCCTTACAGCTCCTAAACGGGGGGTGATACAAAAAAAATTTCTGAAATGACTCATACTTATTTTCAAAGATCTAACTTCTGTCAAAATTCCATTTCAAGTTTCCAACTAAAACCGTTTAGAAGATAGAAGGGTTAAAGGATTTTGCAAAATTTGAGTTTCGCATAACGGTAAATTAAGACACCGTATGCCACAAATATATATTTATTATATATATACTTTTAAAGCTAATAAAAGTAGTAATCGTTTGGCGTTTTCAAAATGGAGATATACCTTATGTAACTTGTGCTATAATAATTTAAATATAGAGCTTTTTTGAACCTTTGGGGAGCTGTAGCTCCGTAACGGGTGGGGCTACAAAAAAAAGTTATTAAAAATAAAATTAATATTTTTGTGAGATCTATCAGCAGTTAAAATTTTATAGCTCTATTTCAAAAAAAATGTGGGGATCTAAAAGTTAGGTGTTCGAGAGCCTATCCTATCGTACGGGTATAATAACATTTGTTCATTTATTTATATTTGATAAATAATACATTATAAGGTAAATAAACTATCAAAACAAATAATAGTAATAATAGGATAATATAAAAATAACCTATCAAACAAAAAATAACATTAATTTATACACATTTCTTTTCATAAATAATATATTATAAGTATGTTTGTATCATTGTTTCTTTTTCAATAAACTATCACATAAATAATAGCAATAATTGCGAATTGCGTCATATATTGTAGAAAACTTTATATATTATAGAAAAATTTATATATTGTAGAAAAATTTATTTCCTTATATTTTTTATCCTTTTTTGCTTTATCCAGTAATTTTTTTTGGTCAGATTGTCTTAAATATAAATTTAAATGCTCGCAGTCCATATCAAAATTAATTCGTATAGTCAATTCAGCTTTAACAAGCTCTACTCTCATTCTATTCCTATCACTTCGCCAAACTGACTCCATTATAGAGAAAATCCTTTCTACAAATGGATTACTCACGGGTGCACTCATTACTTTTCCCACGATTTCTTTCATATCAATTAAATTACAGTTTTTAAAAATATAAATCCAAATTTTTTCTGTTGAGCACATTTCTTTTCTTAGGTTTTCTAAATTACTTTTTTGATTTAAATTAATTTCGTCATATGATCTTCATTAATGTTTAATGTTTAAAATCGAAGCAACCTTTAAGACATCATCGTATTTGAGATCACATTTTTTAATGTTTAATGCTGCTTAATAATTAAACACTATATATTTTGTTATTTAGTTAGTAATAATTAATTAAAGTTTAACCTGTTACTTTATACGTTTCAATTTTTTAATTTTTTTGTATGCACGTTTAATTTTTTTGTATGCAATTTCAAACTTTTGAATTCAAATGAAATGAAATGTCACGCACATAATAATTTGTGTCAATAGTACATAATGTTTTGACTGTTTATATCTATTTGAAAGTCAAAATAAAGGAGTGCGTCCAATACTCTAAGTACATTATTACTTGCAAAATAGCGCTTTACGTTTAGAATGTGAAATCTATGTTATTTAATTTTTTTTTTATAGATTCCTGGAGATTTCTCTAAAAATCCCGGAGACCGGAGAATTGTCATCAAACCCTTAGTCTCCGGGTTAAAAAGGCACTGTTGGCAACCGTATTTACAATTCTAAGATTGGTATGTTTTGACGTTACTGTCACACAGTTATGAACCAGCTACCAGCTAAATATAATGGGAATTACCTTGGCATAATATATAAGTTGCCGAGTATGGAATTGTTTCTTAATTTGAGTCAATAAGAAACCAGATCACAATTTGAGTTTTTCGATATTAATGTTAACAAACTATCACTTTAATCTGATTGTATCAAAAGTATATAGTAGTAAAAATAATATCTGTAGTTTGTATTATTAAAGTAGGGTTACTATCACAATAATTTGACAGTATTTCATTTGACTGTTTTCCATTTAACTGGATTTCAGTTGTAAGTTGTAACCAACTCCAAAATGCTCCCTTAATTATATGTTTTACAGTCAACATATCGGCAAATGAAATACAGTCAATAATACAGACAATTTGCAAAAAATACAATTAAATGACACTACATGGAAATGAAATACAGGTATATCACACGCTCCTATTAAAGTTCATTACGAGTTTTTTACATACATATATTATCTAGTACTTTGTTTAAATATGCCTAACCCGATTTTTCGTGGTTAAAATAACAAATTAACATAACATGACTAATACATTATTTACATAATTTACTATAGTGTGTTATGTATGACACTTATAACACTTATAAATTTTGATTTAATCATATGATATTATATGATATCATAATTATGATAATCATATGATTCTTTAAATGAACAAGGTAACTTATGCTTGTCTGATACGTTAAAACTTTTTGTTTTCTGAAACACTTAAACTCTTTCTTATTTTCTTGTTAATTCCATAAGTATATTCGAAACGAATTTTTAAAATATTTAATTAAATTGGGATTTAATTGGGATTTTCTTAAATTAATTTTTGGAAAATTTCTTCTATAATAATTTTTTTACATAGATTATAAATCATACAATAACAAAGTATTAAACATAATTTCACATAAAAAAAATAGAGGGAGCTGCTGTTCCAAAACCCCGCTAAAAAAATTTTCGAAACCATGTTTTGAGCCCATGCTTGAAAAGGAAAGGCTGTGTATGTGGCAGAGAAATGCCCTAAAAAAAAAAAAATCATCTCTACAAATACAATATTGTAACAAAGCTTTTAGACTAAACTCATATTTTCATTTTACTTTTCTCGTCAAAAAATGAGAGATTAAAGTTGTATTTTGTTCTCCTTGACAAAATTCATTTCTTGTATGGAAAGAAAATATATTTTGGAAACAAAAAATTTTGTAATAGAACAAAATAGCTAAAAGAAAAATAGCTAAAAGAAAAAATTAAAAAAAATATCCAACATTTTCCTAATTTTTTACACTTTTAGAGACTACTTTTGTTTAAACAAGTTAATTTAAAAAATTGTATGGCCTTCCTCTTTAAGGCAGAAAAAATTAGTCAATTTTTACATACCGTTTTCTAAATAACGGTAAAACATTAGAAGCATCAAAAGTCATTCAATTAAATTATTAATTAATTTTTCCTTATTTAACATTTTTAATTTTTTTTTAAATCTTTAAAAATATGTTAAATAATTCTTTCAAATAGTAAATTAAAAAAATTTCAAATGTAAACAACTTTTTTATTTTTGACTTTTGTAGTTGTCAAATGAAAATAATATATTATTTTTTAATAAGTTTTTTAAAAAACTAGCCTTGAGGCTTATTATTTTATAATAATCGAGTTATTTTTAATCCGTTCGTTTATATCATTTGTTCCAAACGTGTAGCAAACTTTTTAATAGTTGAGTAATTTTTATAGTTCTCTGATTGGTTGAGAACGCTACACAGTCTTATAAACGAACGGAATGAAACTGTCAAAAATAATAAGTTAACTGATTAAAATTTAATTTTGTGTCGTGAAGGAACCTATAGAAAATTTGGCTTTAATATACATTAAAAAATTTTTCATTATATATATAAAGCTGTTCCTAACAAATGCATGAAACCACTCACTCATTTCGTATCAAAAAGATGAAGCACTTCTAGATGTGCTAGAGACCAGCTGCAAAATGCATTTGATAGAGTTTAGTGTGAAAAAATCTGAAATTATATCTTTTTGGTTCCAAAGGAGCCCTTTTAGCCCTTTATATGTTATATGGGGATTTCAATATTTATAACCTAATATTGTCATATGGGGTATCATTGAAAAGGTCTTGTCGAACTTTTGTTTGGAAACCAGTATTCTAGGACGCCTTTCTTGGTCCCTGACACCGTTTATAAGCCCTTAATATAAAAGTAAGCTGTATATTATTATTAATATTGTCATATGGGGTATCATTGAAAAGGTCTTGTCAAACTTTTGTTTGGAAACCAGTATTCTAGGACGCCTTTCTTGGTCCCTGACACCGTTTATAAGCCCTTAATATAAAAGTAAGCTGTATATTATTATGTGCGGTATCATTAAAAAGGTCTTGGCGAACTTAACAACTTTTGTTTCGGGACTCTGTTTTCTGGAGCCCCGGTCGGGCCCAGAAAGTGTTTATAAGCCCTTGATATAAAATCAGCTGTATATGATCATGTGGGGTATCATTGAAAAGATCTTGGCGAGCTCTCCAACTTTAGTTTGAAGAGCAGTATTCTAGCACGCCCTTCTTGGTCCCTGAGATCGTTTATAAGCCCTTAATATAAAAGACACCTATATATTATCATGTGTGGTATCATTAAAAAGGTCTTGGCGAGCTTAACAACTTTTGTTTGGGGACTCTAGTTTCTGGAGGCCCCGATTGGGTTCAGAAAGCTTTTATAAGTCCTTGGTACAAAATCACCTGTATATGATTATGTGGGGTATCATTGAAAAGATCTTGGCGAGCTATTCAACTTTAGTTTACGGACCGTGGTACAGCACGCCCTGCTTGGTTCCTGAAACTGTTTATAGGCCGTTAATATAAAAGACAATTTATTAATAGTATTATGTGGGGTATCATTAAACAGATCTTGACCAGCTCTATAACTTTTGTTTGTGGACCATGGTTCAAGACCGTCCTGTTGGAGGATGAGAGCGTTTATGATCCCTTACTATAAAAATCAGTGATACAATGCTTTTTGAACATGCTTTTCCATCATGCGATTTAATAATTTGTTTGACGCTTGCAATGCAAGCACACATTACTAGTTTACTATATAGTTACATGGTTATTTATAACTCAAGTTTTACAAGATATTTTTTTCAATTTGAAAAAGCTTTTGAGCGTACAGTGTACATTTTTTGCTATTTGGTGTTTACATTTAAGATTATGTGAAACCTAAATTTTGTCAAATTTTGGACTGCCCGTATCTTTCAAAAGCCCAAAGCTAAAAATTTGAATTTTTGTAAAATTAAGATAAAATATCAGAAAATATTTTTGTATTTTTCTTTGTTTAGCTCTTTAGAAGTTGTAAGAGATAGAAATTTGAAAATGAAAGTGTTTTAACTTGTAACTTGAACTCTTGTGCAAATGGCTTAAAGATAGGTTAAAATTAAAATAAAGGTGAAACATAATATGCTAACGGCATTTCCTGATGGAAAAATCAAGTGTCTCTTGACTCTTCATAATTTTTTTTTCATGTTTCCTTACAGAAAATATCTTAACAAAAATTAGAAATTTTGATGCAAAAATAATCGCAGTTTGACAATGTACATATATTTGTATCAGATACTTTTACAAGGATTAGTTAAATGTTCATTTTGAGATTTATTGTTAATTGGACTGAGGCATTATTTATAGTAGGTTAATAAATAATACTAAGTGTTATAGTTTTATTAGTGTAATATATAAAATTAAACTGCTAAAATTTAATATTACGAGGACCATGCTTTCAACTTCAAGTAATGTGAGATTAGTCATACATATTATGGTTATTGATTTATGATATTCATGTTCGAACAACTGTAGATGTTCATGTTTGCTTATTGTTTTGCTTTTAGTGCTGTTACTTTATACCTAACTATATATAATTTTAATTAATTTCAGTTTTTTATAATAATTTTAATTAATTTTCAATATAAAATATTAAACGGAAATACTTATGTTTTTAGCGTCTTATCTTTATTTGTTTTATTTGAAAAATAAATATAATATCATTAATAAAAAACTGATAAATTAATTATCTTGTTTTTGTTTTAGATATGAAATATGAAATTTATTTTAGTTATAGGTTATATTATCATTTTTATTAAATTTCTTAGAAAATAATCAATTCTATATCTATTAATATAATATTTATGTGGTCATTTTTTTTATTTAAATAGTAAAAAAATTAATAATTAGATAAGAATTTATTAATATCTTTATTTAAATTTTATATCTTCCTAGTTGAATTTATTACCCACCATATAGAAATAATACAATGTAAAAAAAAAAATTATATCTATGAACATTATAAAAATTTTTCGTGGTATATCTGTCTCTTTGTAGCTAACGTTATAGTAATACCATGTTTTTACCGACCGATTACATTAATGTATAAGGTAGGTATTGCTTTCATACTAAAAATTTGTACTCGAGATTTTGTCAAATATGCACTACTCCGGTGTGGAGAAGGCTGTAAAAAAATATTTCGGATTAATATGCTTTTGAAGCAAATCGGACAACCGCAAGTACTTTTCAAGTTTTTTACAAATATTTCGTAACAGAAAAATTTTATGAGAAAAATTATTAAGAAAAAGTTGTTACACAAGTAAAGAGCAACAACTTTTCCATAAAACATTTTTTGATCCGACTAACTTTAACTTTTATTTAATTAAAGTCCAAATTTCATACATAACACTCCATATGAATTTATATTAACAATTTTTTTTTTATACTCTAAAAATTTATATATGTACATAATACTTATATCTATGCATATTGTTCTTTTGTTGATGACATAAAATTAAAACGGTAAAATTTTTGTTAGCAGATTCAATATTAATCTTATGTTTATTTTATATTTGTTTACAGTTTTTATTATTTTTTACTTCTAATATTTTTAAATGAAAAAAAAATCATGTACATTACATAATAATGTAAATGGATGTATGAATGAATTTCATTTCTTATTATAGTTATTGAAAAAAACAAAATGTTGTTAAATTATTAGAAGTTATTTTGCTTTGATATAAATTATTACCTAAAAAATCTATAACTTTTGGATTGTACTTCTCGTGTAGTGGCGGTCGGTTGATTGTGTGGAGTGGTGGAGACAGCTGATTTTTTATTTTCATCTATTGTTTTTTTTTTTACATATTAGTTCACCAAGTTTAATTTTTTGGCAATTCTTTTCTACACATTTATCTAAAACGTACTTATTTGTGAAATCGTTGAAACACATTATAACGGGTTTATTTTGATATTTAGAAAATCAAAATTTAGTTAATCATAATTCAGATAATTCAAAATTCAGACAATTCAAAATTCAGACAATTCAAATATTTAAATAAAATAAAAATTAATATAAAAATTCAGATATTTAAAATTCATACAAATATTCAGAAAAAATTCAGTTTTCTTTTTCGTGTAATTCAGATTTAAATGGTGGGGGCTGCTGCCCTCAAACCTCCGCTAAACAAATTATTAAAACCGTGATTTTGTAACCAACTTTAAAATCGCTCTTAATTATTTTTTTGGGGTCTAGGTGACCTAGTGGGAAAGACCGTATAAAATACGCTGTAAACACCGAGGGAGTGTGAGTTCGAATGCCACACACGTCGTAAGAGTTATTTCCCCTTACGACATTTACAGTCACGCCTGAACAGGGAAGACTGTGTAATTTACTGTCCTAAATGTGGCAGTAAAAAAAAAAAAATTATTTTTTACATTCATATAGGTATGTATTTATTTACATACATACATATATATTTTAACAATTTTCATAGACGTTTTAATAAAATATTAAAAAAGTCTGAATTTCTAAATTCTGATAGGTACCGTGAATTTTGCTTTTTCAGAATTTCGAAATTTCTGAATTTTAAATTGGCCGCATTGGGGATTTTGCTGTTAGAGATTTTGTTTTTGGGGATACCTACTTGTACGTAATTGATCCAAAAATTGTTAAATAGTTGTAGAATACTTGTTATTGTTTTAAAAATGTACGCCTTTGAAAACTCTTCGTTACATATTATACTGCGTTTTGTTTAAATTTAATTTAGTTTTTGTATTTTACTAATTATTTTTCTTCGAATGATTGATTTGATCTTTAATTTAATTCTTTTTTTTTACATTCATTATAATATATGAAATGTGAAACCGTTGCACTATAGATATTAACAGATCTCCACAATAAGATTAATTTGATACAATTTGATTTTTAAGAAATTCTTAACAACACTCGTAATTTATCATATAATAAGCAAAATTATTTTTAAAGTTTTTTTTTTTTAATTTTTAATAATTAAATTTTAATAAAGTATTCTTAACATTTTTAAAAATATTTTTGATTTTCTACACAAACTTATTTATTAATAACTTTGTAATTAAATTATCCATAAAAATCTGAAAAAAAAATCGGGTAGATATTAATATAAAAAACAAAATCCATAATAATCAAAATCCTTAGAACCTTCAATTGTTTATTGTCATACTTATTATTAAAATGCTGATTTTATGGACAAAATTTTGTGTGGGTATCTGTGTGTGGGCAATCCGAAAGTACGCTTTGTCTATCTATATATGTTTGACCTTAAACATATAAGTAATATAGGGTTTTCCAATTTGAGTGATATGGTTTCTGAGTGACGTTTCGCCCATTTGTAGTATGTCATGATCTGTCATTTTTTTTATTCAGTAATTCAGTAATGTTTACAATTTCATCATGGAGAGATAAACGCAAGAACAACGTTTACAAACTATTCAATTTCAACGTTTACAAATTATTCAATTTTTTTAAGAAAATCATCTTCTCCGATGAGGCTCACTTTCATCTGAGTGGTGCGGTAAATAAACAAAACTGCCGATTCTGGTGCGAAGAAAGTCGACAAATTATTCATGAACAACCATTACATTCACCTAAATTGACAGTTTGGTGTGGTTTTTGGTCTGGTGGAATCATCGGTCTGTATTCTTTCAAAATGAAGCTGGTAACACCGTTACTGTCAATGGAGAGCGGTATAGATCGATGATAACCAACTTTTTATGGCCGAAATTGGAAGAAGTTGATCTTGACAACATCTGGTTCCAACAAGACGGGACTACGCGCCACACAACACGTGCAACAACCGAATTATTGCGAGAAAAGTTTGGAAATTCGATTACTTCAAAAAATTTTGACATTGAATGGCCTGCAAGAAAAAGTGATTTAACACTATTAGACTATTTTTTGTGGGGTTATTTGAAGTCATTAGTCTATAGCAATAAACCAGACTCTCTTCAAGCTTTAGAAGTCAATATTGAACGTGCTATTCATGACATACGACTTGATTTAGTGGAAAAAGTGCTCGAAAATTGGGTTCATCGAATTCGTTCCTGCAAAAGAAGTCGTGGAGGCCATTTGAATGACGTTTTATTCAGAACTTAATTGTATCGATTGCACTTCACATTAAATAAAAAACATTTGAATTTCCTTAACAATTAGTGAATTTCCTTAACAATATAATGTTATATTTTATATTATATATTTTATTATTATGTACCTAATCATTTTTGTCTTTTGATTTCAAATAAAATTTAAAAATATGGTAAATTTTTTTATTTTGCCATAAAATCCCATGTATGTAAACAAAAAGCTTAATCGACTAATTTTTCGATTCTGATCCGATCCGTATACGCATTTGAGTCCTGTATCTATAGCTTGCTTATTTCGAGGTGTTACAAACGAAAGAGCAATTTTAGTATACCTAATACTTATCGTAAGGGTTATAACAACCAAAAATATATATAAGAAACTATACACAAATTATATGTGAAAATTAAATTTAAAAGTTATTAGTCCTGTAAACTTCAAATTAAAATTTAATTGTCATGGTTTTTTGGTTTTTTTTTACCAAATAAATACATACATATATTATATTTGATTTATAGATTTTGATTTTTAAGAATATTTTGTTATTACAAAATTTTAATAGAGTTTTCGAATTTTTAGTAGATGCTTTCTATTACAGATTTTGAATTTTTTTATTGGTCTTAATCCGGTTCCAAAAATATTGTTTGAAATGTAATGTTTTTGCAACTAGAAAGTTTTAAAAGTAAAACGTTTGTATATGAAATTTTAAATTGTTTTAAATACCTAAAACTTGAATCTGAACAAAATTCATATAGTTCATCAAGTTTATAGTTTCCAGTTAATTTACAAGTCCAGAAAATTTACAAAAAAAAAAAAAACAAAAAAAAGAGGAGTTCTATACGAATGTTCGTATTTGAAAAACTCGGTTTTTTAAATTTCGTTCTTTTAAAAATCTCAGTAATTCTCTTTTTTTTTTTTTTGCAGAAAATACAGAAAAAATAAGACATTTTAATTTATAATTTTTATCGAATAATATTAGAAGGAATTTTAAAGTTGGATTCAAAATCAGGGTTTTACGCGTATAATAATTTGTTCAGCGAGGATTTGGGGGCGGAAGCTCTCACTTTTTTTAAAGATTTTGATGTTGAAATATGTATGAAAAAATATAATTTTAGAAGAGAGTTTAGAAAGTTGGTTGCAAAATTAAGGTTCCAATAATTTGTTTAGCAGGATTTGGAAGCAGCATCCCCATTATTTCAAAGGCTTTCATCTTGCAATATGTATGAAAAAACAAAAATTAGGAGTTGTTTTAGAGTTTAAATATCCTAATAATAGTTAGTAATAGTTAGTAATAATAGTAATGTTTAAACGAGATTTTAAGAAACAAGATTTAAAAAAAAACGTGTTTTTAATAAAACGAGATTTTGAGAAAAGAGCATATTCGTACCCAATCCAAAATAAAAAAACGCTTGAATTGGAAATGAACTCTGATTAAAGTTTTAGATTCACTTTAATTTCGTTTTAATTTTTTATTTTAAATATTATATAGGGGCCTCGGGGGTAAGAGCGTATAAAATACGCTGTAAACACCGCCACGCCTGAAAAGAAAAGGCTGTGTAATTTCCTTATTACATTTATGTGGCAGGGAAATGCACCAAAAAAAAATATATATATGTATATATTATGTATATGTATGTATATTAAAAAAAATGTTTGCAATGTATTAATACATATTATAAATGCATAATTAATAATAAAATCTTAAATTTTATATTGTAATATATACATATATATTTATGTATGTATATATGCATAAATAAATTTATTTTTGTTAATTAACTTAACAAATAACTTATGTTAATTAACTTATGTATATATGCATTTTTTTTTTTTGTTAATTAACTTAATAATTCATTTAAATTTCAAATTATTGTAAATTATATAATATTTAGTTAATAAATGCAATATTATTAATTTTAAAATAAATTATCTTTGCAAATTTTTGGACCAGTTATTCAATAAAAAGTCTATTCTTAAAAAAAAAAACAAAACAAAAAATAGATACTATATATAACAAAAACTAGCTCAATTACCTTGAAGCTAGGAAAGCAAATAACTTATTTTTATTTCATTTATTTTTTTTTTCAAGGAGGGTAACTTTTTGTTAATGTATGCGTGTATAATTTTATTTTTATAACGGTATTCAACTTTACTTTTACTTACCTACTATTTTGTTTTTTTTTTATTGTTTTCAATAGAAATAAAAGAAAAGCAAAAAATGAATTAACATTTTGAGAAAACATGGTAAATGTTGTTTTAAGTGATATATGTATGTACATATATGTGTATATTTATATATAATTCTGATCTGATTGCTTTCGTCGTTTCATAATATACATATGTACATGCATACATTTATGTACATATAATTTAAGTTGATATAGTTACATTATTTGTTGTTGGTCAGCGTAGTTATGAGCAGCTGATCATAAGTAAAAAACAAAAAAAAAAAAACATCTAGCAATAACAATAGCTAAAAAAAAAATAACTAATCAATTCAAAAAAAAAAAAACAAAAAATGTTAACTATATTTTTACATTTTATTAATTAAATTTTTTAAATTTAATTTTTTAATATTATTTTATCTGAATTTGTTTGTAAAATTCTTTGTAATTGTTATAAGTACATATATTTTTGGTGAGGGGTCATAAAGCCAAAAATCATAAAGCAATATTTCATGAATATTATGTATAAACCCCCATTATTTTTAAGTGTTTTGTTGTTAAAATATGAATGTAAAAAAATAATTAGGAGGGATTTTATATAGTTGGTTACAAAAACAGGGTATTCCCTTTTTCCAGAATATTTATATATGTATATATATATGTGATATTTTTAATTAGGTAAGATTTTAGAGTTGGATTCAAAATCAGTTTCAATAATTTGTTTGATGTTATAATATATCTATCTATTTTAATATTTTAATATATATATATATCTATTAAAATTGGTTAGTTAATTAAGTTTAATATATTTTGTAGTTTTAATTATAGTTTTAAAGTAGTTTTAATTGAATGAGATATAACACCATATGCAGTTTTATGACTCTTTAAAATGAGTCATTAAGCCATATTTCCAATATTTGTGCCATATAGGCTTTAATTTGTGAAATATGGCTTTATGACTTATGGCTTTATGGCATAACACCACATTTTTTATACATCCATTTTATTTTGGTAGCTAAGTAGCTAATTATATATTTATATGTGATACTCCATCGAGCATAGTTTAAAATAGTTGATGTTTATTTAGTTCAAGTAGGTATAAGAAAAAATCGACAGGATTACAACATACAGGAAATTTAACTAACTAACTTATACAAAAAAAAAAACAAAAGAAATAGCAGAAGTTGCGACCATATTGCAACAATTTCTATAAAAGTAAATACAATACAATACAATATTTATTAAATTATTAATAAATTAAATTATCAGTTATAGTTTTGTAGTCCTTGAAAATGTTGTAAAAATCGAGACTATAAGGAATTAAATAAAATTTGTGTTTTATGAAATTTTAAGTGAAATAAAAATTAAATAAGTGCATTCTATTTTTTGTAGTATATATTTCCGCGTCACGAGTTGTCCATTTTGTTTTGAGTATCCAAAAAATTTTACGATTCACAAATCACAACATAATATATTGGGTTGGTTGCATTCAGCTGAATTTATCCGCACTTTGAATTCTCAATAGTCTCAGTGAGAATAAAACGTCTAACTTAGAATTCTCAGCAGTGATGGAATTTCGAATTTTTAAAATTTATTGAATCAGAATTAAAAATTGTACTTTTCTGAGGGCAATTGTACTAAAAAATTTTTCTTAGCTATAAACTTACCAAACTCAGATTGAATAATTTTAAAAATAGGTTTCACATATTTACAGAATAACTTGACAAATAAAAAGAAAACTAATACTGAATAACATAGCATAAAATTACATTTATGTATTTTAACTTTTGTTTTTAGTTATTTAACCAAGTTATGAAGTTCTAGGTTACAGTTTTTAATTGATTACACTTTTTGGCTATTTTGGTCTTTTTATTACGCCGAGTAGAATAATTAAAAACTAAAATAATCTTTAATTTTTTGAATATAGCCAAAAATTGTAATCACTTAAAAGCTCTAAAGTTCAATTAAAAAAAAACTTAATTGTAAAAATTGTTCTTTTTCATAAAAGAAATAAGTTATTTATCCAGGATATCATTTTCAATCATATTTTCAATATTGTCAGCATTTATTGCTTGGAAAAGAATATTTCTTTCAGCTACTAAATAACTGTAGCAGCAAGTTGAATTAGACTTTAATAAATCTCTCGTTTGAAGTAACGCGAAAACTGTAGTTACAGTTAAGCTATTTCGTAACTTTCTTTTAATTAAATTTTGCACTAATATTTTGTTTATTTTTAAACCCAAAAAAAATTAATAAATATGTATTTATATTGAAATAATTAAGGCTCGTTTTTATGAGAAATTTCGTGAATATTATCGCAACTTTAGAAAGAGAAAAATATAGTGAACTACCAGTGGGAAAGAGGGAGAAAAAAAATTATATTATTACAAAATATTACAGCAACACTTTGACAGTAAAAAATGTACATAACCTAATTTATTAATGTTTATATTCATATTTAGCTAAAAATTTAAAATTTTTTATTTATTATTGTTATTAAGTTGTTAAAAATAATAAAGTTTATTAATAATATTTTTATACCTATAATATAGTCATTTTAATATAGTTTCTCACTAAAAAACAAAAATATTTTTTTGAACATTTGTTTATTTTAAATTGTTTGTTTATTTTTTTGACACTTCAAAATTTAAATGCCATGGTAGTGGCATTTTTTTTGTAAGATCTACAATTTTTGCATATGTATTAAAAATATCCACGATATTTATAGCAAAATATCTTCAAAGAACATATTTTCGTGGATATTTATGGTTACTTTCGTGGATATTTTCAAATGTTTCATGGATATTTCTTTAGGGTTATCTCTTTCACACCCATGTCATTTTTGTATCTTCTGCCTATGCTCTAACATTTTCGGGGATATTTTTTTCTCATGAAAACCAGCTTTTAGACTTAAATAGAATTGTACTGAAATTTAGTAGAATGTATTGAATGTATTTTACTCTTTTCATTGTATTGAAAATTCCATCACTGATTCTCAGTTTGCGGAACGATGTTCTCATTAAATTTTTTAAATGTCAAACCTAATATTTTGACAAACAAAATTTTAAAAATTTAAAAGTTTAACGATGAATAAAAATAAAAAAAAAAAATTATTTTTACTGACTCAGTGAAAAATCGAAATTTTTATTCTCAGTATAAACTATTAGTTGGAATTCTCTTTTCAGTGAGAGAGATTCACCGCACATTTTGACAGTTGCCACTAAAAATTCTCGGTGAGAATTTTTAGCTGAATGCACCCTGTATATTTAAATAATTTAAGAAATTTAAGAAAATTAAATAATTTTTATTTATCCATTTGTTTGCCACAAATATTTAATCAATATTAAAATACAATATTGTTGCCATAAATCCATCTTTAGCTTTTTATTCAGTTTTTTTTCTATAAATATGGACGTATTATGAATAGTATGTGATTTGATACAACATTGTATTATCGCATCGAAATTTGTTTTTTTTTTTTTTACATTTTTGATGTCACGCAGTTACTTATCAGTTATCACTCATTTCATATCATTGGTGGAATGCATAAAACTGAGCTTGAGCTCAAACCTTATTTTTCCAAATAAAACTACGCTTGAACTCATATTTTTGTTTGAAAAATTGAAATTTGAGTTCAAGCTCAATTTTATGCATTCAAGTGCATAAAAATCAGTTATCTTAAAAACTTAAAACTGACAGTATGATTTCGTGGGGAATATTATTTGTACCATAAATATAACTTGTCGCAGACGGCAAAGTATACCTTTAATGTTTATATGTATATTTTGAATACATATGTATGTGTATATATAATGAATGAATTCAGAATAATTTGAAATAATTAGTTATTTAAACTAATATACAAAAACTAATATAACTTTTAGGTTTATTTTTAAAGAACTAACATCAAAAGATAAAAATCCCTATTTAAAATGCCCATAAATGTTTTTATTTTATATATAATTTTTTTGCAACTTTGGATTTGTTTCAATACCTAATTTTTATCCCAAAAAATTAATTTATCAAAATCAAATTTATATAATGTATACATACATACATATACAATACTCGTTAATTGACATTTGAAATGAAAAGCAAAACTTCAAATTTATAAACATCAAAAATCTACCAGAAATACTTCAAATTTTGGTATATAATGTAGTATATATTTGCGTACCTACCCTCTTTTGCACTTTTGAAGCTTTTATATAAAATTAAAAAACTTAATTTGCAATAATTTGATTATGAAAAAAATTCTCGCTATTGTTTTATAAAAATCTTAACTATTTTATATATACATACATATGGCAGGTATGATTTGGTAACCAACTTCAATTTTTTTTTTTTCAATTTCATTCTATAAAATCATGTTTAATATATTTTCAAAAAAAAAAATAATAAAATTGTTCTAATTAGTTTTACGCTGCCCGTTTTCCACTTGTCTGTTTATCTGTTTGTCTGTTTACAAAATTTTTATACAGCTAATGTTTGAGTTAAAAAAAAATATGCAATGTTAAGCATGGATAGACATACATAGATCCCATAAATAAATAGCAATGTAAAATAACTTTTTGATATTCTCACCCATGCTTAGTTTAGTTCATCGCTTCGGCATATTTCTTCTGAACTATTTAGAAAAAAAGAAATAAAAAAAGAATTCTCTCAAGAACATTCACCGTTTCAGAAAAATTTTTCAAAAAAAATTCTGCAGAAGGAAAATATTTAGACAATTGAAATTTGAAAATGACATTTAAATTATTTTTTAATTTGTTTGTTTATTTATGATGAATCGAATAAAAAAAATTTTCAAAAAAATAAAGATGAAAAAGAGTTAAAGTTAAATCAATTTTTTTTTTGCGCATTTTTTCCGGATTTTTTTCTCTCAATTTGAAAAATGAGAGAATTCAATTTTTTTATTTTATACCTATAAAAAAAACATTCGCACGGATGAGTGCTGCTAAAATATCCGAAACAATGAATCCAACATTATTATGGAGGTCCTAAAGGGCACTACAATATTTTAAATCACCTCAAAAACAAAAAAACAATTTATACTCTGTTTCAGAACTATTAACGGTGAAAATCGCTATTTGTACAAATTTTTTAAAAGTAAAATAAAAAAAAATTTAGTTCCTACATTATATTTTTTTCATTTTTATCTACATAATATGTGCAGGATTTCTTTAAAATTTGCAAAAAAAATCTCTTGATTTTTAACAATTTTTTTCTTATTATATAAAACTAAAAATATTTAAAGTAAAAATTTAATGCAATAGTAGTAGATTGTAAATAATTATAAAGTAATTATCGTCTTTTTGAAAATGTGCGACTTTTAAAACCTTTGGTTTTTCATATTGCCTTGTTTTTGTGCCAAAATTTTGTCCGAATTAAAAAAGTTGAAATAAAATTTTTATATATTAACTATAATAGCTGATAGTAGTTTTATAATATAAAAAATTATTAGTAACTTATTATTAATCGAAACGGAATTATACCGTGTAGAAACAGCTTAAAAAAACAATAAAAAACAAAACAAAGTAAAGCTTGATTTAAATTGTAGAGTAGTATAGTAAGTAAGTAGTATAAGGGGTAAGAAAAAAAAAAAAAATTAAAAAATAACTAAAAACTATGTATGTAGGTAAATAAATATATTATATGTGTATATGTGTTTTTTATTAAATATATACTGTACTGTCTACTACTTACTATTTTCAATAAAAAGATTAGTCCACGTTATAACTTTTTTGTAAATATTTTTTTAATGTGATTCTGGCCACGGAATCGTACGGTTGTGTTTAAATTTTGTTTTTCATTGCTTTAATTTTTCACAATTTTTGTTTTTTGTTTAGTTTTTGACTTTTTTTTTTATAAAAATTTTGAATTTATTAAGGTTGGTGGTTTTTTTTTTTTGTAAATTTAAATGTTTTTGAACAATTTTGATTTGATTTTATTTAATTGAATTTAACTTTTATGAAAACATACAAAAAAAAAAACAAGTAGAAACGAAAATTAATGAAAAACATTTTTACTTTATTTTATTATTTGTTTACAAAAAAATTTTTTTTTTTTTTCTTATATGTTGCCCTCGATTTTGTATTGTTATTTTTGAATAAAAAAAAAAGTTTGAAAGCAGTTGGTGTTTTGTTTTTCTTAAAGATACGGATGTTTTGTTTTTTTTTTTTTAAATAAAAATAAAAAGAAAAAAATATGTTTAATTGAAATATATAATGTATTAATATTTAATTCTATATATAATCTAATTAATATTTTTATTTATACAAACTTTCGTGAAAATTTTCATGTAATTAAAAAAAAAAAAACATTTTATATTATTATATTTAATAATTAATACGCATTTTTAGACATAATTTTAGACGAATTTTTTAGACGATTTTTTTTAAAACTTTAAATTAACATAAATTAAATTATTTATATATACATATATAATAGTTTAAGCACAGACTAAATAAATAATACAGACGAACAGTTTCATCTAAAAAATTTTTCTTTTTTAGGAGCCAGCATTAACATTTTTTTTTGGAGTCAGACTAAGTATTTTTTAAAATATTTAAATAGGTACCTATAGTAAAAATAAATATATATAAATAGAATATTCGTTTGTTATTATATTGTATAAAAAATATGAAACTGATCGTCTGTATAGTTTATTTAGTCTGTATGTGGTTTAAGATAGATAGTTAGCAAAAAAAAAAATATGTACCTAGGTATTTAAAAAAAAAATTTTTTTTTTGTTATGTTGTAGAATTTAAAATAAACCGATACAAAACGTACATAAATATGTATCTTTAGTACTAAAGATACAATAATTTAAAAAAAACAAAAACAAACATCTATATAATATATAGGTATTAATGTTTTATTTTTTTTTTTTTTAAATTTTTAAATTTTTTAACGAAAATTCTAATGTTATATATATATATATATATATTGCATATTGTATACATAATAATTATAAAAATTTGTATAATAATAAAATTTTTTTTGTTTTAATAATAATATAAATTTTATCATAACATATATATATATATATATATATATATATTGCTATATTACGTAAAATAAACATTTCCGTATGATAAAATTTACAATAATGCGATAAAAAGAAAAAAATTTGTTTTGATAAGAAAAAAAAAAAATTGAATGTAATTTAATTTTTATGTCATTAATAATAGATAAATTTAACACAGTTTTGTTATGGGTTTTTATATTTTTTCAAAAATATCCTATATAAAAAGTTATAATAGTTGTTTAATGATTACTTAATATTGTTTAAAAAAAAAAAATTTAACTAGGTATATACTAAAAATATTAATACACATACATACCTATATTATATTTAAATATTCAACATTTTATAACAAAAAAAAAAAACAAAAAATCTTTATCTAAACAAACATATAAATCAACATAATATTATTTATTACTTTATAATTATTTTAATTAGTACAACGATATTAAAAATTTTATTTTATATATATAAATATATGCGTAACCTACCTTTTTTTTTTAAATAAATACAAAAAATCTTTTTTCACCTATATAATAATGTTCTAATTTATTTTGTTTACACCAACTATGTTTTTTTTTATTTCTCTTTTTCTTTTTCTGTTATACCTATTTATCATAAACATTTATTTTAATTGAATTTAATTTTATATTTAAATTTTTTCTTTCAGATATTTTATGTGATTTATTTATCAAAAAAAAATTTTTCTGAAACGAAAATTATCTAAAGGATTAAATTTTTATTACAAAATCTATATAGATATATATATATATATATAATATATATACATAAATTAGAATGTGTGGTAAGTTATATTGATTTTTAAAATATTTTGTTTGTTTTTATTTTTTTATTTTAAATTAAATAAATAACAATATTAAAAATTTAGTAAATTTATAACTGTATATTTAATATGAAAATATATCAAATACATAATAATATTAGATACATAATTTCTATTAAAAAAAAATTAATTTTTTTTTTTTGAACCATACCCTTAACTATGATTTTATAACTGTAGTATTTTACTTTAAATGTTTTATTGCAAATATATACATATCTATGCATATGTGTCTTAAGTGCATGCCACGTATAAGAACTCATAAAGAAAGTAATATAATAAGTATAAATATATAATATATATTACATACATATATACCTACTTATAAAAAATATATAATAAACGATAATTTTTAATCCTTAATTATAAAATTAATGAAACTTTACTTAATATTTTTTTTTAAATATGTACATAGCTATTATATTGATACATATATAATTAATGTATACCTATATTTTTTCATTTTATTAGTGTTTTTTTTATCATTAGATCAGTAAAAAAAAAAATTATATAATTTTTGATTATTTATGAAATCAAAAAAAATCCTCCCTATTTAAACAAAAAACAAATTACAATTTGTAAAATTATTTGAGTATTTTTTGAGTAAATTATGGGAAATTAAAGATCAACTTTCACTTTCAATACAATTTGATTATGTAAAATAAAAAAAAATATACAGCACATTTCTTTATTTTTTTTTTTTTGTTATTATTATTATTATTTTTTACAACCTACGTTTATAACCAATAGTTCTGTCATATCAGGTTTACTGTTTTTTTTTTGTTTTTTATTTTCTTGTTTTCCTCATATATTTTTTTTTTTCTTTTATATTAATGTTTGTTTTGTGTTTTTCATACACCAACATTTGATAATCATCAACAATCAAAAGCCCAAACAAATAGCAAGAATTAGGCTTGTTAATTTGCAGAAAATTGTTACGTATTATTTACAAATAATTTTTTTTTGGTTTATTAAATTTTTGCCTAAAATATTTGATATAAAAATATTGCGTAATGTACTCGTATATGGGCCATTCCACATTAGTAGTGCCCTCTTTCGTTATTTTTTACTTTTACCTTCGTTTCATTCTGTCTTGCCTATGAACTAAATTTGTGGTGGGAATTTTTAGGAGTAATTTTTTAAACCAAAATTTTAGAGTTCAAAAATTTAGTCGACTAACACAAACAAAACCTCAAATAAAAATATTTTTAGGGTCAAAAAATGTTATGTGTACACATTTCATTCTCGTATATATTATCTACCTCTCACAACAAATTTTGTTTTAAAATGAAATATTTATACACATATATAAAAGTAACGACAATCGAGAGGAACAGTGTGGAAATAAAAAAAAGAGAAAAGTAGTCACGAAACGAAAGAGGACACTACTCGTATGGAAAGGCCCATTAATTTTGAATTTTTTTGTTTTGCTTTTAAATGGTTTTTTTAATGATTCCAAACTAATAAACTGACGATCCTCTTTTTTACCACATACTTTAGAAATAGATTTTTTTTGTTTTGGTTATATAGCTAACATTTTAACGTTTAATTTACTTGTTACTTTTAAAACGTAATTTTTTGTTTTAAGTTATCTTAAAATTGTAGTAAACTAAAATGCCGTTCCAGTTAGAAATTTTAGTCCTGATATAAATTATAAACTCAATTTTTACTATGCTTTTTTTTTTTTACATATATGTATGTGTATAAATTTTTACTATTTTTTTAATTTTCCAAGTTCCATTACTGATGGCGCAAGAGAAGGTCATCTATATTATATATAGTGTTATATAATGATTATAAATCATGTTTTTCTTTCATTTAAAATTTTTTTTTTAAAAAAAAAAACGTTAATTTTCAAATTGTATAAGGTAAAACAAATACATATTATTATTATGGTAAACTATAGGGTTTTCCAATTTGAGTGATATGATTTCTTTTAAAAAAAAAACACACTAATTGTTAATTCAAATGTTTTTTATTTAATGTGAAGTACAATCGATACAATTAAGTTCTGAATAAAACGTCATTGAAATGGCCTCCACGACTTCTTTTGCAGGAACGAATTCGACGAACCCAATTTTCAAGCACTTTTTCCACTAAATCAAGTCGTATGTCATAACAAAACTGTCGATTCTGGTGCGAAGAAAATCCACAAATTATTCAAGAACAACCATTACATTCACCTAAATTGGCAGTTTAGTGTGATTTTTGGTCTGGTGGAATCATCGGTCCGTACTTCTTTCGAAATGAAACTGGTAACACCGTTACTGTTTGGAGAGTGGTATAGATCGATGGTAACCAACTTTTTATGGAAATTGGAAGAAGTTGATCTTCACAACATCTGGTTCCAACAAGACGGGGCTACGTGCCACACAGCACGTGCAACAACCGAATTATTGCGAGAAAATTTGGAGATTCGATTTCAAGAAATTGTGACATTGAATGGCCTCCAAGAAGTTGTGATTTAACACCATTAGACTATTTCTTGTGGGATTATTTGAAGTCATTGGTCTTTAGCAATAAACCAAACTCTCTTCAAGTTTAAGAAATCAATATTGAACGCGCTACTCATAACATACGACTTGATTTAGTAAAAAAAGTGCTCGAAAATTGGGTTCATCGAATTCGTTCCTGCAAAAGAAGTCGTGGAGGTCATTTGAATGACGTTTTATTCAGAACTTAATTGTATCGATTGTACTTCACATTAAATAAAAAACATTTGAGTTTCCTTAACAATTAGTGTGTTTTTTTTTAAAAGAAATCATATCACTCAAATTGGCAAACCCGTTATATTTGATTTCTCTTTCATCAAGAAATCAAATAATATATAATTCAGTACGAAACGTAGATAAGATTTCAAAATAGGCTCCCGGAAATAACGCCGCAAGAAATAATCAAAAAAAAGGAAATAACACAGCAAAATGTTGTATGGAAAATAATCACAAAAATTGGGGCGTTATTTCATTTTTTTTGCAACAAAAAAAATCGGGGGATTATCGTATAAAATAATCCCCCGAAACAAAATAATTTTTCATAACTATGAAGAGAGCGTATATTCAGAATCTCTCTCTCCGTACGCACGATAACTCGAAAAATAATGATGCTATCTCGATGAAATTTATACTGTAGGTTAACAATGACTAAGGTAAGGCGGGGATTGTAAATGGGCGAAATCGGACCATGCGTTCGAGTACCTCCCATACAACTCCCAAAACCGAATACGCATATCTTCGACATTAATAAAGATAGAAACTTAAAATTTTGTACG
The DNA here is from genome assembly GCA_947095535.1 of Poecilobothrus nobilitatus. Classification (NCBI taxonomy): domain Eukaryota; kingdom Metazoa; phylum Arthropoda; class Insecta; order Diptera; family Dolichopodidae; genus Poecilobothrus; species Poecilobothrus nobilitatus. The sequence goes on from OX352775.1 coordinate 636,721, forward strand.
AGGGTGTTTTTTCCTAAATCCCCGATATCTCTAAAATTTGAGATAAATTGGAGTAGTTGTTCGGGTACCTCCCATACAAATCCCAAAACCGAACAAGCATATATTTGAAATTAATAAAGATAGAAACTTCAACTTTGGTATTAGGGTGTTGTTTCCTGAATCCCTTATTTGTCCAAAATTTGAGATGAATTGGAGGAGCTGTTCGGGTACCTCCCATACAACTCCCAAAACCAAACAAGCATACCTTCGAAATTAATAAAGATAGGAACTTCAATTTTGATACGAGGGTGCTGTTTTCTAAATCCCTGATTTGCCTAAAATTTGAGATGAACTGGAGTGGTCGTTCGAGTACCTCCCATACAACTCCCAAAACCGAACAAGCATATTCTCGAAATTAATAATGATAGAAACTGCAAATTTGATACCAGGGTGTTGTTTCCTGAATCTCTGATTTGCCTAAAATTTCAGATGAATTGGAATGGTTGTTCGGGTATCTTCCACACAACTCCCAAGACCGAACAAGCATATCTTCGAAATTAATAAATATAAAAACTTGAAATTTGATATAAGATTATTCCACCCTGTTCTGATGGTGTCTCTAAAATTTGAGTTGAATTCGAGTGGTGGTCCGGGTGCCTTCACACACTTCCCAAGACCTTACAAGCATATCTTCGAATTTAATAAAGATAGAAACCTGAAATTTTGTACAAAGGTTGTAAAAGCATTTATTTTTTTTAGCTTATATTAAATACCTAACTAAAATAACTTATGGATTTTTAATTTAATTTGAATTTTTTAGGTGTAGGGTATAAATAAGTTGGTTGCATCGACTTACTGTTACATTTACTTGTTTGATATTAAATTAATATTGCTTCTAATGTTCATTATGCCCGTGCGAAAATAGTTCTAAGGGTAGATATATTAAATTTGCAGTCACGTTTGTAACACCTTAAGAGAGATATGATAAGTAAATATATTCTCCCTCATATATGTATATAAAACGTAAATAGGCTTTCAAAATAAAAATGAAAATATATTATATATAGGTATTTATATATATTCTGAGTCGATTTATATATGTGCATCTGTTTTACACGAGATCTTTGCTAAATTTTGTTTGTTTTTAGCGGAACACGGCTGTTGTCATATATAATTGTATAGGCACTACGAACTAATCCTCAAGTCACTAATCCCCAAAAATTAAAATGAACTAATTACCCCAATATTTTCGCCAAATATAATTAACTGATCGGGTTTAGTTCATATGAATTAATCTTCAATTTCTAAAAATTAACTAATCCTTAAAAAAACTGAACTAATCCCCAACTTAAATTTTAACAACAATATTGGGAGTTACTTGGGTATTAGTTTATTATCTTGGGGGTTAGTTCGTAGCGCCACATTTGATTTTTGATGAATTTTTAATTTTATTATAATTAAAATTTTATATCATTGAAAATATGCCATTTAGTGTAAATAAGTACAGCATAAGAAATATAGTAAATGTTCACATATTTTGTAACAGAAAAGTTTTTTTCCAGTGTTTTTTCCTTTGTGACGATTAAGTATTAAAGTTAGTTAAAAACAAGGAAAAGTAACAGTAAGTCGATGCAACCGACTTATTTATACCCTACACCTAAAAATTTCAAATTAAATTAAAAATCCATAAGTTATTTTAGTTAGGTATTTAATATAACTAAGCTAAAAAAATAAATGCTTTTACAACCTTTGTACAAAATTTCAGATTTCTATCTTTATTAAATTCGAAAATTTGCTTGTTAGGTCTTGGGAAGTGTGTGAAGGCACGCGGACCAGCACCACAATTCATCTCAAATTTTAGAGACATCAACAGAACAGGGTAGAATAATCTTATATCAAATTTCAAGTTTTTATATTTATTAATTTCGAAGATATGCTGTTCGGTCTTGGGAGTTGTGTGGAAGATACCCGAACAATCATTCCAATTCATCTGAAATTTTAGGCAAATCAGGGATTCAGGAAACAACACCCTAGTACCAAATTTGAAGTTTCTATATAATAATAAGAATAAGTTTCTATGAATATAAGAATGTTATATCAAATTTCAAGTTTATATATTTATTAATTTTGAAGATATGCTTGTTTGGTCTTGGGAGTTGTGTGGCAGATACCCGAACAACCATTATAATTCATCTTAAATTTTGGACAAATCAGGGATTCAGGAAACAACACCCTAGTACCAAATTTGAAGTTTCTATCTTTATTAATTTCGAAGATATGCTTGTTCGGTTTTGGGAGTTGTATGGGAGGTACCCGAAGGACCACTCCACTTCATCTCAAATTTTAGCCAAATCAGGGATTTAGGAAACAGCACACCCTCGTATCAAATTTGAAGTTCTTATCTTTATTAATTTCGAAGATATGCTTGTTCGGTTTGGGGAGTTGTATGGGAGGTACCCGAACAGCTCCTCCAATTCATCTTAAATTTTGGACAAATCAGGGATTCAGGAAGCACTACCCTAGTACCAAATTTGAAGTTTCTATTTTTATTAATTTCGAAGATATGCTTGTTCGGTTTTGGGAGTTGTATGAGAGGTACCCGAACAGCTCCTCCAATTCATCTCAAATTTTCGACAAATAAGGGATTCAGGAAACAACACCCTAGTACCAAATTTGAAGTTTCTATCTTTATTAATTTCGAATATATGCTTATTCGGTTTTGGGATTTGTATGGGAGGTACCCGAACAACCACTCCAATTTATCTCAAATTTTAGGGATATCAGGAATTTTGTTTTTTAGGATTTCATGATCAACTTTTTTTTCGTTTGTCAATCTTATTTATAAAACTTACATATCATGTAAGTTATGTAATTGTTTTTCTTTATTTAATTTATATAAATTTCTTAAAATATTTTAAAATATTTTTTTTTTTTTGAGTTTCCAATTATTTATTTCTGTCAATTTATTTACAAGAAACTATTTTATACATTATGTATGATACACAGCGCTGGATTAACCTAAGGATAAGTAAACTAAGCACTTGTTTAGAGTAACCGTAGTTACCTTGTATACTCTTTTTATACCCTACACATTAAGTATAGGGTATATTAACTTTGGTATGGTGTTTGTAACCACCAAAAGGAAGCGAGTTAGGTATAGACATGTATATATATTTTGAATCAGGATCACCCCCTGAGTCGATTTAGCGATGTCCGTCCGTCCGTCCGTCCGTACGCACGATAACTCAAAAAATAATGATGCTATCTTGATGGAATTTATACTGTAGGTTAACAATGACTAAGGTAAGGCGGGGATTGTAAATGGGCGAAATCGGACCATGCGTTCGGGTACCTCCCATACAACTCCCAACATAGAATACGCATATCTTCGAAATTAATAAAGATAGAAACTTAAAATTTTGTACGAGGCTGTGTTTTCCTGAATCCTTGATATCCTTAAAATTTGAGATGAATTGGAGTGGTTGTTGGGTAGCTCCCATACAACTTTCAAAACCGAACAAGCATATCTTTGAAATTAATAAAGATAAAAACTTCAAATTTAGTACTAGGGTGTTGTTTCCTGAATCCCTTATTTGTCCAAAATTTGAGATGAATTGGAGGAGCTGTTCGGGTACCTCCCATACAACTCCCAAAACCGAACAAGTATATCTTCGAAATTAATAAAGATAGGAACTTCAAATTCGATATGAGGGTGCTGTTTCCTAAATCCCTGATTTGCCTAAAATTTGAGATGAATTGGAGTGATCGTTCGGGTACCTCCCATACAACTCCCAAAACCGAACAAGCATATCTTCGAAAATAATAAAGATAGAAACTGCAAATTTGATACCAGGTTGTTGTTTCCTGAATCCCTGATTTGCCTAAAATTTCAGATGAATTGGAATGGTTGTTCGGGGATCTCCCACACAACTCCCAAGACCGAACAAGCATATCTTCGAAATTAATAAATATAAAAACTTGAAATTTGATATAAGAGTATTCTACCCTGTTCTGATGATGTCTCTTAAATTTGAGATGAATTGGGGTGGTGGTCCGGGTGCCTTCACACACTTCCCAAGACCTTACAAGCATATCTTCGAATTTAATAAAGATAGAAACCTGAAATTTTGTACAAAGGTTGTAAAAGCATTTATTTTTTTTAGTTTATATTAAATACCTAACTAAAATAACTTATGGATTTTTAATTTAATTTGAATTTTTTAGGTGTAGGGTATAAATAAGTCGGTTGCGTCGACTTACTGTTACATTTACTTGTTCCAATTTAAATTTTGACATATAAATTATTTGATTTCGGAATTATTAAAGAGAGAAACTCATTTTTATAAATACTGAATTTTATAAATATTAAACGGTTATTTTGGAGAAGCCTCCGTATCTTGGGATTCAGAAGTAGGATCGATCTGATTTAGAAAACCTAGTTCTTGATATTTTAATAGAAACTAAAAAAGAAAAAAATAATTAAAGAAAGTCTCAAAAAATGAGACCATAGTTTTTGGGGGTTGTTTGTTAGAGCGGGCTTAAAAGGCAAACTTTTTTTTACTATATTTAAATTCTGCTACAAAATCGATGAGGTACCCATCGATTAAATCACATCGGTACGAATTCTAATTCAATAGATACGGGGCTTCTTAGACTATTCTATCGAATAGTCATATGTTGTTTATGAAAATCCCTATATCCATATAAATATAAATGAATATAAATATTCGCGCACAATGTCGTACGTTTTTTTTAGACAGCATTTTGACGATTAGTGTCAAAAGTATTAGTGCCAAAAATTTTACGTCGCTAAACTGCAGGAGTGGGTAAACGATGGCTGGTGTAAAATACATTTTTTTTTTTTTTTAAGTGATTAGGATATCTATGAATTTAATCCGGCTCTGTATACATATATTATATGCATATTATTTTTTTTTTAAAGCAATAAAAAATGAACATCAAAATAAAAAATTCAAATTAATTTAAAATCCATAAGTTATTTTAGTTAGGTATTTAATATAAGCTAAAAAAATAAATGCTTTTACAACCTTTGTACAAAATTTCAGGTTTCTATCTATCAGGTATTCTATCATTATCAGAACAGGATAGAATATTCTTATATCAAATTTCAAGTTTTTATATTTATTGATTTCGAAGATATGTTTGTTCGGTTTTGGGAGTTGTGTGGGAGGTAACCGAACAGCTCCTCCAATTCATCTCAAATTTTGGACAAATCAGGGATTCAGGAAACAACACCCTAGTACCAAATTTGAAGTTTCTATCTTTATTAATTTCGAATATATGCTTGTTCGGTTTTGGGAGTTGTGTAGAAGGTACCCGAACAACCACTCCAATTCATCTCCAATTCTAGGGATATCAGGGATTCAGGAAAACACATTCTCGTACAAAATTTTAAGTTTCTATCTTTATTAATTTCGAAGATATGCGTATTCGGTTTTGGGAGTTGTATGGGAGGTAACCCATGGATCGATTTTGTCCAGATTAGCTTTCCTTTCGTAATTAGTAACCTACTATATAAATTTCATCAAGATAGCTTCACTAGTTTTTGAGTTATCGTGCAAACGGACGGACGGACGGACATCGCTAAATCGACTCAGGAGGTGATCCTGATTCAGAATATATATACATGTCCATATCTAACTCGCTTTCTTTTGCTGGTTACAAACACCATACCAAAGTTAATATACACTATACTTAATGTGTAGGGTATAAAAACATTTAAATTTTTATTATATAATATATGTAGATATACATATGTATCTAATATCTATATATAAACTCGATAGTTCGCTATGTGTTGTTAAGAGATAGCAGAAACTGTAAGAATACAATGCAAACTCAAATGTGTTGTTTTCTAATATTTGATAAGGTAATATTGATTGTGGTTCCTGAGTTAAAATAATCATCATTTCCTTTCTTTTTTCTGCTCCAAATTTCCTATACCAATGACTTGCTTTTTCATTTAAATTTTTTTTTCGTCGTATCGTATCTATATATTCTGCATCTAACAACAAAGGAAAATCTTTTAAGCTTTTAGTTTGTTTGATAGGACAGTATGAAACGTACATAAATGAAAAATGTTGCAGAAAATACTAATCAAAACATAGGTATAATGTGTTAAAATAATTTTTTATTGCAAGTTTAATTTTCATTAAAAAAATTTTTTCTTGAGTTTTAATCATACTTTTCATCAAAGTCTATACTATTATTTTTTTTAGCACATTTCTAGAAAATTTTTGAGAAAATGTGCCTATTAATTTCATTCTGTCCGTCCGTCCGTTTGTTTACAAAATTTCTACACCGTTAAAGTTAGAACAATGAAATTCTAACCATGTGTCAGATCTCATAAAAAAAAAATGTTGTAGAACAACTTTTTTAAACTTTTTTTACCTTTATAAATCAATATCAAAGTGATACAATTTTTTTAAATTGAGTTTTAAATTTACCGTTATGTGAAAATCAAAATGATTTTGCTTCCTTCATAACTCTAGGCACTTGAAATTTCGAAAAAAGAAAGAATTTTTAGAATTAGTATAAGTTTCCTCAGAAAATTTTTTTGTACCACACCTCTTGGAAATGTGCGCCTTTAAAAACCGTTCTTTTACATTCTGCCTTGTTATACCCTACACCTAAAGTATAGGGTATATTAACTTTGGTATGGTGTTTGTAACCACCAAAAGGAAGCGAGTTAGGTATAGACATGTATATATATTCTGAATCAGGATCACCGCCGGAGTCGATTTAGCGATGTCCGTCCGTCCGTCCGTACGCACGATAACTCAAAAAATAATGATGCTATCTTGATGAAATTTATATAGTAGGTTACTAATTACGAAAGAAAGGCTAAGTTCGAATCTGGACAAAATCCGTCCATGGGTTCGGATTCTGGAAGCTTCCGAATGATTCCGGGCTTTTGGAGATAATCTCCGCAAACGAGATTATCTCCAAAAGCAACAAAGATAGAACCTTCAAATTTTGTACAATGATGTTTCTTCCCGTTCGATTTATGTCTCTGAAATTTAAGAGGATTTGGTCCATGGGTTTGGGTTTTGGAAGCTTCCGAACGAGCACCAGAGCAAATGAGATTATTTCCAAAACCAACAAAGATAGAACCTTTAAATTTTGTACAATGATGTTCCTTCCCGTTCGATTTATGTCTCTGAAATTTAAGAGGATTTGGTCCATGGGTTTGGATTTGGAAGCTTCCGAACGAGCACCAGAGCAAATGAGATTATCTCCAAAACCAACAAAGATATAACCTTTAAATTTGGCAGGGTGGTGTTCTTTCATGTTTTATTTAAGTCTCTGAAATGTGAGAAGATTTGGTCCATGGGTTCGGGTTTTGGAAACTTCCGAACGAGCCTCAGAGCAAATGATATTATCTCCAAATGCAACAAAGATATAACCTTTAAATTAGGCAGAATGGTGTTCCTTCATGTTTGATTTATGTTTCTGAAATTTGTGAGGATTTGGTCCATGGGTTCAAATCTTGGAAGCTTCCGGACGAGCCCCAGAGCAAACGAGTATATCTCCACAACCAACAAAGATAGAACTTTTATTTTTAGTACAAAGGTGTTCTGTTATGTTTCCTTTTCTGTAAAATTGGAAACTGACATTTGAAAGAATTTGAACCATGGGTTCGTATTTTGGAAACTTCCGGACGAGCACAAGAGCAACGAGCATATCTCCAAAACCAACAAAAGTAGAACCTTTAAATTTAATAGAATGGTGTTCTGGCAAGTTTTCTTTATGTTCCTGAGATGGATTCGATGAATTGGAGTGGCAATTCGGGTAGCTGACACAAACATCCCAAGGACTACCAATCTTCGAAAATAATTAAGATAGAAACTTAAAATTTTATACAAGGGTGTGAAGCATATCCCAAGCGGATGCCTCTTTTACGTTCTTGAAGTTCGAGTTGAATAAGACAGAAAAGGGAAGAAGTTCAAGCAGCTGCCAAAAACACTTATGGATTTTTAATTTAATTCGAATTATTCAGGTGTAGGGTATTAATAAGTCGGTTGCATCGACTTACTGTTACATTTACTTGTTTTCTTTTAAATTCGTATTACAATATAGTAACAGCAAACCAATACTTATCATTATCATATTTTATTTCATTTTATTTTATCCATATTTTTTTTCAAATTTAAAATTTTGCAAAATAAGACATTGAAGGCAATAAATCGCTTAACTCTTTTAATTCCATTCGGTACACTTTAAGTATAAAGTAAAAATATTTTACCTCTTGAAAACTAAAAGTCTATGAGTTGTGTATAATATGTCACAAGCTGGGCTCATGCGGTAAAATTAAATCTGGGATACAACTATCTAAGATTTGTGAGATTTACAAATATAATGCTAGGGAAAGAAACAATTTATCAACTTTAAATTTCGCTTCGAATACAATTATTTTTTCAGCAATTACTAATTATAAGTTATAACAAGTTACCAAAAGTTTTTGTGATTACCTAATCCTTTACATTATACGTTAATTTTATAACTAGACATTTTACATAATTTAATATAGGTACGTACCATTTAAATAAATTTTAAAACACAAGTACTAAACATTTTTTTGAACCTGTGAATAATAAAAAAAAAACATAAGAATGGTTAAAAAAGTTCCCTTTTTTTCACAGCATAAACATATATAATAATTCCGGATGCATGCTTCCTATATGAAAGTAGGTACTTTATGATAAATATTTTCAAGCAATCAAAATCTTACATCCAGATGTATGTACTTGTAAATGTAAGAGGTTATAAAATGTTTTGTTATACTCATGTATATAATATAATATACTGTTTCACATATATAAATATACATATATATATTTTTTTTCCCTTGCCACTCCTATAAGGAGCATAGGGCATCCTCATATTAGACTAGCATATCAAGCATTCACGTTTCTTTTATTTCTACGCCCGATTTATTTTTTATTATTATTTTGTTATATATATTTATTACAATATGATATTAATTATAATTTATAAGACCATATACATATACTTATTTTTAATTTAATTATATTATACTAATTATATATTATAAGAAAAACCTATATTATTTTTTATTAATCAATATGACCCAGCCGAGGTTTGAACCCGAGACCTTTCGTATGAACCACTACACCATTGGCTGGGTATATATATATGAAAGGGCGGTGTCTTAACCACTGCACCATTGGTTTGGATATACATATATAGTAATTGAATATACAATTCTTATAGGGGCCTCGGTGGCCTAGTAGATAAGAGCGTATAAAAACGCTGTAAACACCGAGAGAGTGTGAGTTCGAATCCCACACATGTCATAAGAGTTATTGTCCCTTACGACATTTACAGCCACGCCTGAACGGGAAAGGCTGTGTAATTTCCTGTCCACATTTATGTGACAGAGAATAAGCATTAAAAAAAAATGCTTATGATCAATTCCATAAATATATTTCCAATATATATTCTTTAGATATAGTTTTCCATGTACTGTCATAATATACTTTGTTATATTCCTATATATTTACCCAATAATATAATTTCTTTTGTTCCAACATACATAATATATCTAATACAATCATAGGATAAATAGTTTTTAATAGTTTACTTTTAACAGCTGCTTCATTAATCGTCCTTAATATTAAAATTCTCATACAAATATTAATAAAAAAAAAAACGACTCCATTTAATATAAATTTTATGTATCTATGAAATGAATATAAATGCAAAATTTTACTTCTTTTTCTCGCTATAGACAAATCCTCTCTTTATTTTTGTGGTCAAATTTAAAATGTATTTTATTAAATTAAAGAAATTATTGTGATCATTAAAATTATTTGTCTAAAAATAATTATACATAATATGTATATCGACCGTACATAATATATAATATTATATCTTTTTTCATTTAAGAAGAAGGATTTCCTTTTTCAAATGCAAGTTTTCACATTGAACTGCAAGTATTTCCCTTTCAAATGTTCCCATTGAACTGCAAGTATTTCCTTTTCAAATATGTTGAAGTTTTTCTTTTTAAGCTCATTGATGCATGTATTTATTTATTTCAGGAATTGCAAATAACTCTTAACCTTTTCAAGACCTTATTGAATATATATGTACATACATGCATACATATACGTATAGATATTATATATAATGAAGCTACTTCTAACAAACATGTGAAACCACTTCGTATCAGAAAGAGATGAAGCTCTTCTAGATGTGCTAGAGACTTGTATTTGAAAAGAAAATCCTCGCACTTCAATGGGAAATCCTTGCACTTTCAATGTATGTATTTGAAAAGGAAATAATTGCACTTTAATGGGAACATTTGTACTTGACAAAAAAAATACTTGCAATTAATTGGGAAATCCTTTTTCTTGGATGAAAAAAGGTATAAACACGTAACTAATAAATTAATTCTATTATAATAACTATAAGTATAACATTTTAAAATTTAGGAAAGATTTTTATTTTATTTTTGTTTTTATACATAAAGTACATAATTAGGGGTTGTTTTGTAGTTTTCGAATGAACATTATGTCGAATATTAAAAATCAATAATAATTATTAAAATATATTATACATAATGTTATTTTTAATTATGTATGTACTTCGTTGTTTTTTTTTTGATGAAAAAATGAAAAAAAAACCAAAAAAACAAAATAAAAAATTTCTAAAAAGCTCGAAATTTAATTAATTTATGCCACGATTTTATTTTCTTTCTTAAAAATCAATTCACTGCTTAATTATCATTATAACATATTTTAAAGTCTACTAAAAAATAAAACAGGAATACGTTAAATTAATTTTTTTTTTATTTTAATAAAATTCAAGGTGATCACGAAACTAAATAAAACAAAAAAATCTTTAAAATAAAAACAGAAACCAGAAATTCGAATATATACCCTATACACATGTGTTTCATATACAGTTTTATTGAAAAAAAAAAACAAAAATAAAACTTGAAAGCTAAATTCTAAAATTTTAATTAATTCTTATTGCGTTAAATCTATTACATATATAAAACAACAAAACGAGAATTTTGTTTTAAAAGGATTTTTGCATTAATAATTTTTTTTTTATTTTTATTAAATTTTTAGCATAGAACGCTTCCATTATTTTTAAGCAAAAAAATTAATTTTTTAACAAAAAAATCATGAAAGCATATCGAAATCTCGCGAATTAAAATCTTGTGTTTTAAAATTTAACGATATTCTCTAAAAATTCTTGCGAAAAAGTAAAAATAGAAAAAATATTGTTATTATTGTTGAGGCGATCATGACGTTATTTAAAAAAAAAAAAAAAATCTTGAATGGACAAAATCTTGAATTTTTTGTTTTTAAAATTTTTGATCTCAAATTTTTTTTATTTTCAATGCTTTGTTGTTGAAGAACGTATATGTACTATGTATGTAAAAAAAATAGTTAGAAACACTTTTAAAGTTGATTTTAAAATCAGGGCATCAATAATTTGTTTAGGGTGTGTATGGGAACTGCTGCCCTTATTCTTTTTAATGACTTTTCACATTTCAAAGCAATTAAAATATTTAAATTGTAAAAAAGTGTAGGTATATGGAGAAGGTAAAATTAGCAGGGATTTTAAAGTTGGATTCTTTGAATCCAATAAGTAGGGTTTATACGCTTTTTTCAGAATATTTATATATGTGTATACATATATCTATATATGCGAGACTTTAAATTAGGAGAGTTAGTTACATTCAAAAGCAGAATTATACGGTTTTTCGAGAATATTTATATATGTAAAACTCTAAATTATAGGAGAAATATAATTGCATTTTTGCAATATCACAAACTTTGATTCTCTTTATTTTCATAATTAATATTTTCTTAAATATAATTGCATCAAAAATTAATAAGAGAACTTAATTTTGTGACTTATGAATATGATTTGCCGCAAATGTAAAAAATAAAACTTGATGAAAAAATAAGATTTTGATCAAATAAGATTTTAAAAAATAAGATTTTGAAATAATAAGATTAAATATAATCAGATTTCGTACCCAACCGTAAAAATGATAATTTAACTTTTTCGGCTATAACTAGATTATTATTTTCATGAAAGACAATTTATTTTTATAAAATTTTAAAATGATTGAAAAGTTGTGTATACATTATATTGGGGGGAAAAAAGGAATATAAAAAGAATAAAAGTGCTGCTTAGTGCAGATATTCAGTTAATGATTAATATATTAAATCATTCTACTATGACATAATTGAATAATTTTCAGTAATTTTCCTTTCAATTAAAAATGCTTCAACCTATGTAGAATTTAAAATCTCTTTAAACTCCTTTTTTTTATCATTACTTACTTATTTATTATAACATTACAAATCACATATTATGATAATGCAAATGCAATATTACTAAACCATCGGCTACTAACGCCATTATTTAGGCCGAATACAATATTATTAATTTCTACCAGTAATATTATTTAAGAAATGCTTTTTCAGTGATTTTCCTTATGATTAAGAACACCGCACCGATTTGAACCCCGCTCTCCTTTAGTTAATAAGTCATCTTAATTCGGTAATTAGAATTTTTTACATACATTTAGGCGGAATTATTTTATGTGAAGCTTAGGTGAAATCTAATAAATTTTGAGATTGAATTATTAACTGAATTAATAGTTAAAAAGTTGTTTCTTATTTCTAAATTGGCAAAATTTAAGTTTTTATTTATTTTGATTTAAATATTTTTAAACAAATATATTATTGTCTACAAACGTTTAAATGTTTATAGTTTATCATTAAAACAAAACCGATTTTCATATGGTTTTAATAGTGTTTGGAGTCATTTCAAACTACTTCAGTATAGTACAAATTGTAAAAAAAACAATTATTTTATTATTTTGACAAAATTCATTTTTAAGTTGTTTCATTGTTTTTTGGAAAAAAAACTATTTTATTTATTCAATGTTTAACAAAATTTAAAACCTTAAAAAAACAACATTGGAGAAGTTGAAAATATGGTTTTTAGAATAAAAGAATAATAACGGGTTCGTACGAGTATATAAGAGTTGACAAGGCCAACTATATTCTTCCTCGTTTCGTATTGAAACACCCTACGATAGGATCTTTTCTTTTACCTTTATAAATCAATATCAGAATTATACAATTTTTCGCAATTTACCTAGTTTTTACATTTATCATTATTATTATCTGAAGACGAAATCTTGCATGTTTTGCTTCCTTCATAACTCTGGCACATTTTTAGTAAGAACTTTTGAAGAGAAGAAACATCTTTCAGAATTAGTATAAGTTACCTCAGTTTGTATCTTCCTCTGTTTCGGATTATTAGTCGCCAAAAATTGGAATTTTCCTATTTTTAGACACCTATAACTTAGGTACCTATACAATTTTTTTTAATTTAAAAAACAAAAATTAAAGTTTCAACATTATAATTTTACATGTGTTAAATGTTAATAATGGTTTTTTTTTTATTATATAGGGTTCCTTAAAATTGAAGAATGGTGTCTAATTTTTCTTACATTTAAAATTCTAAAAAATTTACAAATTTTAGTGCAAGTTACAATTATTTTAAACTGTTTGTGTTGTCTTTTGAAAAATGTATAACTAGCTTGATTAAGAAAACTCTTTTAGTAAGGAACAATATTTCTAGAAACTTTAAAGTTATTCAACGAAAGGCATCAAGCGAACTGCTTTGTTAACGAGCTTGCAACAAACAAATTTTGCAATAGCGACATGATAAGAAAAAAATTAAATTACTTTTAAATTTTCATAGTGTCGGAAGGGGTTAACAGAACTTTGTAAAAAATCTAACGATTGTTCTTTAAAGTCATTAAAGCAGCCTGCAAAATTGGACAGCATTCGGTTTGTTACAATCGAGTGCACCGTGTAGGAATGCATAAATAACAATTAAACAAACACACTTACTGTTTTATATAATAGATGATCTCCTGCTTAGCCTAGCTGCTTAGAGCGCAGAAATGCACTTTAAACAGCGTGAATATCTTGAATTTGATTCATGGTGGGAGACATCATAATATATTATCATTATTTAAAAATTTATTTATTAAATTTTAAATTATTATTAGCTATTAAAATTTTGTGTCTTTATTTAAAATTTATTGTTTTCTTTTACAGGAATTTTTGCATACTTAAATTATTTAACGCCAAAAACACGCCGTGAAGTTTTAGATTTATTAGTGAATGGCTTAAAACGTTTAGAATACCGTGGTTATGATTCAACTGGTGTTGCAATCGACTCAATTGATGGCAAAGATATTGAATTAATTAAATGCCAAGGAAAAGTGAAAGTTTTAGAAGACGCTATTGCTGAAAGTAATTATTTTTATTATAATATATTTCTATTACATAATTATTTAAACTTCATATTTTAATGTATGAGATGCTTTCAAAACAAATTTAATTGTAAAATGATCAAATTAAAATTAGAACAATTATAAAAAAAATGAAAGTTCTCACAACTACATTGATATAAGTTAATTTACTATGTTTATAATATTTTTGTTTATTTTTTATCTTTTTTCCTTTTTTTAATAACTAAGAATTTAATAATGATAAAATTGATGAGTCAATTTTAACTCATGTTGGTATATCCCATACTCGTTGGGCAACGCATGGTGTACCATCTGAAATTAATTCTCATCCACAACGTTCTGGTTCTGATAATGCATTTGTTGTTGTACATAATGGTATTATTACAAATTATAAAGATGTAAAAACATTTTTAGAAAAACATGGATACAGATTTGAATCAGAAACAGATACTGAAGTTATTGCTAAACTTGTACATCATTTATGGAAAGCCCATCCAAAGTATTCATTTAGAGAATTAGTTGAACAAGTAATACAACAATTGGTAAGTTATATATAAACATCAAATAATATGTATTAATATTTACATTTTGTAAAAAAATACCATTATTTAAAAATATAGTTTTTTTTATTTATCAAATTGAAAAATTAATAGGTAAAATATAAAAATAATTATTATATACCTAACCAAAAATACACTTAATGGTATATCGCTGTCATACACAGTCACTCATTCATACAAAATGAAAAAAAATGACATTATGAGTATTTGAATCTCATCTCATTTTAACTGTAGAGCTAATGGTTGCACAGCATATAAAACCACAAGTTATAAGATCATAATGCTCTTATTACCCATTTGGGCGGGACAAAACCTAATAATTGTATTATGATATTTCAACTCACCCAAATGAATCATAAGACCATAAATCCCAAATCCCATACGCCATGATAATTTTTTTGTAGCAAGATATGATAATACAGACTTCGGTTAGAAAAATGGTAGAATCTCACAGAATATTGTATTTTTAAAGATATAATGATATAATGAGTAATAAAAGAAACTTTACTATGTTAATTTTCATAAAACTTTCTAAAAAGGCGAATATTTTACAAAAAACTCTTGCAATTGTATTAAATTTTAAATTTGTTTTTATATATAGTAATAATAGATTTTTAAAAGCTGCGGTTGGTTATAAAATATATTTTTTAACGGGAATTTTAATTTTAATATAAATTTTTTTATTTTATATATGAGTAAATACTACATTTAATTCTAAATATCTGTATTCTAAATATTATATATCATATTTATTATTATTTTAATATAAAAACTATTTCATTTAAATTGTAACCTTAAAAAATTTTTTTTACATTAATATTATATATTTTTGTATGCAAGATTTTGTCATACAGGATTTTGTAATGCAAGATTCTATGCCCAACAATTGTTATTACTTTGCTTATATTTATAACAACTTTTCAGCGATTGAGGAAAATAATTTTATTTTTTTTCTTTTAAATTACTAATAATAATAACAACTTTAAGTCGCGCAATACAAATACATATTATAAAAAAAATAATATAACCAATAATATAAATAATTGAAAAAAAAAGCAACAACAAAAAAATACAAAAATTAATTGATAAGAATAACATAGATTTTTTTTGTGGTAGTTTGTCTCGCCATGGTGGAATAAAACTATAAAAATAATGCAGTTATGGTGTTTTTTTCCACTCTACTGGGTCATAAGAACATAATGGCCCTATATTCTGTCATCGGGATACATTTTATATTAAAACAAGTAAATGTAACAGTAAGTCGATGCAACCGACTCATTTATACACCTAAAAAATTCAAATTAAATTAAAAATCCTTATTTTGAATCGTTATTTTAGTTAGGTATTTAATATAAGCTAAAAAATAAATGCTTTTACAACCTTTGCACAAAATTTCAGGTTTCTATCTTTATTAAATTCGAATATATGCTTGTTAGGTCTTGGAAAGTGTATGAAGGTAACCGGACCACCACCCCAATTCATTTCAAATTTTAGAGACATCATCAGAACAGGGTAGAACACTATTTTATCAAATTTCAAGTTTTTGCTTCTATTAATTTCGAAGATATTTTTGTTCGGTCTTGGGAGTTGTGTGGGAGATACCCGAACAACCATTCCAATTCATCTAAAATTTTAGGCAAATCGGGGATTCAGGAAACAACACCCACGTAACAAATTTGATTTTATTATATTATTTTATTATTATATTATTTTTTGAGTTATCTTGCGTACGGACGGACGGATCCTAAGGAGATGATCCTGATTCAGAATATATATACATGTCCATACCTAACTCGCTTTCTTTTGATGGTTACAAACACCATACTAAAGTTAATATACCCTATACTTTAGGTGTAGGGTATAAAAAATAATCATATAATCAATTATAGCTTTTCAACATAATACAATAAAAACACGGACCTAAAACAACTAATATTGTTTTCTGAAAACTAACTCTATTTGTCAATAAAATAAAGAAATTAATACAATACAAAAATATTTTATAGTTAGCCCAGATCTTAAATGAAAAATACTTCCATACTATTTTCAATAAATTATTTACTAAAATATATGTATGTACTTACAAAAAAATATATTATATAATAAATCCGCTATGGGAACGCTGTCCGTTGAACACGAAAATCCGTCTCACATAATATAATCCCGTTTTTTTTTTTAGAAATTCTTAGTTAAAAATTCTTTTTTTTTTTGTTAAAACCTTTGAAAATGTAAAAAAAAGGCCTAATAGGCCTTATTTCCAATTTGAGAAATAAGGTCTATTAGGCCTTGTTGCTATTTGCCTTTATTGCACCCTGCCTTAAAAACAATTTATTTACAAAATAAAATACAAAATTTTTTTAAATTATTTTTATAATGTAATTTTTTTTTTTTTGTTTTTTTTTTTCTTTCTCAGGAAGGTGCATTTGCTTTAGCATTTAAGTCGAAACATTTTCCAGGTGAATGTGTTGCCTCTCGACGTGGTTCACCATTATTGGTTGGAATTAAAACTAAAACTCGATTAGCAACAGATCACATTCCAATTTTATATGGAAAAGGTATAATTAATAATATAAAAATTAGGAAATAAAAAAAAAAAATAAACCAAAAATTTCTGTTTCTGGAACTTAAATGATTACCTACCTATTTAAAACCTAATTTAAAAAAAGTCGTTCTTACTTTCTTTTTTCGTTCGTTCGTAAGGTATCTAGGAAAACGATATAACAATGTTATATAGACATTTTAAATCGTATTTGAAAGGAATAAAATTTCTTTGGTTACTTAATAATATTTATATTCCATTTATAATTCAAAAATATTGGAAAATTAAATTAAATTAATATTATAAAAAGAAATGTGTATCCATTTTCAAAACAAAAATATATATACATATATGTACATTTTTTGGGTAACAATTCAAAAGTTTTCTTTTTTGCAAATTAATTTACATTTTTAATTAATATATAAACTCATGAATTTATAAATTGATATATAATAGGCGTTCCATTAATCTTTTCCTAAGTATCGCATGTTAAATGAAACAAATTGAAAAATTTTTTTTTTAACTAATAAGAATAATATAGGAATCATAAACAATTAAGCTTCATGCTTAAGCTTCAATAATTAAAAATTGAATTTGTTTGGGTTGGCCATGAAATCTCAAATAAAAAATGACAAATATAAAATTCAAAATCCCAAAGCAGTTTTCTTATCATAATTCCTCTAAATTTTTTTTTTTTATTTTGGATGTGGGTCGATATTGAAAACAAAAATATTGAATGTAAAAATTGTAGAAAAATAAAAATTTAAACAAAAAAATCTGCGAAAAATATTGGAAAAAAAATCTAAAAAAAGAATATATGCCGACATATTTATATTTCTCTTTCTAAATATTCTGAAAAAAGCATATATAAGTAACCTTGATTTTGTAACTACATAATTAAAAATCACTTCAAATTCAAAATCTCGCATTTACATATATAAGCGACATGAAACAACGCACAAAATTAATTTTTTTTCTTAAATATTTTCCAAATTTTTTTTTTTTTTAATAATCCTGATGAGCTTCAGTCCCTGCTAAACAATTCCTTTATTTTGTAAATAATTCTTAATTTAATTTAATTCTTAATAATTCTTAATTTTTGAAGTTTTGGGATTTTTTAATTTGGGATTTTGTAATTTTAAATTTTCTAATTTGGGATTTGAGACATTTGGATTTACAGTTAATTTGAGATTTCAATTATACGGGTTGGGTACGAAATCCCAAATCACAAAATCGCAAACACAAAATCCCAAATCACAAAATCCCAAATCACAAAATACCAAATTACAAAATCCCAAATTGCGAAATCTTATTCGGGTTGGGTACGAAATTTAAAAAAAAAATTCCAAAAGCAAGCAAGTTGGCCCACCGTTAAACACGGTCAAAACAGATATCTTTCTTCACTTTCTATCCATAGCGAATCAAAGGTGAAAAGGCTTAACCTCATGGGTTCTGCTAAAAAATCAAAATTTTAAAATCCAAACTTTCAAAATTCAAATATGTATTTTAATCAAAACTTTCAAATTCAAAATCCAAATGCGTCAAATTCCGAACTTTCAAAATCCAAACATGTACAATCAGAATAATAGACAATATGATGTAAAAATCCGGATATTTATAAATATTCCGGAAAATGCGCCAACCCTGATTTTTTAACCAACTCTAAAATCCCTCCTAATTCAGAATCTGGCATACACTAATATATAAATCGTCTGGAAAAAGCGGCAACCCTGATTTTAGAACCAACTCTGAAATCCTTCTTAATTCAGAATTTCGCGTACACGAAACTATAAATACTTCGTAAAAGGGAGCAACCCTGATTTTGAATCGTACTTTAAAATAAAATACTTATATATAGTATGCCCATACGTATACCAATTTCATAAGAAAATTAAATTTTCACATTTTCATATATGAAATATAGTAAATTTAGAAGGAATAATAAAATAAATAATAAAATTATTGAAACACTGATTTTGAATCCAACTCTAAAATCAATGCTAATGTATGTCAATGCTTACAGGCTTTCCTACAAAAGTATTAAATTTTGACATTTCTCTATGAAAAATAGTAAATTTTGTAAATTAATTTTGAATGAAGCAGGGGTGCCGCTCCAAACCTTCGCTAATAAAATTATTGAAACCCTGATTTTGAATCTAACTCTAAATTCATTGTTAATAATGTGCCATGTAAGCATAGGTCTTCATACAAAAGTATTAAATTTTGATATTTGACTGTGAAAAATAGTAAAGAGATTTCAGTACAAAAAATTAATTTTTAAAGATTGGTGGCTGCCGCCCCCAAATTTCGGTTAATAATATTATTGGAACCCTGATTGTGAATCCAATTCTAAACTCAATCTTTCCTACAAAAGTATTAAATTTTAACATTTCTATGAAAAATAGTAAGTTTTTATATGAAAAAAATTAATTTCTAATTTGGGGATTTTGTAATTTTAGGATTTTGAAATTTGGGATTATGTGATTTTGGATTTTGTTACTTTGGGATTTTGTGATTTGGGATTCTGAGACGTTCCCCAATTATACTAAATTATGTTGATATTGTTACACGAAATCAAAAGTTCGAATGATTCTAAAGCATTTGAAAGTTATTGAAAGTATTTAGGGAAAATAAATGGAACGTGTAGTTATTAATGCAACTTGAAAATACAATCTTTTTTTTTTTGTAATTCATTGAATTTAACAAAAAAAAACATGATTAAAAATAATGGAGTTGTAGACTAATTAAAATTTTAAATTTTAAATTTTTATAATTTAAAATAAAAAGATTGTATTTTCAAATAAAATTTGTTAATAATTATATTGTTTTAAAATGATTTTTTTTTTATAATTATTTCGCGATCAATTCATTTAACTCGAAAAATAATAATTTTTTTTTTTTTCCATTATTATCATTTATAAGTTTTCTAATTCTAGTTTTAAACTTAATTTATGAATTGTGTGAAGGATTAAAAATTGAACGATTATTTTTTTATGTGTTTTAATCCTGGATTCTTTTACTTTTTTTTTTTTTTTTTTTAATTTTTTATTATAAAATTAAATTTTTGTTTTTTGTTCACAAAAAAATTTTCTACTTTGGATATCTTAAAAATTTGTATTTACTTTAACTTGATAGTAATAATAATCAAAATAGTGAGAATAGAATAGAAAAAGACGAAAATCGTATTTTTTTTTTTTAGATTTAAATGCTTTCAAAATTTCTTTCCTTCAGAAAATTTTGTGTGATGTTGACCGAGATCTATATAGAGAAAAAAGTTAAAGTTAATTCAATTGAATTCTCGAGGAGAAAAATAATGATTGTTTTTTTAGGTTTAAAATGGAAGTCCACTGAGATTTGATTTTTTTACCCGTATGAACTATGTTCAAGGGTATAATAAATTTGCCATTACGTTTGTGACACCTTAAAGGAGTCGAGCTAGATATAGTGTCAAAGGTATGGATCGGCTCAGAATCGAATTCTGAGTCGATTAAGCCATGTGCGTCCGTCCGTCCGTCCGTCCGTCCGTCCGCACGATAACTCAAAAAATAAAGGAGCTAGGAGGCTGAAATTTTTTTTACGGCACTTTTGCAAAATTGTTAGTTTTGCTATTTAAATCCATAAAATAAAATTTATTTTACATTTAAATACATTTTCGGTCGGCGGGTTCGAGTAGTTGCCTTACAACTTCTATCTTTATATAGAAATAACTCAGTATCTATTCAAGCTAGGTTTCTGAAATTTTGCAAATGATGATCAAGTTTTATGGCAACAACTTCTATAAAATTTGGTTGTGGTGGTGCGACGGGTTCGGGTAGCTGCCATATAACTTATCCGTTTAAATGAGAATAACTCAGTGTCTATTGAAGCTAGGAACCTGAAATTTAGTAAAGAGGTGTCGAGTTATAGGCCAACAACTTTTGTAAAATTTGGTTGGTCTAGAGCAGCCGGTTCAGTCTTCTTGCACCTCTTGGAACTTAATGAAGCTAGGCGCAATAGATTCAGGTAGCTGTCATACAACTCCACAATTTACATAAATATATCTCTGTAGTTCGGTACTAAAACATCTGAATGTTTTTAAAAGATGATCAAGTTTTATAGAAACAGGATATATTACGTTCATACGGGTATCCCAGAGTTGACACAGTCTACTCTACTGCACTCTTCCTCGTTTTTTTCTATTTTAGAAAAAATTTAATTTGTGTTATCATGAATGTTTATTGATTTGACATAACATTATTATATCAAAATTTAAGGTTTTTTAAATTAAACAGTATATTTTACTTCTAGATAAAAATTTTTGATAAAAAACAATTAATATAACAGACAGTAGGAAACTTTTTTGTGAATAATAATTTTAAATTAATTTCTAATCATGTATAAATTAAGTTTTTGTTATGATTTTAATACTAATTTAATAATATTTCTGTGCACAACTTAGATTAAAATTTATAACATAAATAAATTTTCGATACGATTCGATAAATTGTACTAATTATATTTATAAAAAAAAATATAATAAAGCATATGCATAAAATAATTCTGTGGTAACAAAGAATAATCTCTTAAGTCGTGAAAAAAAAAAATTAATTAGAAGAAGTTGCAACATCTATCATATTAAATTACATTACAAATTACATTTAAACTTATTATTACATCGAAAAATACTTGTAATAATAACTTAACAAAATAAAATATATGATTATAAATGAGACTAGAATATATTTCTTTTTCAATATCTTTTTTACAGTCTTATTATAAACCATTTTTCATTCAAATTAAACTTTTTTCTTTAAAGTTACTTAAGTCTATATGATACTTCTTTGTTTTTTACATTTTTAATGCATTAAAAACTATTAAACTGTGAATTACATATAAAAGAGACAGCATATATGTATATTGAAAAGAAATCAATATTAGAATATGATATGTATGCTTTATATCAACCGTTATTTGCTTTTAAATTTTGTCATTTAAAAAAGTAAATATTATTTATTATTGCGGTTTTGAAATCTTAAATTATAATAAAAAACGGGAAGAATATTATCGAAAGAAGTTCGCTATATATTTTTTTTAAATCTTCTAAATAAATTTTCATCTATTATTTTATTTAAATTCATTGCTAAGGTATATATAGATAACAACTGATTTGATTTAAATAAACAGCTGATTTTCCAAAATTAAGTTGCGAAAAAAAAAATGGTTTTGTAGCTGAAAAATCTAAATTGAATTACATTTTTAATGCATTGAACATGAGATTTATACATTTTTATTACATAATATACTCTTTCTCTTCATACCAATGAAAATTTGACATTATCTCACTCTTGTTACATCACAAATGCATTAATAATGTAAAAAAAAAGAAGTGTCACAATCAATAGCTTTACTTTTTTTATACAATTTGTTTTTTTTTTCCAAATTAAAAATTTTTCGTCTTAAATTTTTGTATCTGAAATTTGAATTCAAAACAGGTTTTTTTTTTTTAATATGAAACAAAAAAAAAAAAAATTAATATTTCAATGAAAAATGGTTGTACTTGACTGTAAAAAATATATACTAATCTTATTTTAAGTTATTATTGCTTACAATATATCGTTATATCGTTATAATTTCATAAATCTTATTATATTTTTAATAATTGTTTATTTTTTTTTTAAATTTTTTTTCTATTGAAATTTCAAATTTAAAAATAAATTAATTTTGTAGAATTTTGTTTTTGTTTCATTATCATATAAAAAATTCAAAAGAATCATAGGATAAAATCAAATGTATTCTTTATTTATCGTTATTTTATTATTTTGTAATCCATCAAAATAGGATTCAAAATAAATGTTTAAAATTAATATGATTTTGATAAATATATACGTGTATACTTAATAATTTTATGAATAAATTGATATGCATGTCTAAATATTGAATTAAAAAAATTATTGGATTACAGTAATACTAAAATTTAAATGAATCTTACTCAAAATTACAATTTTCGAAATAAGTTATTATTGCTTGTAGCCACAGAATAACTATAAAATTAATAATATAACCATCCTTTTATAAATTTATTTCCTGTTAAATTAAGAAATTTAATTAAATTTTTTTTTCTTTGACAATTTAATCGATTAAAGATTATATTACATTTTATAAAATTAATCTAATTTTGCACAGTTTTGAATAAAATAACTTTTTTTAATTTTTCAAATTCTTTTAACAAACAAAAAACAAAAATATATATATATATATAAAACATCTATTTGTTTGTTGTTATTTAATTTTTCTCTTTCTTTTTCTGTGGGTGTTATTTTGTGTCACAAATACAAAATGATGAAAAAAAAAATTAAATTTTAAAATTTAAATAATATATAAAAAAAAAAACTAATTAAAAATTAAAACTAAATTATTCTTCTAAAAGATGATTGTCAACAAGCTCAAGGTACACCATTTCAATTTCTTTTTTTTTTTTTTTTTTTTATTATTTTGCTTTTTCCATAATATCTTAAATTTTTTTAAATTTCATTATTTTTATTTATATTGTAGATACTGTTTTGGTTAACATTTTTGTATATATATTATATAATATTCAGATTATCAAAAATATAATTATAATTAAAACACAATTAGAATAAAAAGCATTTATATTTATATTAAGAATCGACGGTTTAAAGATAAAACTCGCTAAAGATTAAATAGATAAGATTTATTATTATAGGCTATACTTTAGATTATACTTCATGAAACACGTCAAAAGGTTAGATTTATCTTGGTTACAAATGAAAAATATATATATAAAAAACAAAATATGCGGTAGCTGCTATCAAACTCTTTAGGGTAGGCATTAAAATCAATAAAAAAAAAAGGACTACACAGTACATCTCAGTTTACATAACATTTAATAAGCTAAAATTTTACACTTCACCTTATGTTAATATATTTTCTAAATTTATTGTATCTATTAAAATTTGGCAGTCTCAATATTTCTAATCATTTATACAAGTAGTCGAATTCATACAAATCTAGAATATTATATATTATTATTATGCAAACTTAAAATAAAATCAGCCTAAATATATGCAAATTTAAAAAAAGAAAATTGAAAATAAATAAAATAAATAAAATAAATAAATGAGGGGCTTCGGTAGCCAAGTGGATAGGCTTGTGGCGTATTATGAAGCGTTAGAGATAGATGCTGGCGTAGCTGACGACGGTTAGAGATATATGCTAACGTAGCTGACGACGCGTTTCAGAACAGATCAGATCGACTTATATCTGAAAAAAATTATATAGTATTTACATATTTGTGCATTCTCAGAATTTCGTAATCTAGAATTTTGAAATTGAGAATTTTTTAATATCAATCCATATATGTATATGCAACTCAGAGGATTTATTATTATTGGTATATCAATAGAACATTTTGATAATGAGTTTTACATTTAAACCGACGACATAGGAAAAATATATACATATACACATATAGAGTGTGTCCTATTAAATTAAATTTTATAATGATAAAGAAATGAATGTTTGTATTTTTTTAATTTTTATTTTTAAATTTTAAAAAGAATGAAAAATTTAAGGATATAATATTACTTCTTATGTTTTTTTTTACTCATAAAACACCCTCTATATATAGGTATATATATATATAATGTACATATTATATAAAATCACTTAAGTAATTTATGTATAGTATATATTAAAAATTATTTTCATTTTTTAAAAAGCTTTCACTAATAAAATATTTTTGCTTCTTTATTTTTCATTTTCATTTTTTTGTTTTTAATTTTTAATTTCATTTTTAGCTTTCAAAAATATTTTTTTTAAAAAATAATAATTTAAATAATATTGAAAAATTTATATAATTTTTTTTTTTTCTTTACTTTTGTGATTTTTTTTTTTTTTACTACCTAATAATGTAAATTTTTTTACGACCTAAAAATTTTATAGAAGCATCCGATCCAACTAGCTCAGGTAAATAATTTTAAATATATTTTTAGGCTTTTAATTTGTAAATTTTTATATAATTTATTCTTTGTTTTTAAGTATGTAGTATCAAAGTACATTATACTTATAGTATAATAGTATCAAAAAAAAAAAAAAATTAATGTTATGAAAATTTTATGTAATAAGTTAAATAAATTTTTAGTTTAAGTTGAACCTTAATTTCATTAGTTGGAATACAGTTTGGAGTTCAATTCAATCATAACAATTTTTTTTTTTTATATAATATCATTTAAAGATACTATCTTAAAATTATTATTACTTATAAGGTATTAAAAAACTTTTATTAAGATTTTTATTATAAAATATCTACAAAAATATGCTTTTATATTGATTTTAATTAAATCATACAAATATTTTTGTTTTTAATTATTTTCTTATAATTTTAAAAAATTTTGAAAATTTTGAACTTTAAAAATAAAAAATAGATACATTTAAAATTTCTAATATACTGGGATAAAGGTTTTTGTAAATTTTTTTTTTGACAAATTAATTTTTTTCTTAATATCATAATCTTTTGAAAGTTATATTAAAAAGGTTTAGGTTGTGCAATCAGAACATTAACATTTTGTAATATTTCATTGTTATTATATTTTAAATTTAAACTAAGTTAATCCCGATGCACCGAAAATAGCTGATTGGGATAACGTAAACAGAGTCGAGTTCAACTCAAAGCTGTCTGTAAGAGTTCTGCGATTTTAAAAAGAAATTCTACAGCAATCTACAAATTTGAATATTTTAGGCATGCAGCTAAATCAAAAAAAGCTGCCAAATGTTTAGGTTTTTTCTTTCGCTGTAAAGCTTTTTTTTTCTTCTGGAGATCTGGCCAATATCTATGAATGAATATATTTGACCTCAAATGAAGTATATCTCTCACATATAGGCTGGCGCTGCTCAAACAACATTAAAATATATAAAATCCAAAATCGCGCCTTACACCTAATTGGCGACTCTATTGTTCAGAAAATCTTTGCTCCTGTTAACTGACGTCGGAGCTTCATATCTTATTTTATAGAGTACTATGGAGTATAGGAGACATGAACTGCTCATTTCTATACGGTGGAAATTCCTAGGTGGTTTAAATCTGCATATGGAAACTCATTTATTGTGAGAATTACTAAAATTTGAAACATGTTTGCATCCAACGTGTTACCCTCCTAGAAGAATGGTCGATTATACAATATGTAACTTTTCAAAAAGAACCTGTTCATGTTCGTCTCCAATTTACCTACCAACTCTTCTTTATTTTCCTATTTCCCTCCAATTCTTCTCCGTCTTATCCAAATCTACAATAATTTTGTATAAAGAAATCCTTTCCCAAAATTTACGTAACGTGTAGAAAAAAAAATATATATTTAGCATACATATGTGTGACATATTTTTGCGTATGTTTACACTTGGTTCAGCCAAATGTAATAATAAAATTAAAATAACTATTCAATTTTTAAATATCTACATTTAAAGATTCAAATTAATTAATAAAAGAGCATTTATATATATACTGCAACACATTTTGGAAAAAATTGACACAATTTCTACGCACGACACCAACTTATTTGAATTAAATCAACTTTAATTGAAAGTCAATTGAAAATTGATTTTGGCGGCAAGCACCTTAAAAAAAAATGAATAAAAAGTACACCACATAATTTTTTTAAATCCATAGTTATTTTTGATTGCGTATATAATATCAATAATTTGGTAGTCAAATTTATTCAATTTTCACTTGTTATTCATTCTGTTCTGATTCTTTTATTTGGCAATTAAATTAATTTTTTGAACAGAGATACCAATCTACCTAATTGAAAACTATAATGCACAATGTCAATATTATTTTTAATTAAAAAATTAAATTTGTTAAAATATTTTGTAGTAAAATTCAAGTTTATTATTGATTTCAAAGTTCAATCACCTACTTAATATGTAAAATAATTTTATACTTGGTTGAAAGTCAATTTAAATTATATAATTTGTAAATTTTATCGTTCTGACTCTATACAAAATTAAATCAAAATAAACGAAAACTGAAAATTTTCTATTCCCTAAAATTTTGCAAGTAGCGAATCTAAAATCATTTAAATCAATAGATAAATCCAAATGATTTTTAGAAAAATGGCTTTCCTTGCTATTAAAGTATGTAATTTAATCAGAGGAAAATGGATTGCATTACTTGATGGCTTGCATATAGCTTGAGTTTCAATATGAACGCTTATATATATATATTTAATTAATGTTTTCTATAAGAAATAAATCTCGTTTTTTTAAAAAGCCCCCACATTTTTAAAGAATTTTGATGTTGAAATATGTATGAAAAAATATAATTAGGAGAGGGTTTAGAATAGGTTACAAAATCATACTGTTTCAATAATTTGTTTAGTGGGAGGCGGCAACCCTCACTACTTTAAAGGCTTTTATCTTGCAATATGTATGAAAAATTAGGGTAGAGTCGCTTTTAGGTGGTTCAACTTCTAATGCCTGTAAAATGCTCTGTGATGGTGGTGTGATTATTAAAATTTTTTTTTTAAATAATTCTTTGGCCTTTTCTTGTTCGATGTGTGTAATTTTTTTTAAATTTTTTTATTTTATATTTGCCATTTTTTAAGTTTAAAATTTTCGACTTTCATGCAATATTTTAATATTAATACTATTAAATGGTGGGCCAAGTGACCTGGATCCCCCAAAATAGATTGCAAACCGATAGTCTTTTACCATTAGAATATAAATTTGCCGAAAAAATTAACTTTTTTGCGATTTTTTTCATAACAAAAATGTCGATGTATGAAAAAAAATTTTTTTCAGGATAGATAATTTTAATTTTAAATTTTAACAATCACACCATCACAAAGCATTTTACAGACATTAGAAGTTGACCCACCTAAACGCGACTCTACCCAAAAAATTAAAAAAAAAATTAGGAGGTATTTTAAATTTTAAATATCCCACCTCTGATATCCATATCTTTCTTTTTAAAAATGTGCTAAAAATAAAAAAAAAATCAAAAAACAAAAAACGAATAAAATAAAACGAGATTTTGATAAAACGAGATTTTGAGAAACAAAAATTCATACCCAAATCATTTTTTGAGACCTGTTTAACTATTCATACAAATTTCTTTATTCATACAAATCACATCAGATATTTAAATTTAAATTTTTATTATTCAAATTTTCAAAAGGATCGTATATTCGTATATAAAAAAGATTTAATAGAATCACATGGGGCTATACCAATGGCCGTTGGTTAGACATATAGTTATCTTAGACAATATTAAGTTTTTCTAAGTATAATTTTAAAGTTCTGTAATATTAACTACACGTTTTTTTTACTTTAATAAGATTTTCACTTCAATTGCAAGCATTTGTTTTTCAAATACATGTTTTCCCTTTTTAATAATAATTATACCTATTTCCTTTGCAAATACAAGTTTTCATTTTGGAAAGCAACTATATATTTCCTTCTCAAGTGTAAGTTTTGAAATGATATTTAAATCTACTCAAAGCTTTGTAAATAAATAAAAAAAAAAACTAATGATAATTTCACATAATTTTAATCAATTTTGTTGAAAATTAATTATTTTTATGTAAGAAACTGGTTCTAGGATCTTATATTATAAAAAAATGTTTTTGCTAAAACTTGTTTTTTTGTTTTTTTTTTCAAAGTTAATATTTTTATGATCACACAGAATGTGTTAATTAATTACTTAAAACAAATTACGTAAATACAAGAATTTACATTTGAAAAGGAAAATACTTGCATTCAAAAAGAAAATTAACTTGCCTTAATTACATTCAACACATTTTCTTTTTTTTTTTATTTATAAACTATTGCTTTAGTATAATTGCATGTAGTTTTTTTTTTATTTATAAAAATAATAATTTAAACTTTTTCTAATACATTCATAGATTTAAATTCATGTGTATATATTTAATTACATTAAATTATAAATAAAACAATAATGGTAAAAGTAATCAAGGAAATTCTTTTTTCAGCCTTTGAAAAAAAAAAGAACTGCACTGATGCTGTAAATATATTAAAACAAAAATTAATTAATATATTATATACATTAATATATATGTATATATATGTATATATATGTATATATATGTATATATATATAATATATATATAATATATATGTATATATATATAATATATATGTATATATATATAATATATATATATATTTATAAAATTTAATAACAATTTAAAAAAAACGGTAAATTGTGCTTGGTATTATGGGTCCGGTTTTATTCTAAATATACATAAAAAATACACACATACATATAAAAAAAAATGCATAAAAAATTTAGTGAGTTACTTATATATTTAGACTTAATTTAATGATATTTTAAATTTCGAACAATGAAAAAAAAATTTATTTTATATATACACATAAAATATATATATTATTTTTTTAATCATTTTACATAAATAATTATGTATATTTAAGTAAATTAAGGATCCCATGTGGAAAAATTTAAAAAAGAGTACATTTGACTAAAAAAAAGTTTTTTTTGGTAGCTGCTTAAACCGCCTTCCTTTCCTTCCTTATTCAATTCAAATTTTAGGAACGTAAAAGAGGCATGATTTGGCACCTTTATACAAAATTTCAAGTTTCTATCTTTATAAATTTCGAAGATATGCTTGTTAGGCCTGTGTCAGCTACCCGAACCGCCACTACAATTCATCTCAAATTGTAGGTACATATAGAAAACATTACAGAACTCTCTTGTACCAATTTTAAAGGTTGTATTTTGATTGGTTTTGGAGGTATATACTCGTTTGCTCTTTGGCTAGTTCGGAAGCTTCCAAAATTCGAACACATGGTTCAAATCATCTCAAATGTCAGTTTGCAATTTAAAAAGAAAAGGAAACATAACAGAGCACTCTTGTACAAAATATAAAGGTTCTATCTTTATTGGTTTTGGAGATATGTTCATTTGCTCTGGGGCACTACGTTTCCATATACTATAATACTAAATAATTTTTTTTCAGTTTTTTTAAATGAAAATTTAGTTTTTTTTAAATGTAAATAAAAAAAGAACAAAAGAGACATTATGGTAATAAAAAAGAAAAAGAAAGATCGGGTTCAAAAAAGAGAACATGTTCTCTAAAAAAGAGATAATATGGGATCTCTAAACCAAATCTAAATTCGAAATTTAAAATATTTTTAAATTTTTGTCAAAAATAAAAAATAAAATATATTTTTTTTTGAATTAATGCATAAGTATTTTATATGTGTAATTATTTATATAACGAATCTTATATATATATATATATTTTATTTATATTTTTCAAATAATATAAAATTAGAACATCGTCCACATGGTACAAGTGGACGTGAATTACCGGTAATACCAAGAAGTGAAAGTACTTCAGAATTTATGCCTGTTGATGACAAAGAAGTAGAATATTTTTTTGCATCTGATGCTTCAGCTGTTATTGAGCACACAAATCGTGTTATTTATTTAGAGGTAAGTTTTAATAATTAGAATAAAAATTATTTATTATTGTAATGTAATATGTAATGTAGTTGTACATATTTGTATTATGTACATAATCATTTTTACTGTACATACTGTACATGGCACATATATATAATATATTATAATTACATATTAGGTGTGTTTATTAGTCAGCTCTAGTACTACCTAGAACAACCTAGAGGAAAAAAGTAGAAATTTTGGCGTTCATTAGTTTTAGAAACGTGTTTTTTTTGTTCGAAAGTGATCTAGTTTTGTGTTCATTAAGTTGTTCTAACTTGTTCTAAGTTACACTTTTCTGTTTTAGTTTTTTTTCAGATCTGTTTTGGACAACTTTTTTTTTTTGCTTTTTTGTTTGCTGTCCTATTCTGTTCTAACCTGATCTGCTCTGATCTGTTCTGAAAACTAATAAACAAACCTATTATGTTACAATTTGTTTTTTTTTTTTTAAATTTGTGTAAAAATTAATATGCACTTTACACATCGTGTTACATAAATTTTAAAATATATATAAGTTTTGGTTAAAAGTTATGTTAAAATATTGTATTTTCTCCCTTATTTAATATGTGCAAATTTATAATTTCATGCAAAAGAAATTTTACTGTAAATCAGGGTTTTAAAAATTTGTTTAACGATTTAAAAATTTGCAAAATTAGAAAAATCTGGAAAATCATTTTTAAGATTTGGTACTATATAAGTTTTCTAATACAAATCTGACTTTCGACATGTATAGTACTCGAGACTTTTAAGCCAAACAAGTAAAGTAAAAATTAGGAGATATTTCGTTCATCAACATTACTGAACTCATCGGTAGGCATATATGTAATGTTGATGTAATGTTGATTTGCCTATTTTTGTTGATATAATTGTTTATGTAATGTTGATATGTATCATATGTAATGTTGATTTGCCTAGACAACTCCTAAAATTTGAGTTCTTCAACTAATTATATATATAAAAATTCACAGAAAACTTCTAGTTGAAAATTTCTGTAAAACTATTAGAATTTTATATCTGTGAATTTTATTTCTGAATTAAAAAATTCAAAAATAAAAAAGGTTTTTTTTTAAAAAATTCTTTTAAATTCCATCTTAAAACCAAAGTCTTACACTTTTCTTAAAATAAATAAATAGAATAAATTGAACACTTAGATATTATTTACATACCAACAAATAGTGTTCATACAAAATTGCCTGGTTGATCTATTTAAGTTGCACGTTTGCAATACTAGATTCGATTAGTGTTTAGTTAAGGTTTTAATATCATTAATTTTAATATTCATTAATATTTAGTAACTAATATTAGTAATAATTATTTAATTTAGTTTTATTCCTATCATTTAGAGTTATTTGCTAACAAACACTTGTAAATTATGGCTTTAAGCTAAATTTAATAGTTCATTAAATGAATAATATAACTGATACTTGCATTAAGTAAATGTCTAATTTATGATTTCATTATTCGCAATGATTTTGTGCAAATAATTGAATTATAAACAAAATGTAATAAATTTTTTATAATTAATTTATTATTATCGTTCATTTTTGACCGTTTTATGTTTATTTTTTTTTTTTCTTTTTAGGATGATGATGTAGCTGCCGTTAAAGATGGTGCTTTAAGTATTCATCGTTTAAGAAAATGTACTGATGATCCACATGCACGTGAAATAACAACATTAAAAATGGAAATTCAACAGATTATGAAAGGGAATTATGATTATTTTATGCAAAAAGAAATATTTGAACAACCAGAATCTGTAATAAATACAATGCGTGGTCGTTTAAATTTTGAAAATGGTACTATAACATTAGGTGGTATTAAAGATTATATACCAGAAATAAAACGTTGTCGTCGTTTAATGTTAATTGGTTGTGGTACATCATATCATAGTGCTGTTGCAACAAGACAGTTATTAGAAGAATTAACTGAATTACCAGTTATGGTTGAATTGGCATCAGATTTTTTGGATCGTAACACACCAATATTTCGGGATGACGTATGCTTTTTTATATCTCAATCTGGTGAAACCGCTGATACTTTAATGGCATTAAGATATTGTAAACAACGTGGTGCTTTAATTGTTGGTATAACAAATACAGTTGGTAGTTCAATTTGTCGTGAATCACATTGTGGAGTGCATATAAACGCTGGGCCCGAAATTGGTGTAGCATCAACAAAAGCTTATACATCTCAATTTGTGTCATTGGTAATGTTTGGTTTAGTTATGAGTGAAGATCGTATATCGTTACAACAAAGACGTCAAGAAATTATCACGGGTTTAATGAATTTAGATAAGCAAATTCGTAAAGTTTTAGAACTAGATAGTAAAGTTTTAGAATTAGCAAATGATTTGTATTTACATAAATCTCTTTTAATTATGGGACGTGGATATAATTTTGCTACATGTTTAGAAGGAGCTTTGGTACATCATATTTATTTAATTGTTGTCAAATAAAAATATAATTTTACAATTTTTTGTTTTTTACAGAAAGTAAAAGAATTAACATATATGCATTCCGAAGGTATAATGGCCGGTGAATTGAAACATGGTCCTCTTGCTTTAGTTGATGATTCGATGCCAGTTTTAATGATTGTTTTAAGAGATCCTGTTTATACAAAATGTATGAATGCCTTGCAACAGGTTACTGCACGTGAAGGTCGCCCAATTATTGTTTGTGAAGAAGGTGATGAAGAAACAAAATCATATTCTTCTCGTGCGCTTGAAATTCCAAAAACTGTAGATTGTTTACAAGTAAGTGTTAAAATG
The DNA here is from genome assembly GCA_947095535.1 of Poecilobothrus nobilitatus. NCBI lineage: Eukaryota > Metazoa > Arthropoda > Insecta > Diptera > Dolichopodidae > Poecilobothrus > Poecilobothrus nobilitatus. Next base: position 670,385 of record OX352775.1, read on the forward strand.
AAAAATTTTAATATTTTAATGATGTTATAAATTTTCTTATTTAGGGTGTTCTAACTGTCATTCCCATGCAATTATTATCTTATCATATTGCTGTTTTACGTGGTTGCGATGTGGATTGTCCAAGAAATTTGGCTAAATCAGTAACAGTTGAATAAAATCTATTAATTTATTGTATTTAATTTCAAAATTAAAAAAAATATGTATAACTTTTATTTTCGTATAATTATTTTGTCAGAAGTTTCTCTTTTATATATTATATTTTTAAACTTTTATTTTCATGTTTTTTTAATGTAAATGCATAAATATTAAAAATAAATTTGAATATAATGAAAATTTTATAATTAAAACTATTATTGAGTTAATTTGTTGGTAGGAATTGAAACTCACTTTGGTAGAAATTGAAACTCATGATTGCCAACTAGAACGAAATTTTAAATTCAATTTTTTAATGAATATTGTTTTTTACCTAAAACGATCAACACAACTATAGAATGTTAGAACTATGACTGTATAATATTAAAAAGAATAAAAAATACAATTTGCAATATTAAACTTTAGCGTAAAAAAAAAAAAATAACAAAGATATGAACACAAAAAATTTTACACAATATCTCAATCATATTCGCTCTCTGCAAATTGGAAAGATTACAAGAAAAGTTAATTTGGTAAAGGATAAATGGTCATGGTTTGGATTTGAATGTTTTGAATTCACTAAAACAATTCAAATTTCAAAAATTCGCCTGAAAACTATATACATATTGTAACTCAATAAGTAAGATGGGAAAAAATATATTTGATTTGAATAGATTTTTCGATGAAAATAAATTTATTATTACAAAAATTTGTTTTTTTGTTTGCAATCTTAATAGACAAATGCTTCTGGTGGAACCAATCAGTTTTCCTTTGCACTTTATAGTATAACTCGTTTGGATATAAAATGTGGGCAATTTGGTCGTGATCTGTGATTATTTTAAAGCGCTGTCTGAATAATTTTAATATGAATTGATCAATTCTTTCTATTTTCGCATTAATGTTTGCGTTTCTTTTACAGCGTAAACTACTGTTTTCTACTCCCAACTACACAAACCTTTGAGAAAGAATAGAGTAGGAGTAAATACGATTATGTTAAATTAGCGTTCCATTTACCAACTACTCCCAACTACTCTCAACTACTATTTTCGTGTAAAAGGAACGCAAACATTGTATAAATAAATACTTGTTTGAATAATATTTTAGAAATTAACTTTCCGGGGTTCTATATTTATTAATGTAGGTTCTTAATATACTTCTTTCTAATTTCTTTATTTTTTCAAAATAGCTTGAACTTATATTGTATCACTTACTTATATTCACCCATATTCTTGAAGACTCATCACTTGCGCGATGACAATATGTATCACATCACGTTTATATAAATTTGTAATTCTCGAAGACTCATGATGAAAATTTTTGTTATGTTGGTAGTAATTTACTGTCAAATGAAAATTTTGCCATATTTAAACGTTCAGCAAAAATTTTTTTTTTTTTTGCGAGGGTAGGTGGGAATCATCTAAAGACACTATAGACGAGTGATGTACTGCCTGGTCAGAGGAAGTTTAGTTAAGGAATGAAAATTGATTTCAAATTGGCAGGCATATTGTGAACAAAGTTGTTTATATTCACCTCGAATCTTTGAACGTTGTAAATGTAATCATCGCCAATTCTGGGGAACACATGAGGTGGGAGATGGTTCCACATTCGCGATGTTCGTATTACAAACCAATTTCCATAAGCCGAATTATGCCATCTGGGAATTTGAACTACATAGGGGTGGGCAGCAGAAGCTCTCCTTGATTCTCTTTGGAATGCTTTAAGAGGAGACATCAAACTTTTAATCTCAATAGAGCAACAATCCAACCTTATAAGGTATCTATAAAACAGGGTAAGTGTTCCTGTTAGGCGATGGAGACTGAGTGGAGAGAGCGTAGAGATGACGGTGGGATCGTTTATTAGACCAATTGCTCTATTTTGCACTTTATCGAGAAATCCCAATGCCGTTTTGGAGGCTTCTGCCCAAATGTGTAAATTTAAGAAAGAGGTTTGATTTTTAATGAAATGAAATGAAAGTACATATTCATAAGTTGCAAGAAACCGTCGTATATTGCGAACCAGAAGTCGGACCGAAGTGATTAAAAAAACCTAGTTCCCGATTCTGTAATAGAAATTAAAAATAAAAAAAAAATGAGAAAAGTACCAAAAAGTGGCACCCTAGTTTTTGGGGCTATTTTTTTGAGCGGGCTTTTTTTTTCTATATTTTAATTCTACAACAAAATCATTTTGATGTCGCTCCGACTTCTAGTTCGCCAGATACGGGGGCTTCTTGCAATTTATAACTATGTATGTACGCCGATACTAGTTCAATATATAAAACATAAACAAATTTTTTAATTTGTAAAATATACTAAACAAAAACAACATTCACTAAAATACTAAGGGTGGTGTACTTTGACGGTGTAGTCTTGTACTAGGTGTAGAAGTGTACTTACCCTTGTAGATTTTTTATATGAAAAAAAAAACTACAATAGGTATAGAATTCTACAATACCTGAAACCTATTTTACTTTTAGAGTATTGTACTTTATTTGTCATTGTAGTTTTTGCTTTTGACGTAAGTTGACGTGAGTTTATAACAAGTATTAGGAGGTACATTTTAAATTTTATATTTTAACTTGAAAATGGAGGAGTATCATACAGATTTACAGGTACATTTTTTTAAGCTTGTTTAAAAATAATAAAACTTAAATAATTACTATATATAAATAAATGAAATGTAATATAAATAAATAAATGAAATGTAAAAATATTGATATATAAATAATTATTTATATAAATAAATGAAATGTAATAATATATACACATATATATACTTTTTCCAGCTTAAAATCCCAATTTTTAAGGGAAATATTCAGGTTTAACTGAAACAGCAAAATTGAAATATATATGAAAATATTGTTAAAATCTTAAAAACACGACTGGAAATGGTAGAAAACTCGATTCAAAGATTTGGTAATTTCAAAATCCATTTACAGACTATACAATTTAGCTACGAGTTTCGGATTTCGTTCTTATATTTGGAAATATCGCCCTCTACACAATTACTCTTTTTTCAGCTTAAAATCCCAATTTTTAAGGGAAATATTCAGGTTTAACTAAAACAGCAAAATTGATATGATAATATTGTTAAAAACTTCAAAAAGCGGATTTTACAAACAAAAATAATACCAAATACACAATTTGGTTTTAAAAAAAAACATTCAACGATTCATGCAATTAACAAATTAGTATCAGATATATGTTGGAATCTTAATGGAAATAAAATTACTGCTGCTTGTTTTGTAGACATAAAAACGGCGTTTGATACTCTTTGGACGAAGGAATTAATATATTAAATGCAATGATAACAAATAAAGAATTTATAGTTAGTAATTTACAAGAAAATACTTCAACAATCTTTAAGGTCCAATCAGGGACTGCAACAGGGTACAATTTTAGCACCAACTCTTTTTAATATATTTTTGAATGATATATTTAAAAATGAGATATTCCATACATGTTATAATAATGGTACATATGCTGATGATATCACAATATACTCAAGTAGGAGTAGAGTAAAATGGGCACAAAGGCAATTACAACAACTATATTTAACAAAACTGAAAATTTCCTTTACAAAAATCTGAAATCTGACGATTAACTACAACAAATGTGAAACAATACTTTTTAGAAAAAATTTAGAAAATTGTAAATATAATGTCAAAAAAAACTGAAGAAAATTTCAAATAATTGCAAAAAATAATATAAAAATAACTCATAAAATAATAGTGAAATATCTAGGAATCGATATTAAAAACAGATTAAATTACACAGAGCATATAAATAGTAAAATTTCGCAGGCAAAAAAAGCAATGGAAATTTGTAATAATCATTTTAGAAATATACATACATATAAATAACAAAGTCAAAATAATTTATATAAATAAATGAAATTTAAAAATATTTATATATAAATAATTATTTATATAAATAAATGAAATGTAATATGACGGCAGAATTTCGTTATACCATATATTTGTTTTCGGAACATCATACTGGGTGCCTCGACGAACCAACAAATCTTCCAATAAATCATCTTCAGCTTTTTAAATTTTTTCCATATTTTCCACTTAAAAAAAAAAGTTCTCTGATTTCCTTTCTTCGCAAATTTTACAAATTCTACTTACATAATTTGTCATAATTTAACATAACTTCATTTAACTCTTCCACCTCATTGAAAAAATTTTTAATTAAAAATTCTACTAAAAGTAGCTTTTCACTTTTTCTCATATTACATATATATATAACTTAAAACTTGTATCAAAACTTTTAAAAAATTAAATTTGTATCAAAAATGTCAGAATATGTGTCAGAAAATAAAATAATTACATTTGACAAATGTGAAAAGAAAGTACACCTAGTACAAGACTAAAAGTCCAAGGGTGCGTTCACGAATTAGTTGAACTTCGCTTCTACACTTCTACACCTACTACACTTCTGCACCTAATTGTGAATACCCTTACTAATTTATTTTTAATTATACATACATACTTCCTTTCCACTCTATCCATTTTTATATTTTTATTTAAACTTAAAACTAAAAAACTAAAAAAAAAATACTTAATTCCTAAAAATTACTTAAAAGTGATATTTATCGTACAAGAATTTTGCCGTGATAGAAAATGGCTATCGCTTCCTAGGAAAAGTTTTCCAGAAACACCACACACTATACTTTTGACATTTAATATTGCGTCAAATTGAAAACATCACTTTAGAGTCTTACAGAATAACAAATCTTCGCGTCAGTGATACTCTTCGTATGATAATTCTTCAAGAATATGGGTGATTACTTATAAGTTCACTTAACTTATATTGAACGAACTTACACGAACTTATATTGAGATAAGAAGAAAAAGTTGGAAAGAAAGTTGGAAGAAAATAGTTCGGTTGGAATTAGGTAAGGTTCTTCATCATGAGCAATCCATGTAATATTCGGCATATTAAAATCACCACAAATAATTATTTCGTCATCAGGATCAAAATTACTAAAAATAAAATCAATTTGCATTAAATATTCAGAAAAAAGTTCAATACTTGAAGCGGGAGGAATATAGCAATTTATAATGATAAGATATTTTGTTGTTTGATTTTAATAGCAATAATTTCAATAATATCATCAGAATCAATCAATGGTAAAGATATTTCGGAAGAACAGAAGGTATTTTTGATAGCTATTAGCACCCCACCCCCTTTAAGAATACTATCGGAAATAAGAGAACCATGTCTATCTTTTCTGTAAACAGCATAGGTAGAAGGAAAAAGTTCGAGATTATTAATTGACGAATGAAGCCATGTTTCAGTTAAAATAAAAATGTCGAAATGGAGGAGTAACGAATTAGAAAAAATAATTTTTGTTTAAGTTCGTAACCCTCTTACATTTTGATAGTACATGGAAAATTTATGCCAACATTTTGGAGGTATTTTGAAAGAAGAATTAATATTGGTTACATTAACTAGCCTTTTTTCACTGGGTAAGGGAAGAAAGTACTTATTATGGTTTTCTCTTACCCTTTGAAGGTAGTTAATTCTATTAAATGAAATATGAGAAACATAGGATTCAAGGTCAGATAAAGCTAATTGGGGTGAAATATTGAAAGATTCAAAATATCTCACAAAAATGTTACGAAGTTCCTTCACTTCCGTTGATAATCCTTCTTGTTGGATAGGAATTTTTAATGATGTGTTGGCTTTACCACCAATATATACAGAGTTAGGTTTATCATGCAAATAAGCCAAATAAGTCTAACATTTTCGAAAATTTTATTATCTCTCAGTCTAGCTAAAACATATCTACTATTATTATTATCTTCTAAAGATTTTTGACTAACAGAGGATCTAAAACCGGTGGATCCAATGCAATAACGCTTTTTAAATTATTGGAAGAAGAGAGTACATCTTTATTAATTTCATCAGAAATATTAGAGTTTAAAACAGAAGAAGAAATATTAATAGTGGAAGAGTTTAGACCAGATTCAAGACGATTTTTTTGTTTATTTTTGTTAGGATTATTAGTCTGCCGTGGTTTACTGTACGGTTTTATAGTTTCACCTTGAACAAAGTTTTGATATTTAGTAAAAGTATTTGATAATGATCGTTTAAATTTAGGCAATTTATGTTTTAAGTAAGAATCGCTAATTTGCTTATTATTTAGAATTTTAATAAGATTAGTATAGTTAAATGAAGGAGAAGAGATGTTTAAATGCTTACTAGTATTCGAAATAGGGTGAGTGTGAGTTGTGGTGAATAATAGTGAGAGTGAGAGTTTGAGCAAGAATTAGAATTAGATTTAGTATAATTATTAAAATTAGAAGGAGCGACAACAGGTATATCTAGAAGACTTTTAATATTATAGTAGGGTTTTTAATAAAAGAAGATTCATGAGACTTCAGAAGAACAATCTATCAGTGTGTCATTATGTAAAGTATTGCTTTTCTAAAATTTTGTTTTTTCTATTGATTTTATTATTAAGTTTAGTTTGTTCATTAACCTTAGGCTTACTCACTTGAATAAAGTTGTCAGGATGTTTCAATATTTCCATGCAAAGAGCCGGGCCGGATAGCAGAAAACAGAAATAATTTAAATTCATCTTTCTTATTCGTTTAGGTGTAACAATCGAGCAAGAAACTGTACCTATATTGAATTCCTTTCTTAAAAAGCTTAACACACAATTAACACTGAAAGAGCAAGGAACACCTTTGATGGCCAATGATTTGTTCGTACTTTTAGATAAGGTTGAAAATTGATTTGATTGCTTTAATTTACGAATTCTGCAATTCCAAACTTCTTCAGTTCACTGAACTTCAAATTTATGAACATTTATGGGGTCAGTTTGTACAGCTTTATGAACCGACGGAACACTTTTAATACTTGTGGAGTATTACTGATGGGTGAAATTAACGTATTTTGGCCCTTGAACTCTTCTAATGTTCAGATAACATAGAGTACGAGAAACTTAATATATCCTTATGTAATGATTCGAAATTAGAAAGTAGCTTATGATGATGACCTGACAGTATACTATTCAAACTGTCTAAATCTAAAACCGGTTGCTGACGACTAGCACCGGCTTCAATGACATCTTTTAAGTTTCCTTCCAAGCTATTTATTTGAACAGGAGTTAATTTTAACAGTTTTTTGAAACCGGAGTAGGGAACATCAAAGTCACTATTTAGAGTAACTTTTTTTTGTAGAAAGATCATTACATAGTGCATCAAATGATTTGGCTATGTCTTGAAATGCATTGGTGTTGGCACTGATTGTTTGACTCGACTTAGCTAATAGGCCCGATTTAGGATTATCAAGACTAGAACATAAATTGTGTATATTATCAAACATACTTCTTAACAGTCCCTCGTAGTTCTGGCAATCCTCACATATGAAATATGAGTCAAGAGTCTGGTAATACCAATCTCTACTTAACCCCATGCATAACACCATGGAGTTTTCTTTTGCAAAAAGCTTTACAGATTACAAATTTAATTTTTTTGTCATTAATAAGACAATTTTCGAGATTGTAATCCATGGCTTATCAATTTTTAAGTAACACTTTATAAAATTAAAACAAAAGTTTAAAGTTACTTCGTTTTCTTATAATTTTAATTAAACTTGTTAATTTCGTTTAACAAGCAAAAGAAAAATTTAAAAAGATCAAATTACACAAATAAAAATTTAATGGAATTATTTTTTTTTGTCAGAGTATAGTTTTCATTGTTCTTATTTTATTTTTATTTATTGTTGTTATTGTTATTTTTATTTCATATCAATGAATGTTAATTAAATGTGTCATTTGTACATTAAGTAAAAATGCAAACACTGCGAAATGGATTAACTTTGATTACCGAATTATATTCAATTTGTAAAAAAAATGAATTAAATTTAATATTAAGTAAGAACTTTTTAATAAGAACTAATTAAATTCAGGTTAGAGAAAGAACTGAAGCAATTATTTTGACTTTGTTATTTATATGTATGTATATTTCTAAAATGATTATTACAAATTTCCATTGCTTTTTTTGCCTGCGAAATTTTACTATTTATATGCTCTGTGTAATTTAATCTGTTTTTAATATCGATTCCTAGATATTTCACTATTATTTTATGAGTTATTTTTATATTATTTTTTGCAATTATTTGAAATTTTCTTCAGTTTTTTTTGACATTATATTTACAATTTTCTAAATTTTTTCTAAAAAGTATTGTTTCACATTTGCTGTAGTTAATCGTCAGATTCCAGTTGTAAAGGAAATTTTCAGTTTTGTTAAATAGTTGTTGTAATTGCCTTTGTGTCCATTTTACTCTACTCCTACTTGAGTATATTGTGATATCATCAGCATATGTTATAATATAACATTATTATAACATCTATGGAATATCTCATTTTTAAATATATCGTTCAAAAATATATTCAAAAGAGTTGGTGCAAAATTGTACCCTGTTGCAGTCCTGATTGGACTTAAAGGTTGTTGAAGTATTTCCTTGTAAGTTACTAACTATAAATTCTCATTGATTATATATTATGTAATTCAAAGGCCGTTTTTATGTCTACAAAACAAGCAGCAGTAATTTTATTTCCATTAAGATTCCAACATATATCTGATATTAATTTGTTAATTGCATGAATCGTTGAATGTTTTTTTTTAAAACCAAATTGTGTATTTGGTATTATTTTTGTTTGTAAAATCCGCTTTTTAAAGTTTTTAACAATATTATCATATCAATTTTGCTGTTTCAGTTAAACCTGAGTATTTCCCTTAAAAATTGGGATTTTAAGCTGGAAAAGGAGTTATTGTGTAGAGGACCATATTCTAAATTAAAAAATCCGAAATACATAACTAAATTTTATCGGCTGTAAATGGAGTTTGAAATTCCTATATATATCCTATATATACAAAATGTAGATATGGTATTACAAAATATTGATTGTGCGGTTAAAAAAAATAATGATTATTTGAATGAATATAAAAAGGTATTTGAAAGTGCAATAAAAAAAATGAAAATGAAATAATTCAGTTACTGCAAGCTATAGAAAGTAGATATATAGAACGTATAGAAAGCATAAAAAGTGAACAACAAAAAGAATTCGAAAAAGTTGCAAAAATAACTGATGTGTTCAAAATGGATAGTGAAAAGCTAAATACAGTGATAAACAATTCTTTATTAAAAAGCAATGAACTTTGTAATCAAATAAAAAGTTTAAACGAATATGAACTACAACTAAATGTATGTAGGTCAGAGCGTTTCATTCTCTGATATTGTGAAAGCAAGTGTCAGCAAAAATGGGCTTAATGCTATGCCAATAATGAAAAGATTTACTTTTATTAATAAAACCAAAAAATAAGCAAAAAACTGAAATTACAAAAAAAGACTTAAATACTAAGGTGGATCCAAAAAATTTAAAAATAAAAAATGTTGAAAGTAGAAATAATGGTACTATTTTAATTGAAACAGATTCAAATGAAAATCGTGAAAAAATAAAAAGGGAACTTGAAAATAAAATGAAAGAGAAATATGCTATCAAAATTCTTGTGGAAATTAAACCTAAATTTGAAATTGTGCATATGAACAATAAATTTACTGAAGATGAAATAATAGAAAAGTTTATGAAACAAAATAGTTTTTTGGAACTGAGTGAGTTAAAAATAATAAAATTAAATACGGTCAATAAATACAACAAAGACATGCAGAACGCTGTAATTGAAGTGGATAAGGATCGAAAATATTAGCGGCGGAAAAACTATGTATTGGTTGGAAAAGGTGCAAAGTTTTTGATGCTATTAGTGTGAGAAGATGTTACAAGTGCAAAGGCTTTAACCATAAATCATCCGATTGCACAAACAAAGAAACATGCATGAAATGTCACCAGAACCATAAAACAAGTGATTGTGAACAACAGGAAGAAATTAATGAATGCATAACTTTCTAGAAACATAATGAAAAATTCAAACTAGGACTAGATGTAATTATGTAAAACATAAAACATTTAGTAGATTCTGTCCAGTATATCAAAAAAAATTAAATGAAAGAAAGCAAAAAATTGGCTACTAGCAATTAAAGAAATGAGAAGAGGATGAAAATATACTGAATAATTGTGCAAAGAGTGTTCCAGAATTTGTTGTTGATATTTATGATAATAATAATAATAATAATAATAGTAATAATAATAATCAAAGAACTACTGAAGATATAGCAATGGTAAATAAGAATGAAATAAGTATTAATGAAAACAACTGTAATTATAATAGCAATAATAATAATGTTGAAAATAATCAGATCAATAATAATGTTAGTTTAAATAAATCCAATAAGGAAAAGAAAAATAGTAGCATACTTAATTATCTTTCAAAATTCTGGTCAGTAATGATAAAATCACTAGTTATAATAAAAATAATAAAAAATATACCCTTAGTGTCAATAGTAAAGCAGATACAAATTTTTTATACCCTAACTGGAACAAAGGTGAAACACTAAATCCAAAAACCGAAAATAAGGAACAGATTAATCTCAATATTTCTCAAGATACAAATACAAGTTTGTTTGAACCTATGGTGCCTCCAATTGTAAAACTTACGAAAAGAGCAATTGAAAGTGGTGATAGCGTATATGTACTATCCAGATTAAGAGATCATAGAATATATAGCAACATATATATATATATATATATATATATATAAGAGATCATATATATATAGTAAGAATATATTTATCATATTTTTATGATCAAGATGATATTTGTTATAATGGTATGACACAAACAAATATCAAAGTACTAATCGATCAAGAAGGATTACCAACAGATTATAAAGAACTACGTAAAATATATAATAAATATCATGAAAATATAGGAGTCTCTCATGAGGGTGTTATAAAGCATCTAAAATCGTATAGAAATCACATTGATAATAAATATCGACAGTTTCTGCAAAAAATAAGAGAAAACTGGCAAAATTATGTGATAAGCATTCCATAATGATCAATCACCCAAACATAATAAAACAAATAGGGAACCTAAATATTTTATACTTAAATATCTGTATCATAAGAAATAAAATATTAGAATTAGAAGTTTTAATCACAGAGTTCAAGGATATTGATATAGTAGTACTTACAGAGGTATGGATATTCGACAACGAAATTGATATACATAATATCTCAAATTATAAGGCGGTTTATAACTGCAGAAAAGAAAAAAGGGGAGGAGGAACAGCAATTTTTGTAAAGGATAACATTCAGTTTAATGTAGTAATTAAGAATGAAAGATATAACTATATGGTACTTGAAATTCTAAACTCTCAACCAAAAGTAAAAATTGGAACATTTTATAAAGTACAATATACTTACTTTAAGCATAATATAATACTTAGAAACCAAAATGGAGGATAATTCAAATATTTTATTTTTACATATATTTTGCTGATACTAACTTAAATTTGTTTGATAATACTAACTTACTAATAAGATACAAAGATATGATAGCTACTTCTGGATATTATATACTTAATAAGAGGCAAAGTACAAGAAATACAGCTCAATCTAAAACTCTAATAGATCATATAATAACGAACTTTAATGAAAAATATTAGGTTTCTTTCACAATAAAGGATAACAGTTTATCTGATCACCAAATAGCCGTAACATCAATCAAAGCAATTAATGTTAAGAAAATACCTATGCAAAACTATACTATAAATAAAACAGACTATATTCAAATCTGTAACATCGTAAAAACTAAAATAGAAAATACAAACATTATGGAAATTGATACATTAATTAAAACAATACAGGAAGCAAAAGAATTGTGTACTAAAGCAGTAACAGTCAGAACTAGAAATAATAGCTAGATTACACCCATGATATTTGAGAAATTTAAAATTAGAAAATCTCTGTATGATGCACATGATGATTCATATGATGCACATACAAAAGATCCAAACAATAGGGGAAAAAAAATAAAATATATTCTATTCAAAAAGAAAGTAGAAAAATTAATAAAGGAAGCTAAAAATAAACATGTTATTAAAAGTATTGAAAAAGCAGGAAATGACTCTATGAAACTATGGAAATTATTAAATAATACTATAAAAAATAATAATGATCAAAAAACTGAAACTATTACTTACGTTTTAAAGAAAAATGGCGAGAAAACAATTAATGAAAATGAAACGGCAGATACTATTAATAAATTTTTTAACGAAATAAGTAAATTCATTCTAACTGAGAGTCGAAATTCTAGTACAGTTAATAATGCTGTCTATAAAATATATAATAATAAATCGTTATTTCTTACTCCAGTTACACAAGCTGAAATCTATCAAATTATCATGAAATTAAATAAAAATGCAACTCCAGGATTAGATAAAAGAAGTAAATGTAACAGTAAGTCGATGCAACCGACTTATTAATACCCTACACCTGAATAATTCGAATTAAATTAAAAATCCATAAGTTTTTTTGGCAGCTGCTTGAACTTCTCCCCTTTTCTGTCTTATTCAACTCGAATTTCAGGAACGTAAAAGAGGCATCCTCTTGGGATATGCTTGACAAAATTTTAAATTTCTATCTTTATTAATTTCGAAGATTATTAGTTCTTGGGAGGTGTGTGTCAGGTACCCGAATTGCCACTCTAATTCATCGAATCCATCTCAGGAACATAAAGAAAACATGCCAGCACATCATTGTACTAAATTTAAAGGTTCTACTTTTGTTGGTTTTGGAAATATGCTCGTTGCTCTTGTGCCCGTCCGGAAGTTTCCAAAATACGAACCCATGGATGAAATTCTTTCAAATGTCAGTTTCCAATTTTACAGAAAAGGAAACATAACAGAACACCTTTGTACTAAAAATAAAAGTTCTATCTTTGTTGGTTGTGGAGATATACTCGTTTGCTCTGGGGCTCGTCTGGAAGCTTCCAAGATTTGAACCCATGGATCAAATCCTCTCAAATTTCAGAGACCTAAATCAAACATGAAAGAACACCATTCTGGCAAATTTAAAGGTTATATCTTTGTTGTTTTTGGAGATAATCTCATTTGCTCTGCGGCTTGTTCGGAAGCTTCTAAAATCCAAACCCATGAACCATACAGAGGAAATGGATATATTCAAATATTTAGGAATATATATTGACGCCAAATTAAAATGGAACCAACAGTCAAATGAAATTGCCAAAAAAACTAGACATATCGCAGGTGTTTTCAAATTAGCAGAAAAAAGAGTACCATATGAACAAAAAAGTTCGATATTCTATTGCTTATTTCATTCCACCATATCATATGGCATAATTGTGTGGGGCAGTACTTACCTAAAGAATATCGCTAAGCTACAAAGAATACAAAATAAAGCGATTAAAAATCTTTATGGACTGAATTATCGTTCTTCAACCACAGAAATACATCAGCGCTTTGGAATACTAACATTAGAATTACATAAAAAAATGATGCAAGCTATTCAAATACATAATATGAAAACAAAAAAAATAAAAACTAATGTAGACATAATCCAGAACAATGAAATACATAGCTATAGTACCAGGACAGCGAATAATATACACTCACACAACTCGGAAACTTTCAATATAGCAACTAAGATCTACAATGAATTACCATTAGAAATTAAAATTACGGAAGATAAGACAATTAAAACTAAAATGAAACAATACTTTTTAAACTTTTTATTATAGCTTTTAAATGTAAATAATACAGGCTTAATAATATGATAAATTTTTCCTAATGTTTTTGTGAATTAAAAATTAATGAATTGCTATATCTCTTTATTTTGACTAGTTTTTGTATTTTTGTATTCTTAATGTTTCTATTATTATTATTATATTGTTTTTTCTTTTTGTAGTTAAATGTTAAATTTTTTGCCGCTTTGATCAAATTTTTGTTTTTAATATACATATTATATTAATGTGTTATAAAAAACTGTATATACTCTGTAAATTTCAGAGACATAAATCAAACGGGAAGGAACATCATTGTAAAAAATTTAAAGGTTCTATCTTTGTTGGTTTTGGAGATAATCTCGTTTGCTCTGGGGCTCGTTCGGAAGCTTCCAATATACGAACCCATGGTTCAAATTCTTTCAAATGTCAGTTTCCAATTTTATAGAAAAGGAAACATAACAGCACAGTCTTGTACTAAAAATAAAGGTTCTATCTTTGTTGGTTGTGGAGATTGTGGAAATCAACAAAGATAGAACCTTTAAATTTTGTAAAGGTTCTATCTTTGTTGATTTTGGAGGTAATCTCATTTGCTCTGGGGCTCGTTCGGAAGCTTCCAAAATCCGAACCCATGGATCAAATCCTCTCAAATTTTAGAGACTTAAATAAAACATGAAAGAACACCACTCTGTCAAATTTGAAGGTTATATCTTTATTGGTTTTGGAGATAATCTCATTTGTTCTGGTGCTCGTTCGGAAGCTTCCAAAATCCAAACCCATGGACCGATTTTGTCCAGACTCGAACTTAGCCTTCCTTTCGTAATTAGTAACATATTATATAAATTTCATCAAGATAGCTTTATTAGTTTTTGAGTTATCGTGCGAACGGACGGACATCGTTAAATCGACTCAGGAGGTAATCCTGATTCAGAATATATATACATGTCCATATCTAACTCGCTTCCTTTTGGTGGTTACAAACACCATACCAAAGTTAATATACCTTATACTTTAGGTGTAGGTTATAATAACAGTAAAAAACTTACAGGAATTGGTTAATGTTATAAAACAACCTTTATAGATAATAATCAATAAATGTTTTACAGAAGGAATATTTCCAGATCAACTTAAAAAAGCCTTTATAGTTCCCATACATAAATCTGGGTCAAAATAAGATTGTAATAATTATAGGCCAATCTTAATTTTAAATTCTATATCAAATATTGAATGAAAAAGCAATTAATATAAGAAATAGAAATTTTATTACAGAAACAATTGGCTTTGATACTAATCAATATAGTTTCTTAGAAAATAGTGGCACAGAGTGAGCCATTACAGCAGCATTGGAAAAAATCTATGATGCATTAGATGATGGTTTCTATGTAGGTGCGATATTTATTGATTTAACAAAAGAATTTGACATTATCATTCCAGATTACTTAATTTCTTAGAGAACATGGGAATAAGAGGAAATAGTAATCTTTTATTAAAAAGTTATTTAACAAATAGGACCCAATGCGTTAAAATAAACCAAATTTTGAGCGATGGACTATTAATAAAAACAGGTGTACCACAAGGGTCTCTTCTTGGGCCGCTTTTATACTTACTATATATAATGAACATACCAAAAAATAATATCATGTCAAACTACAATGCTTATGCGGATGACACCAACCTCATTTCAAAAGCTAAATTAATGAAAGAATTGGAAGGTGTACTAAATAAGGACTTGGAAACATTATGTAATTGGTTAGAGTATAATGAGCTAAGTATAAATGCCAAAAAAACTAATTACATAATATTTAAAACCCAGAAAAAAAAATATGATGATATTACTCTGAAGATAAAAAATAATATAATTCAAAGAGTGGATAGCGTTAAATATTTAGAAAAGATATTTGATGAAAATTTAAGATGGGATAAACACATTAAAAAAATTAAGAAACAAATTATCCCTATATATATGGTTATAAAAAGATCTGGTGGCATTCCGTATCATGCAGCTAAACTTGTTTACAATGGTCACATTTTATCAAGAATTAGATATAATATATGCAGCTGGAGTCACTGTTCAAAATTTTACGTAAATTCGATTGGAACTGTAATGAATAAGGCATTAAAAATTTTATTTAAAATAAATCCTAAAACTAGTACTAGGAAATTATACAAAGCAACTAATGTACATACTTGATATAAATCAAATAATTTATTTTGATAAATGTAAATACATTTATAATATACTAAATAGTAATTTTAAATCAAAATTAATTCTAAATAATAGGGAGAATGTACATAATTATCTTACTAGACATAGAAAAAATATTGAAATATTAGAACATACTAGAACATCCAAACAATAAAAAAGTTTAAAATGTAGTGCAATTAAACTCTTCAACTCTTTACCCACGGAAATTAAAAATTGTCAAAATGTGGCGATATTTAAAAATAAACTTAAAAAATATATAAAAAATTTTAGAAATTAAAGTACATAGTTAAAATTATATTTAAAAGTAAAATTAGTGACAATTAAAATTAATTTGTATTTAAATTTTAATTTCTTATACATAATTTTATATTTATATTGTAAAATTATCTGAAATTAAATAAATTATTATAAAAAAAAAAAAATTACCAAATTTTTAAATAGATTTTTCTATATACCATTTCCAGTCGCTTTTTAAAGGTTTTAAGAATATTTTCATAACAATTTTGCTGTTTTAGTAAAACCTGAATATTTCTCTAAAAAATTGGAATTATAATCTGGAAAAACAGTTATTGTATAAAGGACCATATTTCTAAATATAAAAACGAAATATAAAACTCTTAACTTAACAATTCGTCTGAAAATAGATTTTGAAACTACCAATTCATTTGCACAGACCTATATTATTATTCAAATATTCATATGTGAATTAATTCGTCTATTCAGGTTATTTAATTAAATTACCCTAAACGTGTTGTAAAATTTGAATCTTAACAAAACATAAGACATATATTTTAATATTATTATACCTATAAATTTACCTTTCGTGCACAATATACAATTTTCCATATTACCTCAATAATTAAAATCCATGAGAAAATTTCTATGAAGTAATAGATATTTTTTTATATATAGAAAAGAAAAATGAAAATGAAATTAAAAATAGAATTTCATTTATTTTTTTTTTTGGTCTACTTTGTATTATAAATATTTTAATAGTATGGTGTATTGCAATTTGTTTCGGCATCATATTATTACAACTTACAAGAAATTTTTAAATTCATTTTCTACAACTCATATAATAATAAAAAACAAAATCAACATAATTAATTAACCAAATATAAAATTTTGTAATTAAACTAATTATTGTAAAATTTCTTTTTTTTAATATTTTCATTTTTTAATAATAAAATACTAGACTTCGTGACTTTAAACCCTAAAATAAAAAGAAAACCAAAAACAAAAAAAATTAATTGTGGTTCTGATGCAATTTCGAAAACTTTTGATAAAATTCACTCCAAATTAAAAAAAAAAATTATCCTAAAAATTAAATTTTCTGGAACATTATTTATCAGAGACGATGTAAAACATCAAAAGTCACTCAAAGCAGTTGCACGAAGTTCCTCTAGGTAGTGTTGGTTTTTAACCAACGAAAACAGCCCTTTTTAAAACAAAAAAAAATAGGATTGGTAGTACATGCACATTTAATTGAATGTCAATTTTTACAATTTTCAACAAATAAAAACATAATTCATTATGAATGAATACCTCAATGTAAAAATGATAAAAGATCACAACTTGTGCAAAAAAACTTAAAAGTTATGGAAAAAAATTGGACCTTTTATACCCTACAATCCGTTTCGGTATATTCAAATTGCTCATTCGTTTGTAACACCTCGAAATATACTCGATAGATATAAACTCAAGTGATCAAGATCTCGATAGATACAAATTCAAGATCGGATCAGAATAAAACGAGGAACAATACAGTTACCCTCGTCAACTGGTAAATACCCGTACGAACCCGTTATCATTCTGCTTATAATATTATTTTTTTAATATTTCATTATTTTAAAATAATTTGGGTAAGATTTATAATTTCTGGAACTCTGGTTTATGTATGATTCTTCCAACGCAGATTCTAACATACCATCTAACGATTATCAATTCACAACTTTTCCGTAATGCTGTATAGTACCATTTATTACTAAGCGGCAAATATATATTAATTTTTACTTACTCACTACAAAATAGCAAATAAATATTAATATGTATAATGTATTCATATATATATTATATTTCGCCATTCATCGCAAAATTTCTTTAAAAATATTTCATTCATAGAATAATTAATTATAAGTATAATGAAATACTTATGTATAAGTATAATGAATTATAAAATATGTATAATGAAATACTTATAAAATATATATATATATATATATATATATATATCTATAATTTTATTACATATCATTCAAGTAACATACACGAGTAGTATATATACGAATTACGATATGTACATAAACATAATTACATGTAGCTAATGTATCTATGTATATCAATATCATATAAATATAAATTCTTCAAGCAACCGTTATATTTTCGGGTATAATAAGCAAGCAACCGATAGTATACGGTATAATAAAATTGATACTCCATTTGGAACACCCCAAAATAAACAAGTTAGATATACCTTCAAAGGTATGGTGGGAAAGGTATTTGATGAGACGATTAAGCTTTGTCCGTCCGTCCGTCAGAAAGATAACTCAAAAACCAAGAAAGCTAGAATCTTGAAATTGACACAAAATATTCTTGGATCAATTTGTAGGTTCACTATTTTTATTGGTTGAGATCCGACCAAAACTTCGAGTAGCTCTCGAACAACTAACTTTTTCATCTCCACATTTTTCATACAAAAATTTTAATTCTTCATACAAAAAATTCTGAAAAACGAGAATTTATATGAATTTTTTGTTCTATGTTGAATTGTTGAATGTTAGATTTTGTGTACTCTAGATTTACCCTATTAAATAAAACCAAAAATATCCAAATAATAAATAAATAACATACATAATATAATATAACTAGAGGAGTTGGAAGTCGTTGAAACTTTATACATATTTAGATTTAGTAGCTTTCAATCTTTATTGGATCAAGGCTTGATGTAGCTACAGAAACTATGAACGATTTTTATATTTGTTTAAAAACAATTTAAAATTAAAAAAATTATACTTTAAGCAGAGTGATACTATATTTTATTTTGAACACAATAAAAGGTGCATACGGATATTTAAGAGTTGACAAGGGAAACTGTATTCTTTCTCCTTCCTAAAAAATTCTTCCTAATATTTTTTGTACACACCTATTTAAACAACAAAGCAGTTCAAATAGTGGAGGTTACCACGTCAAACTCTACCTAAACAAATTATTAAAACGCTGGTTTTATAACCAACTCTAAAATAACTCCTAATTGAGAATCTCGTAAATATGCACATATGATATATAGCTATCATATTCTGTAGAAAACTTTTGGAGAACCTATTTCAAGCTACGATAGACCTTGTTTTTATTGTTTGGGCTATGGATAAATTTAAATATTTAGACATTCTAAAAAGAAATTTAGTTCATAGCGCCAACATCAAGACAACTTATATCAAGACAACGACTCGAAATATAAGTCATATGAACTAAGGAATTGAATGTTCTAAGCTAATTTACACGCCAGCCCAAAGTGCTGACCTAAATTCCATAGAAAATGTACGAGGTTTTTAAAAACAAAACTAAACTGAAATTAACTCATAAAATGTATAAAAGAAAAATAGTTGAAGATTCCCGAAAAATACAATTTCCCAAAATTAATAAAATCTATAAACAGAAGGGTAATAAATTTGCAATTTATTTGAATGATATTTTAACTAACCATTTTTGTTATTGTATGTTTCTTGTATTTTGTTTTGTAAATAAAAATACATATATTGTATATGAATGTAATATTTATAAATTATGTTATATTATATATTATTGAAATATACACAATACTACATACTATACTATTATATTACATACACATTATTATATTTATACAGTACATGGATATAAGTAAAAGCATGTATTTACGTTCATAAAGAACATGTATGTATGTTTACTAGTTTTATTTTGTAATATGTATAAAATGATTCATGAAAAAAGTGTTAGATTTTCCATGAAGGAAACGAACAAACGCAGTAAACTAATAAAAACAGAATTACAATATTCCGTTCTAGCGTTGCGTAATTTTTGACATAACAATACTGTAACGGTATTTTTGTGATTTCAATATTATTTTAGTTTAATAATAATTATAGGTTACATTAAAAATGATTATAAATTATTGTTTTAGTTAACTGACACCTTCAAAATTTTTTATATTCGAATCTATTCTAAACTGATAATCTTTCCAAAATTTCTAATATTTATTTTTAACTTACATAATGTACTTCAAAATAATAATTTCAAATGTAAACACATTTAAAATAATAAATAGCTCTATTTCCACGTTTCTAAATTGATTGCAATACAAATTGAAGTATTTTTATACTTTACTTAATAAGAACATGTAAAAGGAATTGTAGTTTATTGTCGATATCATTTATTATTTCTAACAAAATAATTATAAACAAAATAAGTAAAGAAGAATATATTTCGCTTTAATATAAGGAAATTTACTTTTTTGTAACAGTTTCTTGTTACTTTAATAATCGTCAATCGGAATTTGTCAAACGTTTGTCGTCGTCGTCAATTGAAACCGGTCGTCGGTCAAACCTATCAATCGGAGATCTATTTTTAGCTATTTATTATACAAACACAGTTTAAATGATTTACAAAAAAAAAATTGTTTAGCAAAGTTAAAAAAAAGCATAAAACAATATGTGATAAAGGTAATGGACACTTGAAGATAAGATTCAAATAAGTTACTTGCATCCGGATGGATAATTATTTCTTTATTAATGTTATGTATAATGTTAAAACTATATCATTTTTTCCATTGCAAAAATTGGACAACGAAAAAATTTCAACAAAAAATTTATCAGACAAAATAATCAATTTAAGAATTTGTCACTTACGTGCATTATGAACAATAATAGTCGATATGGATGAATGCAAAATTTATTTTGGAGAAAATACGAAATTTAACCGAAATAAATTTTGTATTTAGCAATATGCAGCCTACTCCTATAATATATGAATGTACCCTACCCAAGATAGAGAAACTTTATAGCAGGCTTGCTTTAAAAAAAAAAATACACAAATGGTTTTATGAAAAAATGTATAGTCAGCATCCTCTTGAAATAACGTAAAAACTCTAGATGTTTTTTAGAAGTGTTATACATTATTTATATCATTTACATATAGTCGAATTAAAAATGTGAAGTTTTATTTTAAATTTTATATTTAATTATTGTGCTATACATTTTTGTTTTTTTAATGCATTTCTCTGCCACATAAATGTGGACAGGAAATTACACAACCTTTCAGGCGTGGCTGTAAATGTCGTAAGGGGGAATAACTCTTACAGTGTGTGTGACATTCGAACCCACACTCCCTTGGTGTTTACACCGTATTTTATACGCTCTTACCCACTAGGCCACCAAGGCCCCTTGTGCTATAAATTTTGTTTAATAACACTAATACCGCGTTACTCTGAAAGTTTGTACAAAAAAGTTATAACTGCATACAAGTCACAGGGGCCTGTACTTAAATTTTATAATATTATATGATTTGGTAAACATTCAAAAAAACAAAACAAGAGATTTCAATTTATAAAAAAAAAAATCGTTAAAGACATTGTAACCATACGTCAATTGTTTTTTGTTTTAAATAACGCAATAACGTTTTTTTTATTTTCTTTTATTTTGAAAATTATTGCTCTCATATTAATATTGTGTACCCTACATTTACGCTATTAAGTAAAACCAAAACATATCCAAACAATAAATAACATATACAAAATACATACATAATATAACTATAGAGGAGTTGGAAATCATTGAAATTTTATATATATACATATTTGCATTTAATTAGTCGTGTCATTTTTAGATGTATATAAACAAATTTAAAATAGACAACACAAAAGTAAAGATTAAAAAAAAAAAGTTTTGAAAATAAGACAAAAAACGAAGAAGGTAAAAAAGATTATTATTATCATCTATTCAGCACTCATTGTAATTATTAACTTTCATTTTATATATTATCATTGTTTCATATTATTGTGTATAGCACTATAGTAAATAAATTAGAAGTCCCCACAACGTTTAAAATAATTATATTATTAATCCTCTTTATGTGTGCATTATATTGCTTTTTATAAATTATTATTTATACAAATTAATAGATAAAATACGTAAAAGATAATATCAAAACTTTTTTAGGTGATTTTGTTAAGTATCTACTAGTATTTAGTAACATTTTTATTGGATTAAATCTAATTTTTAAAGTATATATTATGTATATCAATGTTCTGTTATTAATAGCTCTCTAGTTCAGCTTTTGCTTTTTTGTACTAAATTAAAATATAATATTTAGTGTAAAACAATCTATAATATATGGTGCTTTTGTATAATTTAGTATAGGTATAATCATAAGTCTAAATAAAAACAAAAAACAAGTAAATGTAACAGTAAGTCGATGCAATCGACTTATTAATACCCTACAACTAAATAATTCGAATTAAACTAAAAATCCATAAATTTTTTGGTAGCTGCTTGAGCCGCCTGCTTTTCTTTTCTCATTCAACTAGAATTTCAGGAACATAAAAGAGGCATGATTTAACATGTCTTGTACAAAATTTCAAGTTTCTATCTTTATTAATTTCGAAGATATGCTTGTTAGGTCTTGTAGAGACGTGTGTCAGCTACCCGAACCGCCACTCTAATTCATCTCAAAATTTCAGGGGCATGGAGGAAACATTACATAACACTCTTGTACCAATTGTAAAGGTTCTATGTGTTTATTGGTTTGCGAGATATGTTCGTTTACCCTGGGGCTCGTTCGCAAGCTTCCAAAATCCGAATCCATGGTCCAAATCATCTCAAATGTCAGTTTTCAATTTTAAAGAATAAGAAACATAACAGAATACCCTTGCATATAATATAACGGTTCTATCTTTATTGGTTTTGGAGATATGTTTGTTTGCTTTGGGGCTCGTTAGGAAGATTCCAAAATCTGAATCCATGGTCCAAATCCTCTCAAATTTCAGAGGCATAAAAAAAATTTAAAGATTTTATCTTTGTTAGTTTTGGACATATGGTCGTTTGCTCCGGGCTCGTTCGGAAGCTTCCAAAATCCGAACCCATGATCCAATTTTGTCTAGATCCGCCCAATCCCCACCTTCCTTTCGTAATTAGTAATCTACTATATAAATTTCATCTATATAGCTTTATTAGTTTTTGAGTTATCGTCCGAAAAGACGGACGGACAGACATCGTTAAATCGACTCAGAAGTTGACACTGATTAAGAATATATATACATGTTTATATCTAACTTGCTTCCTTTTGGTGGTTACAAACACCATATCAAAGTTAATATACCTTATTTACTTTAGGTATGTAGTGTATAATAAGACAGTATGTAAAACCTAAGGTTTTTAAAGTCGTATACATATTCTCAAAAGGATAATAAAAACATATTAGGATTGTACTTCTTTTGTATCAAAACAATTCAATTTTTCATAGAGATTTTTTAAACATTACACTTTCTTTAATTTTATGGAAGCTCTACATAGTTCAAAAAAGCGGTTAACACAATTTGGAGCTTTAATTTTTATGTCATACCTACGACAAATTAGCAATATAGTTAAGTTACAGCCTGTCTAAAGCAAAGTTTTAATTTTCAACCCCTAATAACTCTTAAACAGGGTTAAGAACAAAATTGTTTTTCGTTATTCTTTAGAAGATCTCAAAAATTTAAGTTTCCCGAAAAAAGGTTTTTTTTTTTTGGAGATGTGAAGGATTTTTATAAAAGTAAAAGTAAGGATTTAGATTTAGATTTGAAAATAGGGCTTTTTCAACTTCAACGGCATGTAATTCCGTAATGGGTCTTCCATAACACTAATTATTTTTAATGAAGTTTGGTAAACAGACGAACAGAGCAGAATTAATAAGTAAATTTTTCAATATTTTTTTTTGGAAGATGTGCTAAAAACAGAAAAATCTAAGAAACAAATTTGAAAATCATACTTATTGGAGCAAAAATTAATGAAGAAATTTCGCAAAATACTTATAAAGTTTAAGTAGCAGTAAAAAGAAATTTACAAAAAAAAAAAAAAATATTATAATTCGTAAGGATAATAAAAATGATAAAGGATTTAGTTTTCATTTTTAACTCAATCATGAAATATATTAAATATTAATTAATAGAATTTTTTTTCTGGACAGGAGACATTACTAAATTTTGGAATTTAAACGTGAAATTTAACTTACTTCTACTCTTTTATGGCGTTAAATATATAGATTGGTTAAACAGATATTAGAGACTTTATTAGTTAAATTGTTAAATATTTATGTTATTGATTATGTTATCTGTTTGTAATGATTAATGAATGTATATATGTATATAAGTTTTAAGGAGACTTAAAACAGTCATTATCAATTAAAATTACTGAAATTTAACTATTTTATGAACTTAACTATATCATCGAGATAATATATATAGAAAATATAAAGTATATAGAAAAAGTCATTTATTGCACATTATTCTCAAACAAAATATACAACGATTGCATGTCCTTTCTATTCAATTATTAAACTTTTAGTTTCCAAGAACAAAGACTATAAATTTACAATAATGTCAAAGAAATTTGAATGGCACCTACGTTTTTCCAATTACCACAGAGTACGCATACAGTAATGTGATCCATAATTTTTCTTTATAAATAAAATATTGCGCATGCAGAAAGTATAACTTAAGGCTGATTTTCATAACAGCGATTTATCCACGAAACTGTTAGAGCATAGATAGCAGATACAAAAATTACATGTGTGTAAAAGAGAAAACTACAAAAAAAAATTCGTCCAGCGATATTTTTATATTTCGAAATATCGTCCATAAAATTCAGCAAAATCGCCGGTAAATTATGTAGAGTTGGATTTTTTACTGAATTTTATCGACGATTTTTCTGATACACTAAACTAAACACATGAAAAAGAATTTGAATGTCACATAAAAAAATCCGCACTCTACTTTATATTTTTATTGAAAGTTGACATTTCAATTTTAAAGTGTCAAACAAAAAAAAAAAGTAAATATTGTTTATGTTTACATTTTTACAATTTGTGCAGGAAAGTAGAAATCTTGTGCGAGTTTAATTTAAATTGATATTGTAAATATTTAAGTCCATATTTTTTGATTAAAAATTTGATTAAAAGATTATTGGCACTTTAATTTTTAATTCCAAAATAAAGTTTATTGTGTATTGAAAAATACAAACAACATAGAAATAGGTTAGGTAAAAATAGGTTATTTTAGCTGTCAAAATCTTATCAGAAAAATGCTGAATACCGAAATAATTTTTCTCCCTCTTTCTTATTGATAGTATACTATATTTTACTATATAGACGTTAAATCGCCGATAATTTTTCCATGAAAATCGGGTTTTATTATTTAAATTAAAAAAAAAGTTTCAGTTTCTTAAATCATTATTTTTATTAAGCCAGTTGATAACTTTAGCTATACATAGATATTTAATTAAAAGATTATATACATTTTCGGCATTATTTCATTGAATTTATTGATATTTAATTTTATTATGTTATAAAGTCCCAAAAATTAAACTAAATAAAAATAAAATACCGTATCAAATACAAATTTTCGCCCATTATTTATTTAATTTTTTATATATAGATAGATTGTCACTATACCAACTAAATATATTGTAAGTATATAGATTCATACTTATTCAGCAAACCCAAAATAAACGAGGAAGAATACAGTTGCCTTTGTCAACTCTTACATACCCGTACGAACCGTTAGTATGTTCACAGCCTGTCACTCTGCTTACAATATTATTTTTTTAATATTTTAGTATTTTAAAATAATTTGGGTGAATTTTATAATTTTTAGAACTATGGGTTGTACATATATTCAAACTATATGTTTATATGTACATTCTTCAAAAGCAGATTCTAACCTTCCACATAACGATTATCAATCCAAAACTTTTTCAAATATTCTATAGTACCATTTAATACTAAGCGGTAAATGTATATTAAATTTACTTAGTACAAAATAGTAAATATAATTTTAAATATTATATTATATTATATTTAAATATTCCATTGACAGAATAATTTCTTATAAGTACAATAAAATACATATATGTATGTAAATACGGCGCTATATAATATACATATATACTCTTATCATTCATTCACTAGTGACATATACGATATGTAAATAAACATGATATTATATAAGTATGTATATATATCAATATCATATAAATAAAAATTCTTCAAGTAACCGTTATGTTGTTTATTTATTTATATTTTTTTGTACTACGCATTATATCCTCAACAATTTCAAATTATCGAGTAAAACAAAATGCAAAAAATTTGTTGAAGAAATTTGTTAGAAAATTTGGAAAAATCAAGTAACACTTTCGTCAATTATAAAGTAACCCTATATTATTAAAAAAAGTTGTTAACAGAAATAAGAGTATAATGTTGAAGCTTTAATTTTTGTGTATTACTTCAAAAAAATTTTAACAGGTGTTCAAGTTACAGGTGTTTAAAAATAGGAAATTTTCAGTTTTTGCCCCTTACAGCTCCTAAACGGGGAGTGATACAAAAAAACTTTTTGAAATGACTCATACTTATTTTCAAAGATCTAACTTCTGTCAAAATTTCAAGTTTCCAACTTAAACCGTTTAGAAGATAGAAGGGTTAAAGGATTTTGCAAAATTTGAGTTTCGCATAACGGTAAATTAAGACACCGTATGCCACAAATATATATTTATTGTATATATACTTTTAAAGCTAATAAAAGTAGTAATCGTTTGGCGTTTTCAAAATGAAGATAACCTTATACAACTTGTACTATAACAATTTAAATATAGAGCTTTTTTGAACCTTTGGGAGCTGTAGCTCCGTAACGCGTGGGGCTACAAAAAAAAGTTATTAAAAATAAAATTAATATTTTTGTGAGATCTATCAGCAGTTAAAATTTCATAGCTCTATTTCAAAAAAAATGTCGGGATCTAAAAGTTAGGTGTTCGAGAGCTACCCTAAGTTTTGGTCCAAACTCAATCAAAAAAAATAGGGAACCTACAAATTACTCCCAGAATATTTTGTGTAAATTTCAAGATTTTAGCTTTCTTAGTTTTTGAGTTAGCGTGCTGACGGACGGACGGACGGACATGGCTCAAAAGTCTTAGAATTTTTTTCTGATCCGATCCATACCTTTGAAGGTATATCTAGCTCGCTTATTTCGAGGTGTTACAAACGGAGGAGTAATTTTATTATATATTTAATTATTTTCGACATTTTTAAATTTTTCGAACTTATTTCATAATTTAATATATGCTCGGAATTTTAAAAATGTATTCGAAAATTTAAAATTCTACATTTTTATTCAAAAAACAATTAAATATTAATTACATTAGGAGATGATTCATAATGAAATAAGTTCGGAATAAAAAAAAATTTGAAATATTTCCAAATTTTCATATGGAAATATTTAATGAAGTCCCATATAATATTATATATAATATGTATATAATATATGTATGTATACCATACGGGTTGAATTTCAGTAATAGATGAAGAAAACAAAAAAAAAAGTGGATGTAATACATAAATTAATTTACGAATTCAAGTGTATCTTTAATTAACACTAAAAAAAAAAATAAATAAATTTTTTTTTTCATTTAAATGTGAAAAATAATATGTAGCAAGTTTTATCTCTAGTTATAATTTTCATTTTTTAAGATTTTCTTTGTAATTTTATGGGACATTTTTATGTATATCATGATGTATGTTTATATTTATATACATATCAATATGGTATATCATGAATAAGTTTATAACTGTAATTTAAATAAATCTGGATTAAAATGTGTCAATGTGTTCTAAAAACCTAAAACTTCAATGTGAAGTTTCAGAGGTTTCTTTCTATCTATCCCATATATGCTTTGAATTTTTTTTTTTAATTAATAATATGTAAATTGGAATTAGACAGGTAACATTTTTAGTTATAAAATTTTCATTTAATATTGAAACGTCCACCAGAAATATAAGAAAACATCATTTATTGTGGAAAATATTTCTATGAATATCATA
Source organism: Poecilobothrus nobilitatus (assembly GCA_947095535.1). NCBI lineage: Eukaryota > Metazoa > Arthropoda > Insecta > Diptera > Dolichopodidae > Poecilobothrus > Poecilobothrus nobilitatus. Next base: position 698,472 of record OX352775.1, read on the forward strand.
ATCAGGTCTCTGTTGTTTTTTTTTTCTTTTTGTTAGAAAAAAAATAGTTTTTTAGAAGAAAGAACTAAGTTTTAATTATTTTCAATTTAATTATAAGTTTAATAAGATGTTATTAAGAAGATGACCAGATCTTTTAATTTTTAAGTCTGACAGTATAGTTGACTGTACAACAGATTTAGAATTTGTTAACTCCTTTCATCACGACGATTGATAAAAAAAATGTTTGTTGTCGAATTATGTTCAATTTTCCATTATGATTTTTGACCAGGGCTTCTCTTGTTCAAAGGAGAGTCTCAAAATGTCGAGTTCCTTTGTCCGTGGAACTATATGTTGCTTGCTCCAGAGTAGGAACACCAACAAATTTGTTAGTTTTTGCGCCAAAAAGAAAACCAAAAAGTATTGTATTGCAAAACCAAAAAGTATTGTATTGTACTGGCATTGCAAAAAAAAAAATAAAAATTTTGAATTTATTTAAAAAATGTAATTACTACAAAATATTGAATAATAATGATGAAATAAATAAATAATAATTTTTAATTCAATTAATTTTTCTTTTTCTTTTAGCTTAGCCAACAAAACGTCGTTTTGGAAAAATAACTTTAATACATTCTTGATTAAAATTTAAACCATATCTTTCTAATTTTTGTGTTAACTTTTTTCAATAACATCATCTTCAATTAAAAACCCATATGTTTTATTTATTGAGGGGCGCAATACCATGCACCGGGTATTACCTTGTATATACATTTATATATATATATATATTGCAAATAAAAATCATGTAAGCCACTTATTGATTCATCATTTGATTTATACGAAAAAAATATATTTTACAAAATATTGTTTAAATCATAAATCTGTAAAACAGGACACAGTCTAGATATAAAAGAAACGAGAGAGAGTGTTAAGTAAACTGTGTCAATCTTAGAATACCGATACCAACACACCATAAACTGTTTCCATAAAATTTATATATATATATAAATTTAATAATTTTTTAGAAAATTTAAATTATCAAACTTAATTGAGATTTATTTATGTAAATTTCAGAGTTTTTGACAACTACTTGTTCCTGTTGCTCCAAATCGATCACATTTTATAGAAATTTTTGTCACTGGATATCAACTGGATCATATTTTATAAAATTTCATAATATTATTTTTTTAATATTTCATTATTTTAAAATAATTTGGGTAAGATTTATAATTTCTGGAACTCTGGTTTATGTATGATTCTTCCAACGCAGATTCTAACATACCATCTAACGATTATCAATTCACAACTTTTCCGTAATGCTGTATAGTACCATTTATTACTAAGCGGCAAATATATATTAATTTTTACTTACTCACTACAAAATAGCAAATAAATATTAATATGTATAATGTATTCATATATATATTATATTTCGCCATTCATCGCAAAATTTCTTTAAAAATATTTCATTCATAGAATAATTAATTATAAGTATAATGAAATACTTATGTATAAGTATAATGAATTATAAAATATGTATAATGAAATACTTATAAAATATATATATATATATATATATATATATATCTATAATTTTATTACATATCATTCAAGTAACATACACGAGTAGTATATATACGAATTACGATATGTACATAAACATAATTACATGTAGCTAATGTATCTATGTATATCAATATCATATAAATATAAATTCTTCAAGCAACCGTTATATTTTCGGGTATAATAAGCAAGCAACCGATAGTATACGGTATAATAAAATTGATACTCCATTTGGAACACCCCAAAATAAACAAGTTAGATATACCTTCAAAGGTATGGTGGGAAAGGTATTTGATGAGACGATTAAGCTTTGTCCGTCCGTCCGTCAGAAAGATAACTCAAAAACCAAGAAAGCTAGAATCTTGAAATTGACACAAAATATTCTTGGATCAATTTGTAGGTTCACTATTTTTATTGGTTGAGATCCGACCAAAACTTCGAGTAGCTCTCGAACAACTAACTTTTTCATCTCCACATTTTTCATACAAAAATTTTAATTCTTCATACAAAAAATTCTGAAAAACGAGAATTTATATGAATTTTTTGTTCTATGTTGAATTGTTGAATGTTAGATTTTGTGTACTCTAGATTTACCCTATTAAATAAAACCAAAAATATCCAAATAATAAATAAATAACATACATAATATAATATAACTAGAGGAGTTGGAAGTCGTTGAAACTTTATACATATTTAGATTTAGTAGCTTTCAATCTTTATTGGATCAAGGCTTGATGTAGCTACAGAAACTATGAACGATTTTTATATTTGTTTAAAAACAATTTAAAATTAAAAAAATTATACTTTAAGCAGAGTGATACTATATTTTATTTTGAACACAATAAAAGGTGCATACGGATATTTAAGAGTTGACAAGGGAAACTGTATTCTTTCTCCTTCCTAAAAAATTCTTCCTAATATTTTTTGTACACACCTATTTAAACAACAAAGCAGTTCAAATAGTGGAGGTTACCACGTCAAACTCTACCTAAACAAATTATTAAAACGCTGGTTTTATAACCAACTCTAAAATAACTCCTAATTGAGAATCTCGTAAATATGCACATATGATATATAGCTATCATATTCTGTAGAAAACTTTTGGAGAACCTATTTCAAGCTACGATAGACCTTGTTTTTATTGTTTGGGCTATGGATAAATTTAAATATTTAGACATTCTAAAAAGAAATTTAGTTCATAGCGCCAACATCAAGACAACTTATATCAAGACAACGACTCGAAATATAAGTCATATGAACTAAGGAATTGAATGTTCTAAGCTAATTTACACGCCAGCCCAAAGTGCTGACCTAAATTCCATAGAAAATGTACGAGGTTTTTAAAAACAAAACTAAACTGAAATTAACTCATAAAATGTATAAAAGAAAAATAGTTGAAGATTCCCGAAAAATACAATTTCCCAAAATTAATAAAATCTATAAACAGAAGGGTAATAAATTTGCAATTTATTTGAATGATATTTTAACTAACCATTTTTGTTATTGTATGTTTCTTGTATTTTGTTTTGTAAATAAAAATACATATATTGTATATGAATGTAATATTTATAAATTATGTTATATTATATATTATTGAAATATACACAATACTACATACTATACTATTATATTACATACACATTATTATATTTATACAGTACATGGATATAAGTAAAAGCATGTATTTACGTTCATAAAGAACATGTATGTATGTTTACTAGTTTTATTTTGTAATATGTATAAAATGATTCATGAAAAAAGTGTTAGATTTTCCATGAAGGAAACGAACAAACGCAGTAAACTAATAAAAACAGAATTACAATATTCCGTTCTAGCGTTGCGTAATTTTTGACATAACAATACTGTAACGGTATTTTTGTGATTTCAATATTATTTTAGTTTAATAATAATTATAGGTTACATTAAAAATGATTATAAATTATTGTTTTAGTTAACTGACACCTTCAAAATTTTTTATATTCGAATCTATTCTAAACTGATAATCTTTCCAAAATTTCTAATATTTATTTTTAACTTACATAATGTACTTCAAAATAATAATTTCAAATGTAAACACATTTAAAATAATAAATAGCTCTATTTCCACGTTTCTAAATTGATTGCAATACAAATTGAAGTATTTTTATACTTTACTTAATAAGAACATGTAAAAGGAATTGTAGTTTATTGTCGATATCATTTATTATTTCTAACAAAATAATTATAAACAAAATAAGTAAAGAAGAATATATTTCGCTTTAATATAAGGAAATTTACTTTTTTGTAACAGTTTCTTGTTACTTTAATAATCGTCAATCGGAATTTGTCAAACGTTTGTCGTCGTCGTCAATTGAAACCGGTCGTCGGTCAAACCTATCAATCGGAGATCTATTTTTAGCTATTTATTATACAAACACAGTTTAAATGATTTACAAAAAAAAAATTGTTTAGCAAAGTTAAAAAAAAGCATAAAACAATATGTGATAAAGGTAATGGACACTTGAAGATAAGATTCAAATAAGTTACTTGCATCCGGATGGATAATTATTTCTTTATTAATGTTATGTATAATGTTAAAACTATATCATTTTTTCCATTGCAAAAATTGGACAACGAAAAAATTTCAACAAAAAATTTATCAGACAAAATAATCAATTTAAGAATTTGTCACTTACGTGCATTATGAACAATAATAGTCGATATGGATGAATGCAAAATTTATTTTGGAGAAAATACGAAATTTAACCGAAATAAATTTTGTATTTAGCAATATGCAGCCTACTCCTATAATATATGAATGTACCCTACCCAAGATAGAGAAACTTTATAGCAGGCTTGCTTTAAAAAAAAAAATACACAAATGGTTTTATGAAAAAATGTATAGTCAGCATCCTCTTGAAATAACGTAAAAACTCTAGATGTTTTTTAGAAGTGTTATACATTATTTATATCATTTACATATAGTCGAATTAAAAATGTGAAGTTTTATTTTAAATTTTATATTTAATTATTGTGCTATACATTTTTGTTTTTTTAATGCATTTCTCTGCCACATAAATGTGGACAGGAAATTACACAACCTTTCAGGCGTGGCTGTAAATGTCGTAAGGGGGAATAACTCTTACAGTGTGTGTGACATTCGAACCCACACTCCCTTGGTGTTTACACCGTATTTTATACGCTCTTACCCACTAGGCCACCAAGGCCCCTTGTGCTATAAATTTTGTTTAATAACACTAATACCGCGTTACTCTGAAAGTTTGTACAAAAAAGTTATAACTGCATACAAGTCACAGGGGCCTGTACTTAAATTTTATAATATTATATGATTTGGTAAACATTCAAAAAAACAAAACAAGAGATTTCAATTTATAAAAAAAAAAATCGTTAAAGACATTGTAACCATACGTCAATTGTTTTTTGTTTTAAATAACGCAATAACGTTTTTTTTATTTTCTTTTATTTTGAAAATTATTGCTCTCATATTAATATTGTGTACCCTACATTTACGCTATTAAGTAAAACCAAAACATATCCAAACAATAAATAACATATACAAAATACATACATAATATAACTATAGAGGAGTTGGAAATCATTGAAATTTTATATATATACATATTTGCATTTAATTAGTCGTGTCATTTTTAGATGTATATAAACAAATTTAAAATAGACAACACAAAAGTAAAGATTAAAAAAAAAAAGTTTTGAAAATAAGACAAAAAACGAAGAAGGTAAAAAAGATTATTATTATCATCTATTCAGCACTCATTGTAATTATTAACTTTCATTTTATATATTATCATTGTTTCATATTATTGTGTATAGCACTATAGTAAATAAATTAGAAGTCCCCACAACGTTTAAAATAATTATATTATTAATCCTCTTTATGTGTGCATTATATTGCTTTTTATAAATTATTATTTATACAAATTAATAGATAAAATACGTAAAAGATAATATCAAAACTTTTTTAGGTGATTTTGTTAAGTATCTACTAGTATTTAGTAACATTTTTATTGGATTAAATCTAATTTTTAAAGTATATATTATGTATATCAATGTTCTGTTATTAATAGCTCTCTAGTTCAGCTTTTGCTTTTTTGTACTAAATTAAAATATAATATTTAGTGTAAAACAATCTATAATATATGGTGCTTTTGTATAATTTAGTATAGGTATAATCATAAGTCTAAATAAAAACAAAAAACAAGTAAATGTAACAGTAAGTCGATGCAATCGACTTATTAATACCCTACAACTAAATAATTCGAATTAAACTAAAAATCCATAAATTTTTTGGTAGCTGCTTGAGCCGCCTGCTTTTCTTTTCTCATTCAACTAGAATTTCAGGAACATAAAAGAGGCATGATTTAACATGTCTTGTACAAAATTTCAAGTTTCTATCTTTATTAATTTCGAAGATATGCTTGTTAGGTCTTGTAGAGACGTGTGTCAGCTACCCGAACCGCCACTCTAATTCATCTCAAAATTTCAGGGGCATGGAGGAAACATTACATAACACTCTTGTACCAATTGTAAAGGTTCTATGTGTTTATTGGTTTGCGAGATATGTTCGTTTACCCTGGGGCTCGTTCGCAAGCTTCCAAAATCCGAATCCATGGTCCAAATCATCTCAAATGTCAGTTTTCAATTTTAAAGAATAAGAAACATAACAGAATACCCTTGCATATAATATAACGGTTCTATCTTTATTGGTTTTGGAGATATGTTTGTTTGCTTTGGGGCTCGTTAGGAAGATTCCAAAATCTGAATCCATGGTCCAAATCCTCTCAAATTTCAGAGGCATAAAAAAAATTTAAAGATTTTATCTTTGTTAGTTTTGGACATATGGTCGTTTGCTCCGGGCTCGTTCGGAAGCTTCCAAAATCCGAACCCATGATCCAATTTTGTCTAGATCCGCCCAATCCCCACCTTCCTTTCGTAATTAGTAATCTACTATATAAATTTCATCTATATAGCTTTATTAGTTTTTGAGTTATCGTCCGAAAAGACGGACGGACAGACATCGTTAAATCGACTCAGAAGTTGACACTGATTAAGAATATATATACATGTTTATATCTAACTTGCTTCCTTTTGGTGGTTACAAACACCATATCAAAGTTAATATACCTTATTTACTTTAGGTATGTAGTGTATAATAAGACAGTATGTAAAACCTAAGGTTTTTAAAGTCGTATACATATTCTCAAAAGGATAATAAAAACATATTAGGATTGTACTTCTTTTGTATCAAAACAATTCAATTTTTCATAGAGATTTTTTAAACATTACACTTTCTTTAATTTTATGGAAGCTCTACATAGTTCAAAAAAGCGGTTAACACAATTTGGAGCTTTAATTTTTATGTCATACCTACGACAAATTAGCAATATAGTTAAGTTACAGCCTGTCTAAAGCAAAGTTTTAATTTTCAACCCCTAATAACTCTTAAACAGGGTTAAGAACAAAATTGTTTTTCGTTATTCTTTAGAAGATCTCAAAAATTTAAGTTTCCCGAAAAAAGGTTTTTTTTTTTTGGAGATGTGAAGGATTTTTATAAAAGTAAAAGTAAGGATTTAGATTTAGATTTGAAAATAGGGCTTTTTCAACTTCAACGGCATGTAATTCCGTAATGGGTCTTCCATAACACTAATTATTTTTAATGAAGTTTGGTAAACAGACGAACAGAGCAGAATTAATAAGTAAATTTTTCAATATTTTTTTTTGGAAGATGTGCTAAAAACAGAAAAATCTAAGAAACAAATTTGAAAATCATACTTATTGGAGCAAAAATTAATGAAGAAATTTCGCAAAATACTTATAAAGTTTAAGTAGCAGTAAAAAGAAATTTACAAAAAAAAAAAAAAATATTATAATTCGTAAGGATAATAAAAATGATAAAGGATTTAGTTTTCATTTTTAACTCAATCATGAAATATATTAAATATTAATTAATAGAATTTTTTTTCTGGACAGGAGACATTACTAAATTTTGGAATTTAAACGTGAAATTTAACTTACTTCTACTCTTTTATGGCGTTAAATATATAGATTGGTTAAACAGATATTAGAGACTTTATTAGTTAAATTGTTAAATATTTATGTTATTGATTATGTTATCTGTTTGTAATGATTAATGAATGTATATATGTATATAAGTTTTAAGGAGACTTAAAACAGTCATTATCAATTAAAATTACTGAAATTTAACTATTTTATGAACTTAACTATATCATCGAGATAATATATATAGAAAATATAAAGTATATAGAAAAAGTCATTTATTGCACATTATTCTCAAACAAAATATACAACGATTGCATGTCCTTTCTATTCAATTATTAAACTTTTAGTTTCCAAGAACAAAGACTATAAATTTACAATAATGTCAAAGAAATTTGAATGGCACCTACGTTTTTCCAATTACCACAGAGTACGCATACAGTAATGTGATCCATAATTTTTCTTTATAAATAAAATATTGCGCATGCAGAAAGTATAACTTAAGGCTGATTTTCATAACAGCGATTTATCCACGAAACTGTTAGAGCATAGATAGCAGATACAAAAATTACATGTGTGTAAAAGAGAAAACTACAAAAAAAAATTCGTCCAGCGATATTTTTATATTTCGAAATATCGTCCATAAAATTCAGCAAAATCGCCGGTAAATTATGTAGAGTTGGATTTTTTACTGAATTTTATCGACGATTTTTCTGATACACTAAACTAAACACATGAAAAAGAATTTGAATGTCACATAAAAAAATCCGCACTCTACTTTATATTTTTATTGAAAGTTGACATTTCAATTTTAAAGTGTCAAACAAAAAAAAAAAGTAAATATTGTTTATGTTTACATTTTTACAATTTGTGCAGGAAAGTAGAAATCTTGTGCGAGTTTAATTTAAATTGATATTGTAAATATTTAAGTCCATATTTTTTGATTAAAAATTTGATTAAAAGATTATTGGCACTTTAATTTTTAATTCCAAAATAAAGTTTATTGTGTATTGAAAAATACAAACAACATAGAAATAGGTTAGGTAAAAATAGGTTATTTTAGCTGTCAAAATCTTATCAGAAAAATGCTGAATACCGAAATAATTTTTCTCCCTCTTTCTTATTGATAGTATACTATATTTTACTATATAGACGTTAAATCGCCGATAATTTTTCCATGAAAATCGGGTTTTATTATTTAAATTAAAAAAAAAGTTTCAGTTTCTTAAATCATTATTTTTATTAAGCCAGTTGATAACTTTAGCTATACATAGATATTTAATTAAAAGATTATATACATTTTCGGCATTATTTCATTGAATTTATTGATATTTAATTTTATTATGTTATAAAGTCCCAAAAATTAAACTAAATAAAAATAAAATACCGTATCAAATACAAATTTTCGCCCATTATTTATTTAATTTTTTATATATAGATAGATTGTCACTATACCAACTAAATATATTGTAAGTATATAGATTCATACTTATTCAGCAAACCCAAAATAAACGAGGAAGAATACAGTTGCCTTTGTCAACTCTTACATACCCGTACGAACCGTTAGTATGTTCACAGCCTGTCACTCTGCTTACAATATTATTTTTTTAATATTTTAGTATTTTAAAATAATTTGGGTGAATTTTATAATTTTTAGAACTATGGGTTGTACATATATTCAAACTATATGTTTATATGTACATTCTTCAAAAGCAGATTCTAACCTTCCACATAACGATTATCAATCCAAAACTTTTTCAAATATTCTATAGTACCATTTAATACTAAGCGGTAAATGTATATTAAATTTACTTAGTACAAAATAGTAAATATAATTTTAAATATTATATTATATTATATTTAAATATTCCATTGACAGAATAATTTCTTATAAGTACAATAAAATACATATATGTATGTAAATACGGCGCTATATAATATACATATATACTCTTATCATTCATTCACTAGTGACATATACGATATGTAAATAAACATGATATTATATAAGTATGTATATATATCAATATCATATAAATAAAAATTCTTCAAGTAACCGTTATGTTGTTTATTTATTTATATTTTTTTGTACTACGCATTATATCCTCAACAATTTCAAATTATCGAGTAAAACAAAATGCAAAAAATTTGTTGAAGAAATTTGTTAGAAAATTTGGAAAAATCAAGTAACACTTTCGTCAATTATAAAGTAACCCTATATTATTAAAAAAAGTTGTTAACAGAAATAAGAGTATAATGTTGAAGCTTTAATTTTTGTGTATTACTTCAAAAAAATTTTAACAGGTGTTCAAGTTACAGGTGTTTAAAAATAGGAAATTTTCAGTTTTTGCCCCTTACAGCTCCTAAACGGGGAGTGATACAAAAAAACTTTTTGAAATGACTCATACTTATTTTCAAAGATCTAACTTCTGTCAAAATTTCAAGTTTCCAACTTAAACCGTTTAGAAGATAGAAGGGTTAAAGGATTTTGCAAAATTTGAGTTTCGCATAACGGTAAATTAAGACACCGTATGCCACAAATATATATTTATTGTATATATACTTTTAAAGCTAATAAAAGTAGTAATCGTTTGGCGTTTTCAAAATGAAGATAACCTTATACAACTTGTACTATAACAATTTAAATATAGAGCTTTTTTGAACCTTTGGGAGCTGTAGCTCCGTAACGCGTGGGGCTACAAAAAAAAGTTATTAAAAATAAAATTAATATTTTTGTGAGATCTATCAGCAGTTAAAATTTCATAGCTCTATTTCAAAAAAAATGTCGGGATCTAAAAGTTAGGTGTTCGAGAGCTACCCTAAGTTTTGGTCCAAACTCAATCAAAAAAAATAGGGAACCTACAAATTACTCCCAGAATATTTTGTGTAAATTTCAAGATTTTAGCTTTCTTAGTTTTTGAGTTAGCGTGCTGACGGACGGACGGACGGACATGGCTCAAAAGTCTTAGAATTTTTTTCTGATCCGATCCATACCTTTGAAGGTATATCTAGCTCGCTTATTTCGAGGTGTTACAAACGGAGGAGTAATTTTATTATATATTTAATTATTTTCGACATTTTTAAATTTTTCGAACTTATTTCATAATTTAATATATGCTCGGAATTTTAAAAATGTATTCGAAAATTTAAAATTCTACATTTTTATTCAAAAAACAATTAAATATTAATTACATTAGGAGATGATTCATAATGAAATAAGTTCGGAATAAAAAAAAATTTGAAATATTTCCAAATTTTCATATGGAAATATTTAATGAAGTCCCATATAATATTATATATAATATGTATATAATATATGTATGTATACCATACGGGTTGAATTTCAGTAATAGATGAAGAAAACAAAAAAAAAAGTGGATGTAATACATAAATTAATTTACGAATTCAAGTGTATCTTTAATTAACACTAAAAAAAAAAATAAATAAATTTTTTTTTTCATTTAAATGTGAAAAATAATATGTAGCAAGTTTTATCTCTAGTTATAATTTTCATTTTTTAAGATTTTCTTTGTAATTTTATGGGACATTTTTATGTATATCATGATGTATGTTTATATTTATATACATATCAATATGGTATATCATGAATAAGTTTATAACTGTAATTTAAATAAATCTGGATTAAAATGTGTCAATGTGTTCTAAAAACCTAAAACTTCAATGTGAAGTTTCAGAGGTTTCTTTCTATCTATCCCATATATGCTTTGAATTTTTTTTTTTAATTAATAATATGTAAATTGGAATTAGACAGGTAACATTTTTAGTTATAAAATTTTCATTTAATATTGAAACGTCCACCAGAAATATAAGAAAACATCATTTATTGTGGAAAATATTTCTATGAATATCATAATCAGGTCTCTGTTGTTTTTTTTTTCTTTTTGTTAGAAAAAAAATAGTTTTTTAGAAGAAAGAACTAAGTTTTAATTATTTTCAATTTAATTATAAGTTTAATAAGATGTTATTAAGAAGATGACCAGATCTTTTAATTTTTAAGTCTGACAGTATAGTTGACTGTACAACAGATTTAGAATTTGTTAACTCCTTTCATCACGACGATTGATAAAAAAAATGTTTGTTGTCGAATTATGTTCAATTTTCCATTATGATTTTTGACCAGGGCTTCTCTTGTTCAAAGGAGAGTCTCAAAATGTCGAGTTCCTTTGTCCGTGGAACTATATGTTGCTTGCTCCAGAGTAGGAACACCAACAAATTTGTTAGTTTTTGCGCCAAAAAGAAAACCAAAAAGTATTGTATTGCAAAACCAAAAAGTATTGTATTGTACTGGCATTGCAAAAAAAAAAATAAAAATTTTGAATTTATTTAAAAAATGTAATTACTACAAAATATTGAATAATAATGATGAAATAAATAAATAATAATTTTTAATTCAATTAATTTTTCTTTTTCTTTTAGCTTAGCCAACAAAACGTCGTTTTGGAAAAATAACTTTAATACATTCTTGATTAAAATTTAAACCATATCTTTCTAATTTTTGTGTTAACTTTTTTCAATAACATCATCTTCAATTAAAAACCCATATGTTTTATTTATTGAGGGGCGCAATACCATGCACCGGGTATTACCTTGTATATACATTTATATATATATATATATTGCAAATAAAAATCATGTAAGCCACTTATTGATTCATCATTTGATTTATACGAAAAAAATATATTTTACAAAATATTGTTTAAATCATAAATCTGTAAAACAGGACACAGTCTAGATATAAAAGAAACGAGAGAGAGTGTTAAGTAAACTGTGTCAATCTTAGAATACCGATACCAACACACCATAAACTGTTTCCATAAAATTTATATATATATATAAATTTAATAATTTTTTAGAAAATTTAAATTATCAAACTTAATTGAGATTTATTTATGTAAATTTCAGAGTTTTTGACAACTACTTGTTCCTGTTGCTCCAAATCGATCACATTTTATAGAAATTTTTGTCACTGGATATCAACTGGATCATATTTTATAAAATTTCAAATGTATAATTTTGCAAAATATGAGCCTATAAATTTCTCAGCTACCCAAACCTGTTTCGTTAGATTAACCATAACATGCAGAAGTCGTTGGCACAAAACTTTACTTCTTTTGAGATAACTTCAAATATCCATAATTTATATATAGATACTTAGTTATACTTAGTTATTTATTGCTTATATAAAGAAAGAAGTTGTACGGCAGATATTCAAAACCGTTTGTATTCAATTTCAATAGTCAAACTGGCGTTTTTGTAAAAATTAATGGATAAAAACTGTAGAATTCTAGCACGATTATTTTTTGAGCTATCGAACAGATGGACTACAAATAAACAAATCGACACAGAATTCGGTTCTGAACAAGAATATTTCTATATGTATTACGTCTTCTTTTACATCTATTATACGTTTAAGCTTCAGTTCATATAAAAACGCTTTTACCACAAAATTATCTTCAGTAACATGGCTTCAGCTTTTATATATGAAATACTTCTGAGGTGAACCGGAAAGCAAAAACACTATAAGAAAGTTATGAATATTAACAAGAAAAATTTTAAAACTATTTTCAATGGTCTTATCCGTGGTCATCTGATATCTAAAAGTGCATACGTGAAAAAAATTATAGAAAACCAGATACTAATTTGTATATAACGGGATAATTTGTACATAATTTGTATAGGGGCGAATAAGAGACTAAAATGTTATTTATTCATTCATGCCAATTCTAAATCTTATAATTCCAAAGGTAGAAGGACAATGGTAGAACTTTTTAAATTACTTCTTTTCTTGAAGTAAATTCTTGAATAGATTACCTCGGTGAAGTGCTGTTAATCAAAAATTTAGCGGCACACATAATATATTCTCTATTTGTGACACATTATTAAAAAACCTCTGCTTTTTCTGAATGTATTTTTGTTTTTCTTCTATACTTTGTTTTTCTTTTCACATTTTATCAAAATTTTCATTATAGGTAGGTAGACATAATATATCTACCAAATACAGACGGTTGTATTAAATGCCAATATATAACATTGAATAAGATACATTATTATTTGCATTAAATATACCCCCTTAATTTTTTTTTTTTTAACAGTATTTTAAGAAAATCTTTTTTTTTCTTCTTTTGATTATTTATATTTAACTTATAAATAAAAATATAAATTTTCATTTCAGTTTGAGCTTTTAACAAATTAAAATTAAAATATTAAAAAAAAAAACAAAAACATATAATGTTAAAATTGGTGGTACGTAAAGTGATGAAATAAAAGCTAAAATAAATTTAAATGAAAATTAAAAAAAAAAAAAAAAGAAAATTAAATAAAATTTATTTAAATAATACATTTTAATACATTTTAATACATTTTTATAAAATATATATTACTAGTTAAAAATAATTTAATTATTTATTAAAAATAATAACAATTTATTTAAATGTTACTTTGAAAGAAAGAAAATTTATATGTGAAACATAAAATTTAAAAAAAGTATAAAATTTAATCCATAATTTAAAAAGTGAATTTTTTATAATTATGATTTTTTAATATTTTTTTTTAATAATATAATAATATAGAGATATTAATATAATATATAGAGAATACCCCGTTATCAATGCTCTTTCTTGAAATAGTGATAATATGATATCTTCGAGACAAACAACAAAAATCTGTTACAAAGAAAGGATGATGGTAGAAGCGGAGTATATTTTTAATTGTTTTTAAGATAATGGTGTTGAAAGTTGTTCGTATATGAATAAAATGTTCGTTTTGAATAAAAAAAAAATCATAATTTTTTTTTCCGTTTATGTATGGAAATTCATTAATGTTGATATTTTTAGATAGATTCAGATTAGAAGATTTCATATTATAAATGTTTACAAATGTTTTCTCTGTTATCTATGAATGTTTTCTCTGTTATCTCTGTTATCTGATTATGCAGATAATCTAATGCTTTTTAGCACATTTCCAAAAAATTTTGAAAAAATGTGCCTATTAGTTTCACTCTGTCCGTCCGTCTGTTCAAGATAGAGAAAAACAATTAGGTCTCATAAAAAAGTGAATGCTGTAGAACAACTTTTTCATATAGCCCAATCCATTATGAAGCTGTAGCCCCTCCAACTTTGATAAAGCCCTATATTTAAATACGTATATCTCATGTTCTATCTAACATTTTTTCAATCAGAAAACCTCATTCGACAGGTACTTTTTTTACTTTGTAAATTATTACCAAAATTATACATTTTTTTTAAATTTAGTATTTAAATTTACCGTTACGTGGAAACCAAATTTTGCATGAGCTTTCTACTCCCATAACTCCGGAACGCTTTTAAATAAGGACTTGAAATTTTGAGGGCAGAAAGAATTTTTAGAATTAGTATAAGTTTCCTTACAAAATTTTTTTGCACCACCCCCTGTTTAAGAGTTATTAGGCTGAAAAATAGAAAATTTGCTATTTTTAGGCCCTAAATTCTATTATAAAAAATTATTATAAAAAATTACTTAAATTTTATTTCTTAAATTTTCAAATTTTTGTGCAAGTTACAATTCTAAACAGTTTGTATTGTCATTGGAAATATGCGCTTTTAAAAACCGTTGGTTTATATTCTACCTTGTTTTTTTTTCAAATAACTGTGATATGACTTTATAAAAAAAACAGTTACTGAAAGAAATTTATTATAAAATTATGAAGAAATTCAATTTAATTTTTAAAATTTTCAAAATTCTTAACTTTAATTTTACCCTTATCATATATTTTACCGTCGTTTTGTGAGATAAATTCAATATTAAGTTGTTCTACTAATGTTAAACAATTTTATCATTAACAATAAAAAAATATATATAATTTCATTGATTAATAAACAAAGGCATTTAAATTAATTGAAGTTTTTTTAGGTTTGGGATTAAATTACACTACAAAATCAAATTTTTCTCACAATAATTTAATATTCCAAAATAAAATGATATAACATTATCCTCCGGTAAATACTTTTAAACTTTGAATTGAAAATATTTTTTTTTTTTTGTTTTGTAAAAAGGTGATAAAAATACTTTTCTATGAAATATAAGTATTTTTAAATAGCTAATAAAATCTGCAATTATTCAAATAATACTCCAATTGTTGGGTATTTTACTTTTTAGTTATGGAGAATTATTTTTTGAATATAATTATTTTTCTTTTTTTTTTTTCGAGGAACGGTGGAAAACATCAAAAGTCACTCAAAGAAACTGCACGAGGTTCCTCTGATGGGCAAAACTTTAGGGTGGGTTCTTTAATACATAATAATATAATGTACAGCTTGGTTTTGGGGAAAAGGATGAGGGACCGATTAAGCACTTGGGAATATTGAATTTAGGATAATTGGGATTATGGAGGATGAAAGGAAAAATTTGGATAGTTATTTTGAAGAAGAATGTTAATGTTCTTCTTGAATTAATATAATTATTTTGGTGATGTTATTTCCCAATTTTTTTTTTTTTTGAATTCTTTCGCTATACACTTTTATTATTTATTATTTTAATTAAACAAATCCTTTCCTTTTTATAGTATATTAACGAATTTCTTATTGTTAATATATTATATATATATATATACATATTATATATATACATATATCAGGAATTTCATGTTAGTCATTGGGACATTTAAAAAAATTTAGAAATTTTCTTTTATCAATTTATCAAAACTCTATTCTAAAAATATTTGCAAATTTAAAACACCTTTATAGAGTAATATTTCGCAAATATTTCGATGTTCCAACAACAAATACTTAAACGAGAAATTTAACTTATATTTTCACAAAATGCTGTTAGTCATCAGGATTGTACACTTTTGTTAGTTTTATAATTTTCAATATTATAAAACGAATTTCTTTACAGTAGCAAAAAAAGCAATTTTCATTTTCATATACACATTTACATTGTATATATGTACAAATACATTGTAATATATAGAAAACATACTAAAGTCCATACTAAAATCTAATTATACGCTATTTATTACAACTTCTCAAAATTACAAGAAAGTAGAATGCGTTATGTCAATATAAATTTTGAGGTCTCAAGAATGGATTTGAGTCGATTTTAAAAACATAATTTAATAAAGAAAGCAGATGAAGAACTAATACTAACTTTATCTAATATTAGAACCTAAAAAAACCGTATAAAATATTATACAGATCATTTTCAAATTTTCGGTTTTTGGCTCATTTTTCATGGTATTCTCCATATACTAATATATTAATTAATATATATTTATTAATATAAATTAATATATTTACCTACTTATAATAATTTTCATACGTGGAAGGTGCTCAGCAAAAAAGTGATGTATTTACGTACCTACCTATATTAAAAAGATGACAAGTATAATATTTTTGACATAATATACAATAAATATATTTAGCCGAAAAAGTTTTGTCTAGGAAATAGAAAAAGAAAATATGATTTTGCTTTTATTTTAATATTAATTGATTGTTGTAATTTTTTTTCATTATATAGGTACTATTACGTTTCAGTATTAATAAAAATTTTAAATTATAAAATCAGAAAAATAAATAAAAAATGTTTAATTAAAAATTAATTAAGTTATATAACATCTTTTATATCGTCTTACTTATCTGCAAATAAAGAAATTTATTTACACATAGATGCATAGATAATATGGTTGACATATCAACAATTGTATTTTTTTTTTTAAATTGCTTGGGAAAGCCTTTTCTGAATAAATTGTGGCTTTGTTTTTAAAGTATATATAAACAAATAGTTAAGGAGAATTTTAGAGTTGGATTCAAAAGCATGGTTATTCACCTTTTACAGAATATGTATATATATATATGTATATGTGATTTAACAACTTTTACAACAGGACACTTTGGACAGTTAATGTATATCAGATTGTGCTTTAGGACGGATTTTAGAGTTGAATTATATAATTATAAATTATTGAATTAAAAGCAGACTTATATACCTTATACAGAATCTGAATTAGGAGGGATTTTAGAGTTGGATTCAAAAGTAGGCTTATACGCTTTTTCCAGAATATTTATTTATATGTATATGTGAGATTCTGAATTAGGAGGGATTTTAGAGTTGGATTCAAAAGCAGAGTTATATGCTTTTTCCAGAATATTTATATGTACGAATATGTGATATTTTGAATTTTTTCTACTATATTTTTTATTTCAACGTCTATTCACAAAAATAAAAAAAATAAACATTATTTCTAAGTATATAGGTACAGTATAACAAAATATATATAATTAAATTACTAAACATTTTATGAAATTAAAATGCTGTCTTATTAGAAATAAAATAGATGTGATATTTTAATCAATCAAATTATTACTAGACCTGCGCACAATTTACATGCAAGATTTTGTTCTAGTAGATTTTAGAAAAAAGATTTTGTATGCAAGATTTTGTCGCATTAGATTTTGACGTAAAAGATAATGTAGCAAACTCCATTTGTTTAGTAGAAATTCAATTAAGTATTAGGATAAATCAGAATTTTAAACAGATGTTATCTAGAAATTTTAATATTACAATTGCTACTGATGAGTCTAGCAATACTGAAAAAGACGAAAAATTCGTAACATATTATATACTAAGTATTTATTTTATTTTTATATTTTTATATAATACATATATTTTAATAAAAATATATTTATTATTTTGAATAATCGTTAATATCATATACATTATTATATTCAAATATAGTTGATAGATTAATTTACTTGAATTTTTTCAACTAAAAATGTAACAATTAAACGAGTTGTAAATTATATCTGATGCTAAGGGTACACGCCGAAAGAATATGCAGAGCTAACACAGCAATGTGTAGAGGTTGTAGGTGGAAGGTAGAGACGGTACTACAAGTACTTTACAAATGCCTGGCGCTAGATTTCCAAAGGAGAGGAAATTAGGAGAGCGATACTGGGTAAATCTCTCCGAAGTGAGAGCTTCGGATCGATTTTTTAGAGGTATTAACTGGCTCGACGAACCGCTGTGAAAAATAAGCGTCTCATGGAGTTGGGATGCACAAAGGATCGTAAGTCCTAGCTGTAAGGATAGTTGTTTATTTCCCATTCCAAAACAACAACAGCAATAACAAACGAGTTCGTATAAATTATTATATTTTTATATTGACAATCTAACATTTTACACTCGTGAGTTTTTTTTTAAATGAGAATCAGGAATAAAATTATTAGGCATATGAGTTCTCAAATTGTAAACTCTAATATTTTATTTCAATTTATTTTACAAATTTATTTCAGATTTAATTAAAATAAAATGATGTCATATTTTATTTATTTTAATCAATTATTTTGAATAGAGCCAATGGTGCCAGGATTTTCATTCGAAAGATTTTGGATAGAAACCTAGTTGGATAATATATATTAATAGATAGAGAAAACCGAAATTAAGATTTAGTCGAATATTAATAATAATAATGATTTAGTTTATGCCCTATATCATCCTATGTTCCTTATAAGAGTGAAAAAGAGAAAAATTAATGACTTGTCTTGGAATTATTTTACTTTAAATTTACTACTGATTATTTTGAAAATAATTTTTGACATTTAATTTTTTTGTTCTTTAAAATTTTAATTTGTGCTAAAGTTTTTTGGAAAAAATAATTTTGGCAATTTCTCACTTAACAAATTTATTTATTTAAAAATATTCTCCTACCAGATAATATAATGTCGTAGGAAAGTGAAGCCTGCCTTTCCTTTTCAGGTGCGGCAAAATAACAAAAAAGTCATATAGAAAATACACATATAGTCATATATTATAATATATAGATGCGACATAAGTTCGAAAATCGAAAATTGGTACAAATCCCTGATTTTATAACCTACAACATAATCCATCCTAATTATTGTTTTATGTAGTAATTGCAATATCATATAATTATTTTTAATAGTATATATGTAAGTACATATATTATTAAAAAAAGGATATGATATTGCAATTACTATATATAAAACACTAAACTATATATAAAACAATTACTATATATAAAACACAATAATGCTTTTGTCAAATAATATTATACCTAAAGTGAATTTTTGCAATATAAATTGAGATTAACTGCTCTATACTCGAAAATTTTACAAAATCATAAAAATTGTTTTGATATAAAGTCATTTATAATATTTTTTTTTTATAGAACATTATTACTTGTTATTATAGTTATCAAATTTTTGTTTGAAACTTTTGTTGATTATATAAATCGGATTTTGATGTAAAACAAAACAAGAAAAAATAATTCATTTTTAATTAAAAAGACTGTACATAATTTAACTTTATTTAATTTGGTTGTATACATTTCAAAATGAAAATGAAATTACATAATATTTTTATTTTTTTTTATTTTTTTTTAGCATCATCTAAAGTATAAAAGAAATAGTAATAAATTATAATATATTAAAGCATAAAATTGTATACAAAAGAGTATAAATATATGTATATATACGTTACACATTACTGACTCTTTTAATATAAAATCATGTTATTTCTATAAAAAGTTCAAATTAAAAAAGTAAAAATTATATAATTTTTATTTTATTTTAAAGAAGTTCAAACTCATTGAACCCATATAATATTATATGACATTTAATGCTTTAGGTTTAATGTCAAAAAATATGATTATCAATTTATGAAAATTAGCGTTACTTTTTTATAATTATTTTCAGTTATTATTTTTCTCTTTTATATCAATTATATAATTTTATGCAATACAAATTATATCCTATATGTATTATATGTATATAATATACATGCAGAAGTTTAATTTTCCTTTTATGAAAAATCAACAAATTTTCTGGATAATATTTTTATTTATTTTTATTAAATTAGATGTGTTTTTTTTTTTTTCTTTATTTAAGTAATATTTTGATTGATATAATTATTATTGATGGACAATCAACTTATTTATGTTTTTATTTTTATATGTAATTTCAAACTAAAATATTAATATAATTTATTGAATTTATTTGACAGATTTTTATTGTTTTAACAATTTATAATAATTTCGTGTTTGGACGACCAGAATTACCACCTCCATCACCATATCAATATAATTCTCCTCCATCTTCCACACAATCAAGTAGTTATTTACCACCAGCAGTATCATCAATTTCTGATTCAACTGTTGGAACAAGTTATGGTCCACCACCACAGGCACCAATAATACATAAGCATGTTTATGTACATGTTTCCCCAAATGAACCAGAATATCAATTGCCAAGGTAAAAATTTTAAAATAAAGCATTAATGTATAGTTTTTCTTTATTTTTATTTTGTTTTTTCCGTGCTATAAGCAAGTAAGGGGTGGAACTTGTTTTTTTTTTATATTTTTGCTATACATATAATATCATATAATCGGTATAGTCATGCCAGTTATATCTTTTTGGAATTTTAATGAAGTAATACTTTAGTTCCGCTCCGTTGATATATTTTAGGCATATAAGCTGTTCGTTTTTTTTGGTCTTATGAACATAGTTCAAGGGTATAATAAATTTGAAATTACATTTGAGAGACCTTAAAGGAAAAGTATACCTATCTTATATTCTTGCTCAGGATTGAATTCTGACGGGTTTGAATAACAGCCATACTATATCGTTTTTTATATGAGTATATATATATTTATATTTTTAACTTTGTCAAAAGAAGTTAAGTTTTATGCTAACGATTTTTACAACTTAACTTGTTTAGGCAAAATTTCAGATATCTAGCTTAATTAGACACTTAGTTATGCTCATATAAAAAACGAAGACTATGGCATCTACCCGAACCCGTCCATCAAACTTATTCCATTTCAATAGCGAAACTGGAATTTACATAAAAATTAAATTAGTAAAATTTCAGAAGCCTATCTCTATTATTTTTTCAGTTATCGTGCTAACGAACGTATCCATGTTCATAGCTAAACCAACTTAGAAATCGATACTGAACAAGAATATACATAATATATACTTATTCATATATATCTGTCTCATACAAAGTATTACAATCATAATGGAAATTTATTATACTCTTGAACTGTATTCCTACGGGTATAAATAGGGGTTCCTACGGCTTGCGTGATCATCGCTTTTGGTATAGGATTTATATAGTAAAGTGATTGGAAAAGCCGAATTTCAACTTTCAACCGAAATTTTAAATATATTTTTCATGTTGTTTTTCCGTCGAAGAGTAATTAAAAGATTGTCTTACAAAAAACCGTTGGCGAAATTAAGTTTTTTTTAATTATTAAAGATGAACACACTTGTGCATTTTTAATCAATTTCACCAACAATTTCACAAATAAACAATTTTTAGAAAAAAAAATAGTAGAAAGAAATTGTCAGAAAATAGAATTTATTGAAATATGATGAATGTATTGTAAAAAAAGATGTTGATGAAAAGCAAAATAGTAGTAACACTATATATATATAATATATATTTAGATTTATATATTATATAAATGTAATAAAATTAAATATAACACCTATAATTTGGTCACAAAATAATTCTTTTATTTTCTTTAAGTGTTTTTTTTTTAAATTCATAATTTTGAAATTTAGAATAATTCCAATACTAAATTTTTATTACTAATTTACGGCACGGTTTTTGATCAATTTTGATCAGTTGTTACATATTATGTTATATGTTGTGTTTATACAAGGTTGTATATGCATATTGATTTTTTGGGAGCGCCACGAAATCCCAAATAACAAAATCCCACATGATGGTTGATATCCCAAATTAAATATAAATCCCAAATTCCAAAATCCAAAATCCCAAGTTACAAAATCCAAAATTACAAAATCCGAAATTGCACAATCCCAAAATATCAAAATCCCAAAACTTCAAAAAATAAAGCGAGTTTATTGATTTAAAAATTTATCTACAAAATGAGGAAATTGTTTAGTATAGAGGTTTTGGACAAAATCAGAGTTTCAATAATTTGTTTAGCGAGGTTTTGAGGCCCGCACCCCCTATTATGTGTTTAGACATATATAAAATAAATAACTAGGAGGGACTTTCTAGTTTGTTACAAAATCAGAGGCTTTTAAAGAATATTAACATATATGTATATGGGATATTCTGAATTTGGGGTGATTTTTAGTTGGTTATGAAATCAAGGTTAAATGTACTTTTTTTTCACAATAACTCGATATTTTATCTAAAATAATTAAATAATTGTTCTTATATCAAATTTTTCTATCAAGAATTTCTTGAAAAAAGGTTCTTTTCGATTAATATTGTCCAATTGCATTATTATAATTTTTGAAAACTTTAATATTATCAAATGTAAAAATCTTAGAGTGCAACTCAGGTCCTAAATAAATTTTATTTATTTATTTTTTTTTTAATTTTATCAATTTATAATTTAAATAGTATTACAATTTATATAACACTAAAGTATAACTTTACGAAAAAAGTAAGTTATAGCAAGTTATAGCAATTGCTATGTGGAATATGCTTCAATTAATATGAATAAAAATAAATCAAGGTTTTAAATTATACTTCCTATAATGAAGCAAATACTTAAGAGAGCTTAAAGTATAAGTTTAACTCACATTGAAGCATTTTCTTTCTTTTCTGCCTGATTATAAATTTTAAATATAAATTAAAATTCCTTTCGATTATAGCCCACATAATATATTTTCAACCTTCTCTTTGTTTCATAATTTTGTTTTCTTTTTTGAACATTTTTATTCAGTATATTTTGAAACCTTAGCCTGAGTACTGTGTGGTTCTATAAATTTTAGTTTAACATAAAATAAAGCAAAAAAACATTTAAATAAATTTAAAATATACAATAATTACATTAGATTTTATCCTATATTAAAATTTTACAAATTTTATGAAATTGTTTTTGTTTTTTCCTTATCAGTTTTTAATGTTTTACATAATATATATGCATGTTCTCATTTTTTTATTTTGTTACTTTGTTAGTTAGGACTTGTGAGTATAGGACATCCACTAAGTCATTTATTATTCATATTTGACTAAGCTTCGTGAATCATTAATTTCACTAAGCCGTTGATTACTCGGCTGTAGCTATTGTACAAGACTAAGTACGTTTCTATTATTTCTACGTCATCTGTTATATCTTATACAAGAATTATGGTTTATTATTATTTTATTATATAGCTATTACAATATGATATTTTATTATAATTTATATATACTTATTTTTAATTTAATTATATTCTACTAATTATTTATTATAAGAAAAATCTATATTAGTTTTTATTAATCTATATGACCCAGCCGGGGTTTGAACCCGAGACCTTTCGTATGAAAAGCCGGTGTCTTAACAACTACACCATTGGTTGGATTTGTTAGTAAATTAGTACTCGTATTGTCTATAATAATAATTACACTTTAGTACATAGTATAAAAAAAAAGTTAATTTCGAAGTAATATAAATTTTATTTTATTTCCTCCGCTAAATCATTATAAGCTTTCAGAGAATTATATAAGCAATTGTTTTTTTAATGAGTTGCCGTCTCATTGGAAATGCATTTGCTATGTGTTTAACACGTCATCTCATGATCTGCAATAACAAAAAAAAATTTTGACTATGTTTTATGATCAAAAATTGTTTGACAATGTGTTTGCGACGTTGTAAACATTGAAATGTCAGTCAAATTAAGTATTCAAAATTTTCTGTGCGCCCGTAAAGGATCAAATTGTTATTTTGAGTTTTTTTTTTTGTTGAAAAATGGACGAATCTAAGTTTTAAGATGTTAAGTAAGTTTTGATGAAAATAAAGAAAAAAAAATTTTTTTATTCATTTTTAATTTGTCATCAATTTCCACCTTAATTTCAATTACACAAATTGCGGGCATCATATAATTTACGATCGAAAACGTCAAATAAAATATTATGTTATTCTTGCATTGTATCGACAATTTAAATTGACAATTTAATTCTTTCGATTTTTGACGAAATCAAATATATTTTTTTGACATTTCCGATGAGACCCAGACAATCCCTATAGGATGTAGAATTGGAAGCCCTAGGGCATTTAAGCTTTTCTTGTTCATTATGTTCAATTTATTTAAGTAAGTTTGGGGACCTTTACTCAAGATTGTAATAAGATAACAAATGTGGGACTTATATTTAATATAAGAAGAATAAATTGTGAAGATCGCTTGATCAGATAAAACATTACGTAGCCTGTGCAATAAAAATATATACCTACGGCGTTATGTTTTTAATTTATTATTTTTTTATGTGATAAATCTAGTTGGATTTACTATCTATTATTGGATCTAGATAGTTAAAGTTTTTAATAATTTCTAAATTAGCATTTTTATATTTAAATATTTTCAAAATTGCATAATTTTTTTGCAATTATTAATATTGCATAGTTTTATTTAAGTTTTAAATAAGTTGATGCTTAGTTAGCCATTCTTCTATTAATTAGAGATTGTGTTTCATTCATGTACGAATTATGTCCTCAAAGTTACAAGCATATTCAAGAATGCCATCGTCAGCAAATAACTGCATTATAATTCCCTTAGATTCAAATGGATAATATCGTCGATATATATCTTGAATAGTAAAGGTCCTAAAATTGAACCCTGCGGTACACCTCTTGTTATTGTTTCTTCTAGACTAAAACTGTTGTTTATGCTTGACTAAAACTATTGTTTATGCTTAACTAAAACTATTATTTATGCTTAAATAAAGTTGTTGTTTACGAACTATTTGTTTACGATTTTCCAAGTAAGATTTAAAGAACTTTGACTGGTTGGCGTTTTTATTATTGGTGTTTTTAGAGATAAAATTATTTAAAACAATACCTACCTTTTACATTCATGTATGTGGTCAATAAAGAGACAAGCAGCTGTTGTGTTTGAGTTTTCCTCGAAGCCAAACTGATTTACACTTAATATGGGACTATTAATCAAAAAATATTTTAACCTATTTTTAATAATTTTTTCAAAAATTTTGCAAATGGCAGGTTTTCGTCATAAATTTATGTGAAATCGTCATAAATTTATGTGAAGTTTGAATCTGCTCAATAGCAGAAAAGACAACAACAAAATAGGAAGAGAAAAGAACAATAACAAAAATTATTGTTTTAGTTTTGCTAAATTTAGTTTATAAAAAATGTAAAAACTAATCATAAATAATTATATTTTCAACCTCGTTTTTAAAATTTCTTTATTTGAATTTCTTTATTTTCCTGCGACTAAATACTTCAACGGTATATAAATGTACGAAAAATACCAAAAATATATATCAAAAGTATGATAGAATTATAATTAGAACAGGAATCTAAATAAAATTCGCATATGTAATGTCATCTGGCATGTCAAAATTTCATTTTTATTACGTTAAAACTATCTATTTTCTACCTAAAAATTTTTATAATTATATAAAAATGCAAATGTCTTAAAAGTAGGATACCAAGTTTACAAAAAAGACTAAAACTAAAACAACATGATATATCTGGCTCTTCTCCTGAGGGACAACTGTTCACATTTAAATTTTCAAAGATTAGCAATACTATTTTTTTTGTTTCTTTTTTTTTTCCTAAGGGAGGTGGGAATCTTCCAAAGACACCAAGAATTTCCCCCTTGGTAGTGTCAGATTCTTACTGACAAAACCCACCTCCCCCTTTAGCGAAAATAATGGGATAAAACCCTTACCTGCGAACGCAGTATATTGGCTAGGGAGTAGGGATAGGAAAGGGATACGGAAACATTGAATTGGGAGTGGGACTGTAAGGAAACAATGAATCCGCCTATTATTATTACTATTTTGCTAACAGTGACTAAAGCCGTCACAATAGTTACAACATGTAGTAGTAGTATATAGTACTACATGAGATAATTATTGAAGGCAACCCCCACTGTCACTGAAGCGGCTATTATTATTGGTATTAGTATTCTTATTAATATTATTATTACGAGGGTCGGTGGAAAACTAAATTTCAAAAGACACCCAGAAGAAATGCACGTGTGATTTTTCCGGATAGTGTTAGTGATTCTTCCCTCTTTTTAAACTAAACCTTAGGTTGGGACCTTTGATACAAATGTACAGTTTAGTTTCCGGGATGGTGTGAGAGGAATTCTTGCGAAAATTGGATTTAGGAAAAAAATTTAGAATTATGAAGTATGGGTAAGAAAATTTGGAGAAACATTTAAAAGAAAGATGTTAATGTTCTTCTTCAACTTTACTAAATCGTACACATATGAGTTACCAATTTTGGGGAACACATGTGATGGCATGTGATTCCACAAAAGTAACGTGCTCATGACAAATAAATTTCCATAAGGCGTGTCACGCCATCTTGAAAGTTCTACAGAGAAGGAGTAGGCATCTGTTCCACTCCTTGTTACGCGAGAAAAACATTGAATGAAGGCATTAACTGTTTAATTTCCTTAGAACAGGTGTTTATTCCTGCAAGAGATCTATAAAATAGAGTCCCAACTGTACGGCGATGGCTGAGTAGAGTGAGCACTGTGAGCTAACATTGGGTTTGTTAATAAGACGAATAGCTCTTTTTTGCACATTATCGAGATACCACAGTGCCGTTAGGGAGGCTCCAGCCCAAATGTGTGAATTATCCTCCATTTTCGGCCTAATGTACATTTTATAGATATTGAGAAGATCTGGTGCAGAAAAGTAAGTTTTACAGCGATACAAAAAACCGAAACATTTACTGTATCTTTAGCTATACCAAAAATGTGTTTTGACCAAACTAATTTATGGTTTAACTCGATACCCAGAATTTTTAAATCTTTGGATGGCTGCAAACCTCCTTTGTGGAAGAATATATTCGGAATAGTTGTGGCTATTTTTCGCGAGATCAGCATTCGATTTTTTTGGTGTTAACCTTATTGATTTCTCCCCATTTTTCGATTTTTCATAAATCATTATTTACCTCACTAATAGTGAATTTTTTTTTAAATAGTGAAAAATTTTGAAAATGTATCATATCTTGTTCCAAAACTTTTTAAAACCAGAAAATACAATTTATATTTTCTAACAGTTTCATTAATCTGCACTAAAATTGCCATCGTTTTTGCCATAATACAAATTACATACTGTAAATATATTTTAAGTTACTAAGAGAATATAATATAACCGTTATAAAAACTTAACGTAAAAGAAAGGTGTTAAAGATATTATTTAAGTAATGTATCGAAGTGTTTGAAATTCAAGTATTAGTTTAGGTATAGGGTGATTTTATCGTTTTTTTATTTTTTTTTTATTTTTTAAAAGAGCCTTTGCTTATATTTTTTATTTTTAATTTAGATCCATAGTTCTTCTATTTATTATATCGTTTTAAAGTTATTATTACTATTATAATTATTACTTGTATTTCTTTAAATGTTGAGTCTCACGCTCACCAGTGAACAGAAAAAAATAACTGCGTTAGGTCCCATATGTATCACCGGTGAACATCACTCAAATGTTACAAAATACCACGCTCACCGGTGAACATAAACTTGCGTTAAGTCTCAATGAATATTTTTAAAAGTAAAAAACAGTACATTCATTTGATTCGGGCTTTTGAGAACATTGAGCAATGTTCACCGGTGATACACATGGGACTCAACGTGTTAATATTAATATCTGTACAATATTATAATACTATTATAGGGCACTTTTCCTCAAACAAATGTTAATTTTTTCCAAAATATTAAAATATATATACATATACATTATAGCTATATAGAACAATCATAATAATTATACAATCTATGTAGCTATATATGTATATGTATTTTATTTATAATTTTATTGCAGTTTGCCAATATATTTCACTTATGATTTTAATAATTATTAAAGTACGTATGTACAGTTTGTAGAAAATGTATATATGTATATATACATTTTGTATTAATATTTTCAAAAGTGGATATTAACATCTAAATGGTTTCACCGACAATTAAAATCCATAATTCACAGAAGTTCAATATTTTTGTTGTATTTCATTTGTGCAAAAGATCGAACCCCAACAGCAGCTACTATACGGAACTAAAGCCATAGTTTTATTTTTTGTTTTGTTTTTCTTAATTGAATTATTGAGTTGAATAGCATAATAATTTCTTTGTCGATTTTATATGTATTTAATTTTATTTCATACATAAAATACATATTATAACAGATGAGTGAATTTAAGAGTGCTCAAATTCATTGTTATATAATAAAATTTTAACTTAAAAAAATAACTTTTATTTTTTTTTTAAATTATATTATTACACTTATGATATCTTTATTATATATATATATACCTTATATTATTATAATAGTAATACCTTATATAATATATATAGTATATATGAATAAATAGAGTGAGTGTACTTTAAACAATAAATACTTTTGCTTTTGTTTCATGGTCTCTTGAATTTTATCTTTTAAAAAATATTTTTTGTATTATATTTTTACATTTTTTTTTATCATCTTATATTAAAAAAATTGAAACTTGTAACCAAAAATTGTTATTTAATTTACTTAAATGTAAAATTATATCATTTTTTTTTTTTTTTAATATAAAGAAAAAAAAAATTTCAATTTCCTCATTTTTTGTTTTTGTCTGCATATTATCTAAAATGATGTCAAGTTAAAAAGTTTAACAAATATAATATAGTAATATCTTATTAATTAATTAGAATTGTTGAATTATTTCCGGACTTTTTATTATATTCATTTATTATAATTTTTTAAAATAAACAAAAACAATAAATTTTGTATTTTAAATAAAATATTTCATCGTCAATTTAGTCTAACAGTTTAAGTAAGTATCGGTAATTATATTTACTTTTCTTAAAAATAACTTAAATATAATTTGATTTGTTGCATTTTTAACATATTACATCTATCTACTATTAAGGTTTAGTGTTATAAGCCTGTATTTCATTTGAATGGATCACTTGACGGAATGTCATTTTTTTTTTTTTTTTTCTTATTCAATAATCTCAATCTAGGATATGTTCCCTTGTACTAAAATGTAGTTGAGACTAAATTGGATTGATTACATCATGAATCTGTTAAGATTCGTCTTGAATTTGTGCAAATTGTAAATCAAAAAATCGTCAACTTTTGGAAACATAGAGGATGGTAATAGGTTCCACATTTTTGCAGTTCTGACAACAAATGAATTGCTATAACCAGTAGAATACCATTTCGGAAGTTCCACATAGTAGGCATGAGCACTTGAGGCTCCTCTAGTGGTGCGTTGGAATGTTTTAAGAGGTGGTATCAGCGATTTTATCTTATCCGAACAAGTGTGATTAGCCACAAAATATCTATAAAAAAGGGAAAAAGCTTCAATATTACGACGAATCCCAAGAGAAGTGAGACCAGCAGTTTAGACGGAGTCACCAATGAGACGAATGGACCGTTTTTGAATTCGATCGAGATAATTCAATGAAGTAAGTGATGCGCCAACCGATATATGGGAGTTGTACTCCATCTTGGGTCGTATAGATATCTATAAGCCTTATAGATATTAAGCAAGTCCCTGGACGAAAAATATGTCTACACCTAAAGCAAAAATCTTTACTTTTATTTTAAAAATTTACTTTTATTTTTATTTGCCTGCATTATCATTTAACTATTTCACTGTATTTCATTTGACTGAATTTTAATTAAATTTTTTCATAATTTTATAAATATTTTGGACATATAACATATAAAATCACTGCTAATTTGGAATTACGCATATATATACCCATATATTCTGGAAAAAGTGTATAACACTGATTTTGTATCCAAATCCTTTCAAATTATGTTTTTAAATATACGTATTTCAATAACAAAACATTAAAATAATAGAAGGTCCTCTCAAACTCCTCTCTAAATAGAATTATAACTCAGATTTTGAATACCATACTCTTAAATATACCTCCTAACTATTGTTTTACATATACATATTTCAACAATAAAATGTTTAAAAAAGAAAGGGGTTACCGCCCCTAAACCTCTGCTAAACAAATTATTAGAATCCTCATTTTCTACCCATTTTGTGATTATAGTATTACTCTCTCCTAATTCAGAATTTCTCATATAAATATTATATATAGATACTTAAACATATTTTGGAAAAAAATATAACCCTGATTTTGTATCCAACTAAAAAATTTCTCTCAATATTTCACATAAATTTCAACAGAAAGATCTCATTTGCAGTTAAATGAAATTCAGTCAAAAAGATAATACTGGTAAATGAAATACTGCCAAATGATATTTCAGTCAACTTGTAGATATACAATCAAAAAAATCTAAACAGACATATGACACGTTCTCGTATAATTATTATCGTCTTATATTATATTTTTTTGTTTTATTATACAAATCGTCAGCCTAATCGAATATCAAATAAATCATTTTGAATAATTTGTCGAAAAAATCATTTCTATTGGAAAATATTATCTCTGATATTATTAGAATAATATCTCTGATTAATTGCTACACTTTAATTTTGACAAGTTGGTAAAATTGTCTTGTACTATATATACTTTGAAAAATTTCTTGAGTTAAAAACTGATTATCATCTTCATCCATTTGTTTCATTTTTCAAATAAGAGTCTAAAAATATTTAATTCAAATAACATGTATATTTTATAATAAAAAAAATAAATGAAAGTTTGGGGTATACTTTGCTTTAGGTACATTGTACGATTACCTTGAAATTTTATATAACGGTATTTAGTGACGTCACCTATATTTCATAGAACATGACTTTTGGCGTAAAGGTCATTTAAAGGTAAAATTGATTATTTTGAAATTTTCCTAACAATTTATTTTATCCTACACCTACAGTATAGGGTATATTAACTTTGGTATGGTGTTTGTAACCACCAAAAGGAAGCGAGTTAGTATGGACATGTATATATATTCTGAATCAGGATCATCTTCTGAGTCGATTTAACGATGTCCGTCTGTTCGCACGATAACTCAAAAACTAATAAAGCTATCTTGATGAAATTTATATAGTAGGTTACTAATTACGAAAGGAAGGCTAAGTTCGAATCTGGACAAAATCGGTCCATGGGTTCGGATTCTGGAAGCTTTCGAATGATTCCCGAGCAAACGAGATTATCTCCAAAACGAACAAAGATAGAACCTTTAAATTTTGTACAATGAAGTTCCTTCCCGTTTGATTTAGGTCTCTGAAATTTGAGAGGATTTGGTTCATGGGTTCGGATTTTGGAAGCTTCCGAACGAGCTCCAGAGCAAACGAGATTATCTCCAAAATCAACAAAGATAGAACCTTTAAATTTTGTACAATGATGTTCCTTCCCGTTCGATTTATGTCTCTGAAATTTAAGAGAATTTGGTCCATGGGTTTGGATTTTGGAAGCTTCCGAACGAGCACCAGAGCAAATGAGATTATCTCCAAAAGCAATAAAGATATAACCTTTAAATTAGGCAGAGTGGTGTTCTTTTATGTTTTATTTAAGTCTCTGAAATTTGAGCGGATTTGGTCCTTGGGTTCGGATTTTGGAAGCTTCCGAACGAGCCTCAGAGCAAATGATATTATCTCCAAAAGCAACAAAGATATAACCTTTAAATTAGGCAGAATGATGTTCCTTCATGTTTGATTTATGTTTCTGAAATTTGTGAGGATTTGGTCCATGGGTTCAAATCTTGGAAGCTTCCGGACGAGCCCCAGAGCAAACTAGTATATCTCCACAACCAACAAAGATAGAACTTTTATTTTTAGTACAAAGGTGTTCTGTTATGTTTCCTTTTCTGTAAAATTAGAAACTGACATTTGAAAGAATTTGAACCATGGGTTCGTATTTTGTAACTTCCGGACGAGCACAAGAGCAACGAGCATATCTCCAAAACCAACAAAAGTAGAACTTTTAAATTTAGTACAATGGTGTGCTGGCATGTTTTCTTTATGTTCCTGAGATGGATTCGATGAATTGCAGTGGCAATTCGGGTATCTGACACACACCTCCCAAGGACTAACAATCTTCGAAATTAATAAAGATAGAAACTTAAAATTTTTTACAAAGGTGTCAAGCATATTCCAAGAGGATGCCTCTTTTACGTTCCTGAAATTCGGTTGAATAAGACAGAAAAGGGAAGAAGTTCAAGCAGCTGCCAAAAAAACTTATGAATTTTTAATTTAATTCGAATTATTCAGAAGTAGGGTATTAATAAGTCGGTTGCATCGACTTACTGTTACATTTACTTGTTTTCCTAGTATTTTATTTAAACTCTTATATTTCCGTTTACGATAGTATACAGGAACCAATTTTTTACAATATTGTAGAATGTAGAGCATAATACTATATTTAATATACTTTTTTGTTTTATCGGTGGTACCATTTCTAAGATATTGCAGTTAAAAGTGGAAATTTTAGTAAAAAAAAAAAAACGAACAATTAAAAAAAAGCACTATTCATGTGAAATTTTCAAAAACACCATGTATTTATCATTATAACATTTTTTTTTTTCTAAAACCACAAACTATAAAGGAATATGATCCTTCGTACTTGAAGTAGTTGTGATTATATGGGATGGGATAAAAATGGAACAGATGAGTGTAACAGGGGAGTGAAAGGGTAAATTTGAAGGGTAAAGGGTATGACATTATAAAGGTTATACCCTTTTCAACGGTGTACAACAAGTATGGCATTGATTGGGAAATAGTCCTACCAGAGGACATAAATGCGAAATTGAAACAACAAATTAAATAAAAAATACAACTTCATAACTACAATAATATATTTAAAGTTTGTTCTAATAAAATGCAACTTAAACGTTATTTAAAATTTTATAATTTTTATATATGTATGTATATATATCAAATAAGAAAAGTATAAAATATAGTAAAATTTTAGTAATATACATATTATTAATATACATTCTAATTAAATAATAAATATAAATAAATGAAATATACATACCCAAAATACAAAAATTTATCATTCACATTTTGTATTTTAAAAATTTTTTATTTTCTTCTTTCACAATAAACTCCATTTACACAAAATTCAAACTCAAAATAAACAATTTGGTATACTTTCAATTCAATTAAATGAATTTTGAACAAAAACCATAAAATTCAAACTTTTTTTTATTATAACAAATTCAAGAAATCCAAATAACACAAGCACGAAAAATATGATATTTTAACGCATTCATAGATCCAAATATTAGATGAAATTTTAAAAGCAACTGCCACTACTGTTTTCAGAGTTTTGTAGTTGAAATAAATGTAGGTCCATAATTTTTTTTTTTTTTAAATGCACATCTCTGCCACATAAATGTGGACAGGAAATTACACAGCCTTTCCTGTTCAGGCGTGGCGGTAAATGTCGTAAGGGGGAATAACTCTTACGACGTGTGTGGGATTCGAACCTACATTCCCTCGGTGTTTACACCGTATTTTTATACGCTCTTACCCACTAGGCAACCGAGGCCCCTGGGTCTATATTATGTATGTAAACAAATAATTATTAAAGTTTTTAAAGTTGTTAATTACATAATTAGGATTATTTGTTTTTTTCCAGAATATGCATTTGTATAATTTGTTTATCCTGGATTTGAATGAATTAGAAGAGATTTTATAGTTTACTGCAAAATTACGGTTTCAATAATTTTGTTTAGTGGAGTGGAGCACAAATTGTATATTTTTAATATAAAAAGTTATTGAGAAGAATTTAATTCTAATAAAATGTTTAATATTTAATCATTTCATATTAGTATTCAGTTTTTTTTCTCAGTGTTGTTTTACGACCTTTATTGCGTATTCCATTCCATTAACCAGTATTACCCAGTATTAACCATCTTATTATACCATTTAGTTTTCACAGTGAAACTCTATCTATATACAATTTATCTCTGTTATGATTGTTGTTAAAGGTTTCTGTTATATATATAGTTTTCTAAAAAATTTTAGTTTTCTATTTTATTTTTAAATTTTTGTTGTTTAACGCTTGCAATGCAAGCACACCCCACATTACTAGTATAGGTATTATATAATTATAGATAATTTCAATTTGGCCTCATCAATCCAAAACTTTTAATCAATCGATGATGTTCAATTATGGTATAGTCTAGTGAATTTTGATTATTTTCTATCTACAGAAAAAAGTCTAAACATTTTTTATTATCAGTTTGATTAAGTTGACTTAAGACAAGAAATTGAAATTTAAAAAACAAAATTTTTTTAATTTAAGTATTTTTTTTACCTTGCTTTTTGTTCTATTGGGAGGAAAGATCAATAATCATTTTACCTGTTATATGATATTGATTTTGCTTAAAAGATAAGATGCAATTTATGAAGTTTTTTTTTTTTTTTTAATTTAATACCATTTATATTATATTTTGACTTGGATAAATTTTTTTTCTGATTTGATCCAACTGAATTAATTTTTTGTTTCAATATTGTGTTATTTTTTTTTTATATTGTTTTTTTTTATACTAATACTATTAAATTTGTTTAAAAATTTCTTAAAGGAAACCAATTGTACTACCACCACCACAAAAACATTATAAAATTGTTTTTATTAAAGCACCATCACCACCACAACCTACAGTTCCAGTAATACCAATTTTACCACAAAATGAAGAAAAAACTTTAGTTTATGTTTTAGTTAAAAAACCAGATGATCAACCAGATATTATTATACCAACTCCAGCACCAACACAACCAAGTAAACCTGAAGTATATTTTATACGGTATAAAACTCAGAAACAACAACAACCAGAAACTGGAGGACCATATTCAAATAGTATAGCTCCAGCAGGTTCAGGTGATTATGGAGCACCACTTGAACATCGTTGAATTGAAATTTGTTAAAAAAAAAAATAAAAATACTTAAGTAATTGTTAAATTTTTTTTTTTTTTTTGTTTTTTAACTTTTAATAAAAAATATATATATATTATTTTCTTATAATTTTTTTATTAACTATCAGTTATATTGTTAATTATCAGTTATATTGTTAGTTATCAGTTATATTGTTTTTAAAATTACTTAATTAAAAATGATTAAAGAAAATAAAAAAAATAAAAATATTTTTCTTTTTTTCTTTTTTTTTTAACCCTTTGGTATCTTAGAAACTATTATTAAGTTGAATTATAAAAATATTAGTTAAAAATGTAGTTTGCAATAATTTAAAAAACACGTAATAATGTAGATAGTAAAATTATAAGCTTTATATTACATTCTTATAACCTCAAATAATTTATTTACTTTTATGAGGTATTTAAAATGTTTATGGCGAGAAAATTGCGAGTTTCAATATAGAATAGTAAAATTATAGATATAAAGCGGTAAAGCAAAAAAAATATATTGCGACCGGACTCCGCAACAGTGTAAAGTTTTTTGGTGCAAATGCAAACTCTTTTTATTCTCACCAACAGTTTGCATTTGCACCATTATTTCAATTCCACAAGCATGAATGAAAACTGAAATGCTAAATGAATTATAAACAGCGCTGGCTATCATTTCAACATAAAATATAAAAGGAAAAAATATATAAAATGTGCACAAAACCATTTAATGTTATAATACTAAACTATATAAACTATATATGTATAAATATATAATTTTCCATTTTTTTTTATAAATAATAAAAATACTGTCTTTCTCGTTTGCATTTGCACCAATAAATACTTAGTGAAAAAACTTTGCACCGTGCAAACTGAAAATGTCAAATTTTTTTATTCGCATTCTTGCGGAATTGAAAATCAATACAAAGTGAACATTTGCACGAGAACTGTAAAAGTTTTTCATTTGCACCGTTGCGGAATCCGGGCCCTGGAAAACTAATCTATTCAAATCTTCCTTATTTTTAGGTCATAAGGAAGATTATCCGAGAATCAAAAATTTCGAATTATAATAAAATAATACCTGACACCTGAACCTATCGTTATCTTAAGGAAAGGCTATTAAACAATATCAGAAAAAACTATAGCTGTTAATATTGAAAATTATTCTTGCATATATATACCTTTACCTTTAATTTTTATGACTATTTTAATTTTGTAAAATAGCATAAAATAGAATTGTCATTAGAAATTGCCATCGCATTCGGTTTATTATATATATAGTAGCGTTTTGCCAATAGTTA
Organism: Poecilobothrus nobilitatus; assembly: GCA_947095535.1. Taxonomy (NCBI): domain Eukaryota; kingdom Metazoa; phylum Arthropoda; class Insecta; order Diptera; family Dolichopodidae; genus Poecilobothrus; species Poecilobothrus nobilitatus. The sequence goes on from OX352775.1 coordinate 735,096, forward strand.
AATCATATTTGTTCAGATCGTTTTTTATGTGGTAAATTCATAATATTGGAATAGTTATAATATCATAAAAGCAAAATACATTTTGTAAAATGAGAAAAACAAATGTTCATAAAAAGATTGCCAAAATAAACTATATATATATATATATATACAGGGCCAACTTTGACTGACTGATTTGAAATATGTAGTTATAATTTTTTTAATTTAGTTTTTCTTTTTTAAATGTATAAATGTATTTATACATTATACATTGATGTATTACATTATACATAAATACATTGATGTATTACAAATACATAAATGTATTTTAAATGTATAAATTATTAAATTTTTTTCAAGTTAAGTGTAAAAAATGACATCCTGTAAATCACCATGGCTTCAATTTTTCTGTTGGCAGTTAATGGCTTTTTTTAATTTTGCATTACGTTGCGCAATTTCTGTGCGAATATTCTGCTTTAGTTCCTGAATGTTTTGTGGTTTATTGATATAAATCGGTTCCTTCAAGAAACCCCACAAAACAAAAAATAAACAGGGGCCATCAAATCTGAGGAATGAGGTGGCCACACGAAATCAGCATTTTTTTAAATTATTCGGTCATCGAAAAGTTCTGGCAGAATCACCATTGTCCCTCTCGGGGTATGAGGTGGCACCATATATCACGATTATTAAGAATTACCGGACGTAAAAAATTTTTTAACATAGCATTTCAAATCAATCAGTCTAAGTTGACTCACTCTGTATATGAATATTATTACGGAAACTGGCAAATTAAATCATTATGATTCATAGAGTTAGAGAAGAGATTACTAAATAGCGAATAGAAGAAATTTGAAGAAGATAAGGTGGAAAATATTTACAATGCACCGAATAGTATAATTTTAACTTAAATTTCATTTGCATAATGATGGTGAAAAATATATTACAAGAAATAATAAAATTAATAACTGAAAATCAATGCTGAATCTACAGCATAAATATGTATTATACTATAATTGGATAGAGTGTTCGATATTATATCGTTATCAAGGATAAATAAAACTTGCATAATGATGATTTAAGTTTTGTTTAATGATGCGTACAAGATAAATAATGAAACGGGAGTGTGATTTGACTTATTAAGAGAAATTATTATTTACTTGACATTAATTATTATTAATATAAACATTAATTTTTTTTTTTATCAATTTTATCACATTTTATACAAGTTTTCAAAGTAAGCACATAATATTATTATATTTTTTTTTAATCTGTTGTGTTTCTGAGTGTTTGTATGTATATATTAACCATTATCTTCATTTTGCATTTTTTGATTTATTTATTGATTTTTGTTTATATAATTTTATATATATATATATATTTTTTTTTGTTTCTGTTTTACAATTTTAAAATACAGAAAATATTATTCAATTTTATTAATCAACATTATTTGTTTTTTTATTTGATTATTTAGTTTTATTTTTAATAACTTCATTTAATTATTTTATTTATTTTTTAAAATTTTCTTTTTTTTTTTTTTGTTTTTTATGAAATTTTTTAAAACCAACAAAATTTGGAAAATTTACATTAAAAATTTACTGATTTTTTTTTTTTATTTTAAAATTTTTATAACAAAAATTGTAATATTAAAAATTTCAAGTGAATGAGTATTTTTTTTTTAATTGATCGTACTTTGAACTTAAATACTAATGATTTAGGATTTTAAGTATATTCAAATATTTTCGGGTAGGTATTAGGTAAGTATAGTTAGGTATACTCAATTGCCAAAGATTTGTATTAAGTAAATATTAGTGCGATAATTTCGTCAACTTCTTAAAACTAAAAAAAAAATTTATTTTCTTGCATTTTTCCAAATTAAAGATTTTAAAAATATTTTTTTAATTTAAGGTTTTTTTTTTTTCTATTTTTTGGAGAATTTTTGTATTTAAAGTTTTATTGAGAAAAATATAATTAAATTTTTATAATAGTTTTAATAATTAGGTATGTATTTTTTTTTTTTTTTTTGCATTATTAAATATTAAAATCTTCTAATGTGTATTGAAATTGCATTTACACTATAATAATAAGAATTAGATTAGGCTTTAATAATATATATATACATACATACATATATATACATATGTAAGTATGGATTAATAAAAAAATGTATAGTACGTTTACAAACACTTGATTTTTGAAAATTAAGTTGATTTCGTTCTTTTTTTTTCTTGATTTCCCATACATTTTTCAAAAATTTATCTGTCAAAGAAAATCAGCTCGTTACTTGATTTTCTGAAAATCACCTCAAAATCATGTTGTTCGTCCATGAATTTTCTCTTTTTTTTTAGATTATTTTAAAAAATTTTTTATAACCCTTGCTTTTTCAAATTGTTGTCAAAAATCAAAACAAAAATTTTGTTGATAGCAGCAGAGCAGATTCAAAAAGGAAATATTTTCTATTGTGTGGACGGAAAAATAAAAATGGAAAGAAGACATAAAAAAAAATTTAATTGGAATTAGAATTCCATTAAATTGTTAATTTCTTAATCTATTTTAAATTTTTTCAAATATTATTTTATTTATTTACTTTTAACAATAACTTAACTTTAACAATAACTTTTAACTTTTTATTTATATTTTAACTTTTTATTTACTTGAAACAATAATATAAACAAAAATATATCAAATTACGTTCTTGATTTTCAAAAACGGTTTGTGAACACTTGACATTTTACTTGATTTTGTACATGATAATCAACTCGATTTCGGAGTTTGTGAACATACTATAAACAAAAAATTATCTAATAATTTTGAAATTTTGTTTTTTAAGTTAATGGAGGATAATATTTTTCTTTAATGTATGCTTCTTACAAGATGCAAATTTGTTTTAACGTCAAATACAGACGTAAAATCAAACGTTAAAAATTTAAACGTTAAATATTTTAAAATATTTTGAAAAATGATTATATCTAAATTGATTATATATAAATGATTAAAAAGGAAAAAAATTGGTTTACAGTTAATATTATAAGAAATAATTAATAAATTTTATTTATTTCATATTAATTAAAGTTGTTTCTTACATAAAATAGCTAACAATTTTCTCTGGTTTAACCATTTTGTTTTTTGTAAATAAAAAATTTTTTGATCAAATGTCAAAGCAAAGTGCACATACTATTCTTAAGCCTACTAAGTACTTTCAAATAAAACTTTCAAAATAAAAATGTCGCCGTTTTGCATCTCGTGAACGAGTGGATGCATAATGGACCTAAAATATTCGTTAATATTACCGAAGAGTACCCATATGTGAACTTACCTTAAAAAAACTCAATGCTGTTTGATATGTAAGTTGATTAGATGTTTTTAGTAAATTCAGTCAATAAAAAAAAAAAAAATTAAGCACTTAAATTGTAAATTTAATATAAGTACATATATATGTATTTTATTTTCATTCCATCATTTGTGACCGGGATATGGGGCTATAAATAAAGAATATTAAGCAATTCAATAGGTAAATGCAATTTCATAAAGTATTAACCTATTTATTTAGGTAGGTCTAGGTACATGATTTGAAATTTTTTTTTTTTTTGAATTTTTATAAAACAATATAATATGTATATGTATGTATGTTGTTTGTTAAATATTATTTTCATGTAAGAATTAATTTCAAAAGGTGTAAAAAAAATTATCAGTAGGTTACTTACATACAGTATGTACATAATGTACCTATTTTGAAAATTTTTTGTGTCATTGAAATATTTTAAAAATTATGAAAAAGAGTGAACTTAAAAAAAAAAAAAAACTAAATTAAAAAAAATTAATCAATATTCGTTTTTTAAAAAGCACAAATCATGTTCTTAATTATATTTATATCTTATTTGTAATTTTGCAATTTTGTATTAATTATTAAAAAACATTTCAAACACTATTCCATATAATTAATATATATAATACTCATTACTCAGTACTTTATTAATAATTTTTTATCTATCCGGCAAACAATTTTAAGTTGTTATTTTCTTGTTTTTTTTTATATTTTTTATTTAAATACATACTTAACTTTAATGTATTATCTAAAAGTACTGACAAAAATTAACAATCCATGGCGCTTAGATGTCAATTACCCCACGTTTATATGACAGCTTTAAGCTTACTTGAAGTCTATAAACTGCGAGCTCATGTAAACACGGATTGATTTGAAGTCGGCTTCACTGAAGTCAATTGAAAAATTTTGTGTATTTGACTTGAACTTTCGAGAGTAAAGCTGCTCCTTGAAAGCTCGAAAGCTTGAAAATGACAACATGTTAACAGAGTAATTCTTTAATCTGTCATTTCGCGTACATTTTTTACAATATAACAAAGTACATTTTTGTTTTTTTAAATAAACAAATACATTTTTTAAAACAATTTCAAAACAATTTTTTTTTTTAATATACAAAAAAAATTTTTTAAAATAAACCATTATTCAAAAACATGTCAAAAAGAAATATATTAATATGTAATATATAGTAAAGAAGAAACAAAAGAGATGTTAGAATTTTTTAATAATTTTTTTTGAAATTTGATTCGATTTTTCCTCTTTTTTTGTTTTTACAAATACTGTAAGAAGTATTTTAAAATAATTTTTTTTTTAGTGCATTTATTTCTCTGCCACATAAATATGAACAGGAAATTAGAAAGCCTTTACTTTTCAGGTGCGGCTGTAAATGTCGTAAAGGGGAATTACTCTTACGACGTGTGTGGGATTCGAACCCACACGCCTTCGATGTTTACAGAGTATGTTATACGCTCTTACCCACTAGACTACCAAGGCCCCAAATAATTTTTATATTCCAATAATGAATGAATGAATATATTCCATCAAATTGTTTTCAAATCCTAGAAGATACAATGAAAGCAAGAAACATTTTGTCGGCAAGAAACATTTCTGAAACGTTTAAAATGTTTCTGAACCTTGTTCTGAACAATGGGCCTTTCCACACGAGTAGTGTCCTCTTTCGTCATTTTTTACTTTTACCTTCGTTTCATACCCTCTTGCATATAAACTAAATTTGTGGTGGGGATTTTTAGGAGCAATTTTTTAAACCAAAATTTTAGAGTTTAAAAATTTAGTCCACTAACACAAACAAAAACTCAAATAAAAATTTTTATGAGGGCCAAAAAAAAAAAAAAATTTTATGTGTACATACGTTTCATTCTCGTTTGGAAAATTAAAGAAAAAAGTTTTTGAAACGGTCGCAGCAAATTTTTAAAAAAGTAAAGTGATTTTTGATCTTTCACTTGATGAAATTATTAAAATATATTCTATTGACAAAAAGAAATTATGTGCACAGTACAGAGTTTATTCTATTTCTAGGTACATACATATATAATATATATTATTTAAAAATTACAGGCAAAAAAATCTTATGTTACTTAAATACAAAAAAAAAATGCGTGCTTTTTTTTAATATTTATTATCTACCTCTCGCAACAAATTTTATTTAAAATGAAATATTTACACACACATATAAAAGTAACGACTATCGAGAGGAACAGTGTGGAAATAAAAAAAAGAGGAAAGTAGTCACGAAACGAAAGAGGACACTACTCGTCTGGAAAGGCCCAATGAGAGCAAGAAATATTTTTTGTTGAACTGTCATTTGACATTTAAAGTTTTTATTGTTTTTGTTTGCTATATAACTATTTATAACTATTTGTTCACACATTATTATTATTAAAAATGATACTGGAATAAAAGAAAATGGATTGACAGGCAACAAAGTTTGAATTTCATTTAAAAATTGTTGCCGGCAACTTTTTATTTCTTCTATCATCTATATTTTTATTTTATTTCCTTAGTTTTAGTTTCGAGTTTTGTTCCTTGCCCACAAAAAGTTTCTTGCTTTCATCTAGGGCATTTTTTTTAATTTTACACTGTACTAGTAAAATATTTCAAAAGCCGTCAAAATCAAATTGATTTGAAGCAAAATGTAATTTTCAAGCTTTCGAGCTGACATATTGAAAACTTTCCTTGAACTTCGAGCTGATTTCAAGTCAAGTACTCAAGTCGCCATATTATATAAATGCGAAAAGTGATAAAAATTGACACTTTGAGAATAAAAAAATGATAAAAAGATTATGTCTAACCGTTAAGTTATAATATTAAAATTAATAATATACTATTAGAGTATTAGATATGTTTGGTTTTTTAAATAAAACATGAATTTAATAAATAAAAAATATATTTATCGATAACTTAACAACAAAACGCACAAAAAAAAAACAAAAAAATATAGAAAGGCATTGATAATGATAATCAAATATTCAATAAAATTTGTTAATATTCAATTAAATTTGGTACAGTATTACCAGGTATTACCTATTAACCTGATTATTAATTTTTTATGTTTTTAAATTATAATAACAAAATTTTATAATGTTAAAATATTTAAATTCAGTATCAGTAGGTAATTTTAAGAAATTATAATTAATTAGTTCTTGTTTTGTTTTTGTAATTAGATAAATTGTACAACTACAGAAATTCTAATTCCGAGCTAGATACATACAACATACATACACATTTAAAAATATTTTAATTTGTTTTTTGTTTTTGTAAATTTTCTGCAAAAAAAATTCTATTTATTTATTTTTCGTATATGTTAAAATAAGTAGGTATGCAATTTATTTTGCAACATATTCATTGTTTTACTTTATTAATAATTATAGCTTTTCCTGTTTAGGCGTGGCTGTAAATGTCGTAAGGGGGAATAACTCTTACAACGTGTGTGGGATTCGAACCCACACTCCCTCGGTGTTTGCAGCGTATTTTATACGCTCTTACACACTAGGCCACCGAGGGCCCTTATATTATTTTATTATACATTTTTTTTTTTATTATGTATTTATTTTAAAAATACATTTTTTTTTTTAAATTTATATATTATTATTATGTTTTATATCACAACCAAACATATTTACAATGTAAACAAAAAAAATTATAATATTAATGCTTATAGTCCGGGATTGGCTACATTTAACCTACATATGTGCATGCATACATACTTATGTACATTATATATATATATGCTATTTTTTTTTTTTATAATTTTTGTAATACATTATATCTTATTTTAATGTTTTATTATTAAATCTGTTTTATTTAATTCAATTATTTAAAATTAACTGTTAATGATTATAGCAATTATTTATTATATAAAATATGTATGTATATATATGTAAGTACATACATATATTTTTTTTTTTGAAGTTTTTATCATAAGTTGGAATTTGAGACAAAAAAAAATGTTTATCAATCTTTAAAATTTGAATTTGCAATAAATACATACATATATTTACAAAATTTTAAATCAGTTGATAAATTATTTAAAATTATGTAAAAGAATATTTTATACATAATCTTTATAATAATATAGAAAATATACATACATATGTACATATATTTATTTTTAAAAAAAATTTACAAAAATGTAAAAATATCTAATTTTTTTTAATAATTTATTTGAGGCTCGGAAATTTTAATATACCTTACAGATTTTCAGTAGGATAGCAAGCTACAATATAATATTCAAACATATTTTTACTAAATATACCTACATATTATGTATGTATAAAAATTTTATTAACTCCAAATCTATATTCGTTTTAACATAAATTTTTTTCCCTGTCATTTGTTTTTTTGCAATTAATTTGACATTTCGTACAAAATTAAATATTGACTGGAGTGCATTTCGTTTTTAACTCTCTGGCGTTTAGTTAACACTATTATAGATAAAAATCCTTTCGAAATGGCGGAGTAAAATAAAATAAACTCTGACGTCACAAATATGGTTTTGAAACAGCAGAATCGAGTTAATAGAGTTAATTTTTTTTAATCGCACTCTCGAGGAGGATTAAGGAGTGTTACAAATGTCAAAGTCTTATGAAGTTTCATTATTATTTTTTTATTTAAAATTTTAACATTATAAACTTAAATATAAAAATAATTGTAAACGAAATAGTTCAATTGAACTTAAAATACTTCTTATTTGTTTTGAAATAAATTTGATTGAAATAAATAAATGTTCCAATATAATTTTGACATGAGTAAATATCAAAGTAAAGCTAACTCTGGAGTGTTATAGTTAATTCTATAAAAGCATAAACTCTACTCGGAGTAAGAAACGAAACGCACTACTGTGGTCTGTGGCTAAAAATTTAAAATAAAAAATAGAAAGAAGTTTTATCGTTTTTTTTTCTTGTGATTCTTGCAAACATGTCAGGTCAGATAAAATTTTAAATTCTGCAGAGATAGAACTGGATTTTGTAAAAATTTCAAAAAAAGTTTATTTTATATAAAGTATAAAATAAAAGATACTCTAAAATGCCATTTTCTCAAAATTTAAGTTTATTTTGTTTTTATATTGAATTTTTATTTTGAAGTTATTTGTAAAATTTTATAACGCGCTGTCTACATTGCAGTAGAACAGATAATAAAAAAAAAATTAATTTTTGGCAACTTATAATTATTGTATACTAATTTGTTTGTAAATTAACTTGCTAGTTAAGACACAAGAGATACGATATCTAAATATGTAAATAATTTAAATTTTTTTTTTTTGTTAATATATTTTTTAATTTATAAATAATAAAGTTGATATTTTTAATTGAAATAAAGCTAAAATTTAATTATAACGTATAAAAAAGATAATTTTTAATTGGATTAATTTCTAATCAAATTTAAAAAATTAATAATAATATTAGTTTATGTACCTACATACATAGGACATACATATGTAAGTATGTTTTACAATTACATACATACATATATTTATTTATATTTATTATTTATATTTAATAATTAGTTTTATTTATTAAACAAAATAATTTCATAATAAAAAATTATAATTAAAAAAAAACGTATATCATAAATTATAAATATTTTAAAATTAAAACAAATATATAATATACACATACACACATACATATATATAATATAAAAGTTAAATGCAAAAATAGGTACTATTAATAGGTAAAATTATTTTTGGTAATTAATTTTAAAGTACATACTTAAAATAGTATATTTTTTTTATTTTTTATGTTTTTTTTTTTATTTTTTTTTTTTTATTTTTTTTATTTTTGTAGAATAATATAAACATGCAGGATTTAGTCTTTAAAATATATATATATATTTAAAAACTTTTGATTATATATTAATTTACACATACAGTATGTTCGTTTTTTTTGTGGTTGTCAATTTCTTTATATTTTTTTTATTATTAATTTTGATTTCTTTAAAAACAAAACACATTATGTACATACAAATGTAATTTTTTGTTTAACCTAACACCGGTGTAATAAAATTAAAGATAATAAAACTGAAACTATATGCATAGTTTCATCGCTTCTTTCACTGAGATTTTCCAGAAAATGATGTTGCAAACAAACTGGCTCAAATCCGTATTAATAAAACCAATAATTGTAACCATATTGTTAATAGGTATTTAGCAGTAAAACAAAGGATTAGACTTAAATCCAATGCAAAAGAAAAATAACTTCAGAGGTTTCTAACATATGAAAGAGTTCTGGAACGAACCGGATGGAAAAAAGACAACGAAAATTATGAAACTTAGTAAGATGTCTCTTAGAATTTATACCGGAATTAACATGGCCCATCTGATTTTTTTATCACAGGGCCTTACACGTTCCTTCCTATGCGGCAGGTATTCTTTTCTATCAGACAACACAACATCAAAGTATCATAAAACCGAATTTTTTTTTATACAGTCATTTCGATTGATCTATATATTTATAGTTGTTTTATATATATATAGCTTTACAGTTGGTTAGATTAAGTGTCTGTGTATTCATGAATTACGCAAAGAATTGTTGAAATTTCTATATCAATATGATTTTTATTTTCTTATATGTTTCCCTATTGTACTATACTCGCTAGCTAATATACTGCGTTAGCAGGTAGGACTTTCTCCATTATATTGGCTAAAAGAAGAGGTGGGTTTAGTCAGTAAGAATCTGATACTACCAAGGGGAAATTTTTGGTGTACTTGAAAGATTCCCACCTCCCTTAGGAAAAAAAATATACAAATGTTAGTTCTAAATTATTATCAAATACTTGCGACAATGAAATTTGAACTCGGAAATTTATGGTTACCAGTCACAAATCTAAACCTATATCAGATTAATATATTCAGTTCATTGTTTTCATTCCATAACTTTGTAATGTGCAAATTAATTCAATTAAAACTTTTTTTCTAATTAGATAAAGGTCAATTCAATTGAAAACGGTCTATATGTTATTGTTATATATTAAAAAAAAAAGATATTTATTATGCTGATTTATATATTATATGTATAATATTTTATTTTTTATTTAATTTTATATTGTGAGTTATAGGGTAATAAGTTAAAACTCTTTTTCATTCGTTTAATAAACCGACGTCTCCGGCTTACGACGCTTAATAGGTTCTTTTTTTCTGTTTTACAAGTAACTCGTAAAAGTGGGAACTTCTTCTAACGAAATAAAAATTTTATACCTCCACTCAGAGTTTTTCAAAGAGAAACGAGAAGAGTATCCGCTGCTCACCCCTACGTAGTTCCAATTCATAAATTTCGAGAATTTTGAACCATCTTCCACCTCATATGTTCCCTAAAATTGGGAATAATTATATTTTCAATTTACATAGGTTTAAGGAGAACGTAAACACCTTGGTTAATCACATTCCTGCAAATCTTTAACCTATTTTTACTCCATAGCCAGAATCTTCCGTTACCCAAGTAATACAACTGAAGATCCCATAATCTCTTATTTAGTCATAAAGAACTCCTGCTCCACATTAAGATTTTTTATTGATTTATTATTGATTTTATTGAAGTACTCGAAAATGCAGATATAAATGTTAAAAAAAAAAGAAGAAATTATGTAAAATTTGAATATAGATTCCTCGAATGAAAATCGAAAAAGTTAGAGATATAGATGTGTAGTTATTTTTCTTATGTTCATCAACCCATTTTTAAAATTAAAAAATTATTTTATTGAAATTTTAACAACCTATCGGTACTAACAATAGTCACTATAGTATGTTAAAATTTGTTCTCCTTCTTTAACGCATAAAACTAGGCGCAATGAATATAAATGTAGGTTTATGAATTGAATTAAAATCAAAGAATTAGTTGTTTAAGCTATGGCCAGACACATTTGTCGGGACGATGTAATCAAAACTAATAAAGCTGGAATCATAAAATTTAATATAAACTATATATATATTTAATTTTATGATTCCAATTTAAATATATAAATATTTTTGAATTAATTTGCAGGTTGCCAATAGTTTTGGTTGAGATTGGATCAAGTCTTGGAAGAGCTCCAATACAAAATTTTTGATTCAGTTTGCATCTCTTTAAAAGGAATAATGCCAGAAGTTTGCAAATTAAAAAGAAAAAATTATATCGGAACACACCTTCATTTAATTAGCCCTCATAATTATTTCATCCTTCAGTTTGTATATTAATAATGTTATACTTTATAATATTACAAGTAGATATTATATTTTATTCTAAATTTTATATTTATATTTTTTATTTTATATTTTATTTTTAATAACGGATTCGTACGGAACTGCAGCTGTGAACAATGATAACTATATTATTTTTTGCTTTTCATGTGCTTAAAATGTTTTTTTATTCTTTTATCAAAGCTAATTACTTTGAATTCAAATCGATTACAAATTTAAATTTTAATCTAAATGTCTCCATAATGGATTAGCTTTTAAACAGCTTAGTAAAAATTATGAATATGTATATTTATATATATAATAGGGCTCTCGCTGGTCTAGTAGATAAGAGCGTGTGTATGAAACAACCAACAGAGTGTGTATTCGAATAATAAAAGAAAAAAATAAAATACATATAATATTATTTCATTATAATTAAATAACTTTAAATGCTTTTTAAATGATCTTTTGTATTAAGTAAAATAAAGCTTTTTTCGAATAAAATTAATATGTTATCATCAACATACATATTTTTTTCGTTGTAGAGTTTTTTTTAGAGACATTTTACTCTTTGTAATATAAAATGATATAATATGTTTAATTTAAATCTAACATTGGTGTTTAACATTACTGTATGTAAAAATTATTATAATATAACATAACATTTTTTTTTTTTAAATATATAACAATTAATTTTTTTTCTTTATTAATTTAATAAAGTTTACATTCATATAAATATATAATAAGTTTTAATATTTATTTTTGCTACTTTCTTAAATAACTATTTGTTTTTATTTTAAATTTTTTTTTTTTTTTAATAAAAAATAAAATAAATTGATAACTTTATTTATTTCATTTATTTAAAGCAATTTATTAATTTTTTTTATTTATTTAATAATATATAATATATATTAATTTAAATTAAATCTAATTTTCATATGATTTATTATATATGTATTTAATTTATTTGATTAATTTTTTATTTTTTTTAAATATTTTTCATATTTGTTTTTTTATTCAAATTGTTAACCATTCATTTTTTAAATTATTAAGGCAGTGTTAACAAAGAATATAGTAAAATGTACATACATGTATACATATGTATATATAATATGCAATAAATTAATATGTAATACTACATAATATAATATGATAATAGTGTGTGGTGTTATAATGAGTATATATATAAAACTGATTAAATTAAAAAAACGAAAAAACGAAATATAGGAGAAAAAACAAAACCTAAAATAAAACCTAAAATTAGTTAAAATCTAATCGTTTTTTTTTCTTATTTTAATTTAATTCGAAGTTCTTCTTTTAGGCACAGAACGTTTACTTTATTATTATATATTTAAAGTAGCCCCATTACTTTTTAGTTAGAATTTTCTTTTGCTTTTGTAATGGAAAATTTTAATGAGGATTATTAATAGCTTGGGTGTGGTTTTAAATCAAAAATTTAGCTAGAAAAAAAAAAAAGAGAAAAATTGTCAACAAATTTCATCTCCCTCAGCTCCATTTTCATCTAAAAGGATTTTAATTTTGAAGAAATTTACTCTCACTAACAATTTACATTCCATCAATTTCTCTTCTTTGAATTAACATTAGAATCTAACACATAAAGAATTCGATAAATAGACAATTTTCAAGATACATAGTTGTAATTCTTTCATCTATATTATTATCTATATTATTATTATAACTTAAAAGCAATTTCTCTTTTTACCGACCGCATACATGAATGTATAAGGCAGGTATTGTTTTCACAGTAAAAATTTGTACCTGAGATTTTTGCAAATATAAACTACTCCGGTGCGCAGAAAGCTGTAAACATTTTTTTAGTGATGTTTGTATGTTAGTATATATGTGGGCACGTGGCAACCTAAACGTCCCAGCGGAATTTTTTGAAATTTCATATTTAAGGTTTTGACGTAAATATTACGGAGCAAATCGAACAACCGTAAGTGGTAGTTTGCCTTTTTTTTTATATTTTTTTACGAATATTTCGTAACAGCAAAAAGTTTATGAAAAAATTATTAAGAAAAATAATTACACAAGTAAAGAACAACAATTTTGCCACAACTTTATTAAATAACATATTTTTTTCCAAATTTCATACATCTTACAACACGCCATATGCATTATATATGAACAATTTCAAAAAATGTTTTCCAAAATTTTTTACATTTTTGTTCAACTAATTCTCCTTGCTTGTTTTAAATTAATTTCGTGCTATTAAATTTGTCGTCATAATTTTTAGATTATTTTGAGTTTAGTCACAGAGTCAGTACCGCATAGTTTGACAAATCTTTGGAAAGTTGCGTTAACCAGTTTCGGCGCGATAACATTTTAGAGAAATTTTCGTCTTTTCATCATTATTTCTATATACTGTTATATAGTAAAAACGTAATTCCTTAGCGAAGCAGTTTACTGGATTGATATTTTTCCTATTTGGTTCGGATATGGTTTAGATTTGTTAACCTGTTCCGGTACGATGTCCTGACAGAAAAAAAATTAAACCCAAATCATGTGCAATTCATGGTGGTTTAATGGCTTTATTTTTCTTTCTTTATTACTAGTTATAATTAGCCAATAGTTTTTGTATTTTTATATAAATTGTATTATTGCAATTCAATTGTATTAAATTGTAATTAGTTTATTTTAAGCTTAATAAAATAAAATAAAATATTATAAAAGCAAGTTTTTTATATTTTTGGGAAGTTCTGTTAACCCATTCCAGCGCTACAGCATTTTAAAAAAATTTTTATGATCACTTTTATACTGGTTCAACAAATTTACTTCAGATTTTGTCGAAGCGTAGTTCCTTAGCAACAAAGTTCGTTGCATTGATATGCTTCAGATACGTTAACTCGTTTCGGTACGCCGACCTGTCAAAAGACATTCAATTCTAATCGTGTGAAATTTTATAAGGTTATTTATTAATCGCTTTGAAGAACAATTTTGACGTTTGACAATTTTAAAGTTTAGTTAACCCATACCGACGCGGAGACCTTTTATAGAAATTTTGGTCTTTTTATAATCGTTTCTACTGTTCGACCGATTCAGTTCAGATTTCCTTAAAACGTAAGTCATTGCCGAACCAGACAACAGGCTGAATTAATTTCATTAGGACCCGTTAACTCTTTTCCGGATGACGATCAGTCAAGGTAAGTTCTTTAACCGAATCCTGTCCTAATTTTGAAATTGCTTTAATAGCTTTAAAGAACAAAAACGACAATTTTTGCAAATTTCTGTTAATCCGTTCAGGTACTAATATAATTTAAAGAAAACTTCGGGTTTTCATTATCATTCCACTATTGCAATTTTTGTAAAAACTTAGCTCCTTAAAAAAGCAGTTCTCTTGAATCCTTGATATAAGGATAAGAGATATTATAATACACGTTATTTCTTATTAGTGATATACTTCCTATAAACAAAAAAAGTTTACTCAGAAGGACAACATTACAACATTAAGCATTAATCAAATCATTACAACACATTATTCGATTTTCAATAATTAATATTAGCGCTATACGTCTTTAGTCTTAAAAATAACTGAAATTTTACTAAAACAATTTTGTTTTAATTTAAAACATTATTTAAAAACAAATAAGTAATGAAAAAACCAAGAGTTTTCAAAAAAGCACATTTGAAAAATTAAAAAATATTCCATAAATAAAATTTAGGTAAAGAGTACATAGGAATATTGAAAAATAAATTTATAATAAAGTAAAAATATAGAAAAATCGTTAGAAAAGTTGGTAGAAAAAATTGCGAAAAATCAAGTCACACTTTTGCCAGTTTTAAGGTAACCCTATATTATTAAAAAAGTTGTTAACAGAAATAAAAACATAATGTTGGAGCCTTTTGCATATTACTTCAAAAAAATTTGGACATGTGTTCAAATTACAGGTGTTTAAAAATAGAAAATGTTCAGTTTTTGACCACTTACAGCTCCAAAATGGACGGTGACATAAAAATATTTTCTAAAATGCCTCATTCTTATTTCCAAAAATCTAGCATCTTTTAAAATTTCAAGTTTCTAACATAAACCGGAAGATAGAAGAAGCCTAAAATTTTGCAAAAATTGTGTTTCACATAACGGTAAATTAAAATACCGCATTGCAAAAGTATATATTAATAATATATTATATTTATAAAGCTAATAAAAGCAGCTATCATTCGAAAATGTTAAATATACCTTATAGAACTTGTGTTATTGTTATATAACAGAAAAAAAAAGCTGTTCCACAAGATTAGATATTTGGCGATGCCTATCCGTAGTTAAAATTTCATTGCTTTATTTTAAACGGTGTAGAAGTTTTGTAAACACACAGACAGACGCACAGAGCGAAACTAATAAGCACATTTTTTCAAAATTTTTTGAAAATGTGCTAAAAAGGCTGGTAGAAACAAAAAATAAGGAGTCGGTATACATACAGAAATTAGGAGTACCACAGGCGATGATAAATTCATTAACTATACAAAGGGTGCAAAGGGAAGATATCGCAAAACTTATCCGTAAGTCAGATTGGTAGGCAGATGAAGGCTGCAGGCTTGACCAGAAAGAGATTGAAGAAAAGGTCTAAAATTAGGTTAATAGAGACCAATATCACACTAAGACAGACGTTTTGTGCTCGGATTTTAGGTATGAGGACATGTTGAATTCTATTCTTGGATGAATCTAGCTTAAATTTGGCATACATCGATTAATTACGGCTATTCATCAATCAATGAAGATGCAGTTCTCTACCAAATCTCGTCAAAAGGACGCAATATTTCTCCGTGTGGAATTATATCATAAAGCGGAATGGAACACTTTAACGTGATTGATGGTAGTTACAATAAGAATGAGTTCACGACATTTCTAGAAGTTTGTTTTGATAAAGGGATATTCGAAAATAGTCCTGTCTTAGTGATGGATAACATTAGATTTCACCATTGTGAAGAAATTAGCGAGTATTTGGTCTATAAAAACGCACGAGTACTTTATTTACCAACATATTCCCCTGATCTCAACTCAATAGAAAATTTTTTTCATTGCATAAAGGGTCGATTGAATGCAATAGATTGCATGCTAAAAATTGTAATATTCTTCAATCACATATTGCAAATATAATAAATGGGAGGTTTGTCCGAATACCATTTCCATTTTTGGGAGACAGTACATGCCATTAATAACAGGCAAGCTATAAATTGTTGTTTTCTTGCGTTTGTTTTATTGTTACATGTTATACCTAGTTAATCTTCTTTTTGCTTCTTTGTTATATACATACATATGTATATGTACCTATGTATCCATCTTTAATTTAAAAATAAATTAATAATAAAATTTAATAAAAATAAATTAAATTAAATAATTAAAATTATAAAAAAAAATTTGAACTTTTATTTTAACATTCAGAACTTTTATTTCTGAAATTAAAACTTTTTTTTTGAAATTTGAACATTATTATTAATGCGGTTTTTTGTAAATAAGTTAAATAACAATCAGATTTTTGAATAATAAGTTATAACAATAAAAAAATACCTACTATAAAAAATGTATGAAATACAACCATAAATAATTTAAATTTGAGACGCCCTACTAATTATATAAAATTTTAACGCGTATAAATAAAGAATGTAAATGCGTATAAATAAAGAATGTATAAATAAAATGTTGTTTTTCTTTTCTTTTTTTTTTTGGTGCATAGAATAAAAATTTAAATTGAGTTTCCGAACTTAAGTTTCTTAATTTTTTTTTTTATTTCTGACAGGTAGATCAGTAAAATATTTTATAACAGTAAACAGTGAATGACAATTAGACCGTTGATTGTTAAAATAAAAAAAAAATATTATTTTAATTTAATTTAAATATTAATAAAATTAAAATAACTTTATTTTATGTAATTTATTTTATTGATTTTTTTTTTTGAAATTTTAATATGTACATTATTGAGTTTATTATATATATTTTTTTTATATTATTTTTTTTGTTTCAAATTTTATTGATTGCATAAAATAAGTATAAGTTTAGTATCTTTTATATTTTATTTAATACGAATGTATTTAATTTAAAGACATTTAATTAAAATCACAGATACTTTGTCGTAAATAATGTTCTTTTTATGTTTTATTTTTTTAACATATTAACTCTTTTTTTTTTTCATTTCATTTTTATTTTATGTAATTAAAACTATAATTCTTTTTTTTTTGGCGTTGTTTTAATTTGCATCGTTTTCGAATAAATTGAGTAAAATAATTTGACAAAAACCATTAAAAGATATCGGTATTAGAAACTATTTTGAATTCAACAACGTAAATCGAGACTTGAGTATATTTTGATTAGTTCAATATTACATATTATTATATTATATAGATATTATATTATATAAAGGCTACTTTAGACAATATGTATTTGTTATATTATGACTTTTTGGAATGTATTCCTTATGTGTTAAACAACTGCGATTAGTCAAAAGGAGTGCGTTTCATTTCTTACTCTTAGGATAGTTAGATTTACTCTGTAAGAGATATAATGATTTAGTATAAAGTTTAATTAACTTCATGACGTCACAATTAGCGTTTCGATATGCATATTTGAGTTAGCAGAGTTAATTTTTTTAATTTTACGCAGGAGAAGATTTAACGCGTGTTGCAAATGTAAAAATCTTTGTAAGTGTCATTATTTTTTTTTATTTCTAATTTTAATATATTATAAACTTATACATTGAAACATTGTAAATGAAATCATTCAAATTGAACTTATAATACTTGTTGAAATTAAAATTTATTTTGATAACTCTTGTTTTTGTTTGAAATACATAAATAAATGTTCCCATCTAAATTTGACTGTTCAAATTTATATTTAACTTTATATTAATTTCGTAATGTTAGAGTAAAAAGTAAAGTTAACTCTGCATGTCAATGTGTGGTATGGTAGTTAATCGTATAAACGCTACTCAGAGTAAGAAATGAAGCGCACTCAAGTGGACTGAATATCGATAGAAATCTATTTTTGTGTTCATTGTTAATTTGTAATATGTCATTTGTAGTTTATTGTTATTGTATTGCTAAAGTGTATTTTTCTCTGAATAATATTTAAGTATATATATTTTTGTAATAATTATTTGTTTTTAATTCTGTGTATAATATTGTAGTGTTTCCATTTTTCTATAATTTATTTATTTATTAAAATCTTAACGAAATTAAAAATATTAAATAAATTTCGATGTACGCAGATTAAACTTTAGATGACATTATTGCAAATTTTTTCAAATCAAAATCAATCCAAATTCAGAAAACATTTTAATTGTATATAGAAAGGACCGATATAGAATTAAAATAGCATTTATTTTTATTTAAATTCGGAATAAAAAGTCTAACGAAAAAAAAAAGGAAAAAAAAACTATAGGGTTTATTTTGTTTTTAATTCAAAAAAATTATAATCATAGTTTTTATTTGTAAAGAAACAGCTGATAGGTTGAACAAAATTTTCTATTAAGTGTGGGACCACATTTTGTACTTGCAAATTTTCTTTATACAAAAATTTCTCTGCTTCAAGAAATTGTTAAAAATGATCATTATGTGATAAACTCTTCTGCAGTGCGACACTGACATAACACGTTTTCCCTACAGAGTTTTTCTTTGTTTTTATAATAAACCGCAGTTAAAATAACTAGAAATTGTTAAATAGCTTGACGTTTGTAGTACTAGCAATTTAGTTAGATATATTTAACTAAATATTGCGTTTATGACAAATATTGCGTTTATGGCAAAATGCAAGATTAAGCTAAATATATTTAACTAAATTAACAGTAAAATTTTTAATTCAAAATAAATTATAGACATAATTGTATAGCAACATTCCTACCAGGAAACAGGGGTTATAGCTACCTGACACATTTATGTACCACGGTATCTGGATATAAATAAATAAATAATAAGTATTAAATCGAAAAGAGTTGTGTCTTTTAAAAAAAAATTTTTTTTTAATGCATTTCTCTGCCACATAAATGTGGACAGGAAATTACACAGTGTTCCATGTTCAGACGTGACTGTAAATGTCGTAAGGGGGAATAATTCTTACGACGTGTGTGGGATTCGAACCCACACTACCTCGGTGTTTACAGCGTATATACGCTCTTACTCACTAGGCCACCGAGGCTCCTTTTTTAAAAATAATTTTATAAAATATATAATATGTATATAAAAATAAAAAAATATAAAAATATTCAAAATTATTTACATATTTGGAATTAGCTAATGTAATATTTGTAACTATAAATAAGAATAAATATTACAAATGTTAAACTCGTTTCTGTGGATATATGTGGCTCAAATTAATTAAACTGGAGTGTGTTTCGATCCTTACTCTCCTGGAGTTAAAGTTACTCTAGGACAGATAAAGTTGTTTTGAAATGAGGAAGTTGAGTTCAATTAAATCCACGTCGTAAATAGCGTTTCTGGCGTAGCGAAATTGAGTTGAAAGATTTAAAGTTTTTAATTCTATTCGGAAGTAGAATTACAAACACATTTAACTCTACTTCCGGTACAAACACATGTTACAAATATCAAAGTCTTATGAAGTGTCGTTATAGTTTTCTCTATTTCATATTTTAAAATTATAACATACCCAAAATAGTATTATAAACGAAATCGCTGAATAGAAATTATAATACTTCATTATAATTTTTTTGAAGATTTCATTGTTTGTTTAAAATAAATAAATTTTCCAATCTGATTTTGACAGTATATTCATATTTAAATTTAATCGTTTTGAAATGGTAGAGTAGATGTATAAACTCTATACTCAGAATAAGAAACGAAACGTATTCCTGCTGTGGTTTAAAGCAATATAGTTTACACATTCACAACAGCAAAATTCCCTCCTCCTAATAAACTACCAAGTTATTTACTTGTAAACAACTGTGCATTTACTTGTAAAAAACTTGTAAACAACTGCCATAATTTTATTTAACAAACCTAATATTAAATAGGTAATAATTTTAAATATCTTTATATAGCCTTCTTCTTTTTTTTTTAATTAAAAAAAAAAACAAAATTAACTGTTAAATCAAAAAACCCAAAAATCTTATATATTCGATGATAATAAAGCGCTATATCCACTATACTTCATGTATGACATACATGAATGACGAAATGTCAAAATTGGAATCAAAATTATTTTGATTCCTACCATCATGTGTGACATACGTTGCCATTCACTGTGCTACATGGAATGCCGTCACTCATGTATATCACACATTAAGCAAAGTGGATAGATACGCTTAAGGAAAACAAAACAATTTTTAATATATAGGTAATATATACATATTATGTACCATGATCATATATTAACAAAATGCACATGTATGCACAGATTTTATATTGCAAACACATAAAAATTTATATAAAATTTTCATAATATGTTTGTAACATTTTTTGTTGCTAAACGCAAAAGAGGTCTATACTTTAATGTTTAGAAGAGAAGAATTTGCTGAATTTTCTTTAAAATTTCCCTAATGTTCCCTCATTTTTTTCTAAAATTTGCATAAAAACATGCTTCAATTACTAATTACATATATGTATATAATGTACATATATATACATATGTTTTATATTATCAATAAAACTGGGAACACCCCAGTTGGCCTAAACTCATTTCTCCAAAGGATATTTGGCATAAACTCAGTTGCCATAAAAAGACTTTTAGCATAAAGCCAGTTACCATAAAAAGACATTTATCAAACTTCCATTTATTCTAATTGGACACTTCGCATAAAATCTTATTGGGAAGTTTGTCATAAATGTTTTGTAGATGATATTTTTGTTGTGGGTTACATAATAAGGGTAGTTTTGGTTATATGATGATGATGACTGTTCAACCGTTATGGTGATAATGATGTTTATAATTCTGTATTTATTATTGATATTTATGATTCTGTAATTCTGTAATTTAGATATATCCCTAAGAAAGCTGAAGTTTAAAATTTTTAGGCGAAAGTTAATTATTTTTCATATGAAAATGTGACCAAAATTTTTTGTATGAAATAAGTGTATGCATGGAGTTATACATATATAACCATTGATTTTATTTTTGTTTACAAAATTAGGGATTCCCATTTTTCCAGAATATAAAATTAAAAAGAATTTTAGGGGTTTGCTACATTATATTTTACGTCAAAATCTAATGCGAGAAAATCTTGCATTCAAAAATCAAAACATATTTTTTTTTACCAAAATCTACTAGGACAAAATCTTGCATGTAATTCAGAATGTCACATACTTTTGTATATGTTGGCCTCGGTGGCCTAATGGGTAAAAGCGTATAAAATGCGCTGTAAACACCGAAAGAGTGTGGGTTCGAATCCCACACACGCCGTAAGAGTTATTCCCCCTTACGACATTTACAGCCACGCTTGAACAGGATAGGTTGTGTAATTTCCTGTCCACATTTATGTGGCAGAGAAATCATTAAAAAAAAAAATGTTTTTGTATATAAATATTCTGCAAAAAGTGGCAAACATGCTCTTGAATCCAACTCTAAAATCCTCCTTAACTATTTGTTTATATATACATACTTTAAAAAAAAAACAAAGCAATCTATTCCTTTAAAATATTTTGCAAAATTTTGTCCGTGAAAGATTTTGTAATGCAAGATAAAAAAAAAGCAAGATTTTGTCGCAGGTTGATTTTGGCGTGCAGGATTGTGATCCGCTCCCGAATTTTAATGTTAATTTCAAAATCAGAGTTTCAATAACTGGTTTAGCCGGATTTAATCAACCTTACTATGTAAACAACAACAAAAATATTATCCACAAAAAATTAATGGCAAATGTCCTATTTGTAAAAAGAATTTTGCTAAATATTTTTTTATGCTAACATATTGGCTTTATGCTACAAGTCTTTTTATGCCAAATGTCTTTTTGAGAAATGGATTCAGGCCAACTTTCATAGATTCATAAAACCTTATATGTATGTATTCGATTAGTATAGAAAACAAAAAAAAAACTTATTTTGATTTGTGTCAATTTCAAAAAAAATAGAAATTTTTTTTAACAAAAAACTCACAATTCATTAAAAAGTTTTAGTATAAAACGACATAAAAAAAAATATATATATATATAAAATAAATAAGATTTGAAATTATAATTATTTTCATAATATACAGGATGTCTCGCAAATAGGTATGAATTTAATATATGTGCATATAAGACAAAAGGAGATCATAAAATGTAAAAAATAATTATGGTAGGTATTAACATTTTATGAAAGTATGAAGCCCATATTAATAGAGTATTACTCTATATTTACCTTACGTCATAAAATATAAGTCAAATCTTTAGAAGCTTCATACAACGCCAAAGAAAATTTTAACATTTGGCAGCTTTCTTCACAGGTACATCAAAAATATGTTCATTCCATGACATTTCACTAAAATATTAAATATACATTTTAAAATAACTTTCACTTATTGTGAGAGATATCCTGTATAAATTTGGTGGTAAATAATTTGTTTTTTTATGTAATTTTTTGTAATTGAAATTTTTTTTTTTGTTTTTGCAAGTGTAATAATGTGGTAACAATTAATAAATCACGAATTTCTTATAATATATATGTATATGTTTGTTTTCTGTTTTTTTTTATTTTTTATAATATTTGGCTTAAGATTTAATTAAAATATTTTTTTTTTAAATAGTGGTTTTTGATTATTTAATTTTGTGTTTTTTTTTATTTTTCTTGTTTTTAACTAATATTTTTTTTTTAATTTTTTCATTTTGATTTTTTTACTTTATTGATTCCCACGAAGTTGTAAGTTTCACAGGTACAATAATTGTAATATTTTATATAACATTTAAAATTGTATTAAATATAGTAATGCTGATAGTTTTCACAATTTGTTTTTTTTTTTACGTTATATGTATATATATATGTAAATATTTTATGTTAAATTAAAAAAAAAACAAATATGTGAAAAAATAAAAAGGAATTATTTTATTTTTTAATGGTATAATTTATGTGGTGTCATTATTATGTTATGATATAAATCTTAAAAAAATTTAAATCAAAATATAAGATATATAGTGAATTATGATGCTATCGGAAAATCTTTAAAGTTTCATAATTATTTTATTTTTATTTTTTTACTTTTATATCTTTCTTTTTACATGCTATCAATTTTTCCGCTTTTATTTTGTTTAATCTTTTTACGTAAAATTTTGAAAAATTACAATAAGTTTAAATAACTAGAAATTGGGATAAATGTTTACCTACTTTGATTAGAATAATATATTTCTAGAGAATTTGGGTACATTGTGGAACCAAATATGATTGAATTGGGAATATTGGGAAAATTGAGAAAATGAGGAAGAAAATATAAATGATACAATATTATTATTCATAGAATTTTGTTTCAAATATATCTCATTAAAATAGAAGTGATATATTAATAGTTATACTATAATAGGTCTTATCACAATATGTATTTATGACAAGATATACAGGGTGTTTCCGACTTGATGGTTTTCCTTGAAATGGGTGATCGCGCATATCAAGACGACTAAAAAATTGTAAAATTAAGTTTGAAACATAATTTTTTCATTTTAATTCACTTTGAACCCTCATTACAAAGTTATGTTGAGTTATGTTACTGTTGAGTATATAGGGATCATTAGAAAAATTAAAGCTGACTACTCTATATAATGCATTTTTTTTTCTCTCACGAACCCTTCAAAGATTTTTTTATGAAAAGTCTCTAAATCATCTTTCACCTCTCATATCTCGACAAGGGTCCAGAATAGACCTCCCCCCTTTCAATACAATTTTTTGTTCGTCTCGATATGTCCGATCACGCATTTCAAGGAAGACCATCGAGTCGGAAACGCCCTATATATATAATATGTATAAGGATTTGGTATAATCATATGTAATTCACGATAACCTTTCCATATTTTTTTCTTAATTCTAATTTTTCATGATTAATTGATCATTTTCAAATATTTTTTTGTTTTTCTGCAATTTTTAAATTTTACTTAAAAAAATTTCATTTATCATTTTGTAAATTCTATAATGGCAAATCTTTGATCATTCATCAATTAAAACAAAAAATATTTTAAAATATATATTTTATACATATTTATTATACAGGATGTTGTCAGAATTATTAATAAATTGTTAAACTATTTCATCTTAACTATTTATATAAAGAACAATTTCTCATCAACAAAAAAATCAAAATTCTGCATTAATTTGCAAAGTTATTTCATTGTGAAATATTATAGTCGGCCAATTAACCGAAAATCTTCGTTTCTATGTAGCAAACAGTATTAATATTAATAATAATAGCTGCTGTTCAGAATATTACCTTCAATTATACCTAGTGCAGGGAAAATATTGTACTACATATTGTAACTTATAGATCACTCTTCATCATTGTAAAAATAAAAGGCGGATCCATTGTTCCCTTACAGTCCTACACTTCAATTCAAAGTTTTTGCATCACTGTCCTATGTTTTCTTTTATCGCTACTCCTTCCAGTAGGTGTATAGGTAGAGGTGGTTTTATTCATTAAAAATTTGATACTATCAGGGGTGTATTCTTAGAACAGGATTGTAAAAGATTCTCACCTTCGTTAAAAAAAAACAAAAATTAAAATCAGAAAAAAAAAGATTCGTCTTTTTTTTTGTTTTATTAAAATTTCTGGACGGTTTTTTAAGAAAGAAAGTTAATGTATTTTCTATCCATTTGAAAATTTTAAAATATTTGCTATACATTTTCACTTAGCCACAGCATTTTTATAGAAATATATACATATATGTATAACGAAAATAAGAAATTTTTTTGCTTTTGTTTTTCACAAAAGTTTTGAAAATAGAGGAGAAAAATTTGCTTTCCCAAAAGTTTCCATTTAAAACAAATGAAATTTTAAAATGGTTTATCACTTAATTGATTTTATGTCGTGTTCATCATAAGTCATAATGAGAGTCATAAAGTCAATATATGTTATGTTAATGATTTTATGGGATTTCATATTCTGAAGAAAAAGAAAAAAATTATTATAATATTAACCATATTATGTCGTTTTGTCATTTAACAATTTAACAACAAAAACAAACAAGAAAAACAATATAGTCTCTCTTTATACAAATTACAATTTCTCTATAATATACAGAACTTCAGAGAATAATATCATAATTATGATGGTTTTATAAAAGGAATAAGTGAATAATCTCATTGATAAAATCAGAATAGACGTTGTGGTGTACTATGAACATCAGGCTACTCAATTTAATTAAAATTTATTTTAAATAAAAAAAAAAAGTTTAATAAACCTCTACTAAATAACTTATTATTGAGATATCCTGATTTATTTTGTAAGGAATTCTGAAATTACTGCTAATTATTTTTTGTATATACATTTTATATTTAAATTCTACATTTTACAAATAAAAAAAAGAAAAAAATAAAATGTATTTGAAAATATTTGCCAGTAGGTATTATTAAATTTATATTTTAAAATTGTTAAATTGCAAATATAGATTTGCTTTGTTTAAACTGTGTTAAAGGATCAAGGATCTACATCTACCCGTATGGAATGAATTTTGTACATAAATAAGAATAATTTTAATAAGATAAATAATTTTCTGGGCATTTTGTTTTTTAATTTTATAAAACTATTTATGTAATAATTAATCAATGTTCAAAGATTATCTAACCTAATAACCTAAGATCTAATAATAACATATAATGGTTTAGTCGCTTGTTTTTTAACTAAAAGATTTTCGGTTAAAATATATCATTTTTGCACCATTCAAATATGTTCATTTTTTTCTTGTACAATAGCTATTATAATAGAATAATTAATGCGATTTTGTCAAAATATTAATTCAAGAAACTGAATTTTAATCTAATATAATAATATTAAATAATAAACGTCTAAACGACTAAATTGGTGTATTTTCTATGTTCTCTTATATAATAGGAGTGAAATAAAAACAAAAACATGCAAACAAATTAAAAATTAGTAAAAAGGAAAGGGTTGGTAATAAAATCCCCAAGACAAAAAACAAAATCCGCAAAAACAAAATCCCCAAAAATAAAACCACCAAAAAGAATGTTTTTTATGCATTTAAAAATTAAAAATAATCAAATAAATTATTTTTATTTTGTTAACATATTTTTAATATAATTATGAACTTGAATTATGTTTTCATATTGACATCAGTGATGTATTAAGGCTTTTTTGGTGGGATCAACATAAATTTTTTAAATAACTCTAAAATTGCTCTTAATTCACAATATCACATATACCCTATATGTAATGCATATTCTGGAAAAAGGGAATACCCTGATTTTGTGTCCAACTGTAAAATCCATCCTAATTCAGAATCTCCCACATACATATAATGTATATAAATATTTTGGAAAAAGAGTATAACTCTGATTTTAAATTCACTTCTAAAATCCCTCGTAATTCAGAATATCACATATTCATATGTAAAATTAAAAGGTTAAAAATTGAATACGCTTCTTTTGAATCCAACTTTAAAATCCCTCCTATAATTACTTACGTCATATTATATATACATATTTACATATTTCAACAAATATAGGACAATTTGTTGATATTACAATTTTTTAAGTGAATAAAAAAACATTATTTATTTTAGGGATTTTGGCTTTACGAATTTTGGCTTTAGGGATTTTGTCTTTGGGGATTTTGTCTTAGTGGGGATTTTATTCCCGGGGATGTTTGTGTTTTGGGTACTATGTACTTATCCCAAAAAGAAATTCTGTTTCTGTTTTTTGTTTTCCTATTAATTATATAACGGTCAGTTTGATAACACCGGCTAGTATAATTAGCCGGTATAATTATTAGACGAAAAAGTATAATTATTAGAATAGTCGTATATTATATGTATAAAAAAAAAAAAGAATAGGAATATAATGGATAACGTTGTGACAAAGGAAGATATTATATAGGAAAATGAGAATATGTAAATTAATTATAGTCTGCAATAAATTCGGACATAATTATTACGTGATCGATTAGATAGATTTAGATCTTATCACATGATAATGAGTCGTATATGCATATAAAACTTAGCTTGAACTGAAATCTGACTATTTCAAATAAAAACTACTTGGCTTGAACTCGTAGATTTTGTATGTAAAACTGAGATTTTAGTTTAATCTCAGTTTTATACATTCGACCCCAATACATATATTATAACGACTGTAAATATAATTTAGGCAATTAAATAATAACTGAATCAATTCGAAAACAGTTAAATATTGTATAAAAAAAAATTTTTTTTATTTTTAGTATAATTTATTCTAACAATAGGTTAACTTAAAACCAAGTAGTATAACTTTAATTACTTTTCACTGTGTATTTAAGAAAAAAAAAATTTAATTCAATGATGTTTTTAAAGTTTAAAATTAGTATAGGATAAAATATGAATGATTTAATTAATATTTTTTCAAATTTATGGTCAGAAATTAATTTCTCCTTTTTTTTCCTATATACTTTTTCTATAGTTTTTGGTGTTTTTTTTTTTTTGTATTTAATTATAATTTAGATACTAAATAATTAGTATTAATGTATATAGTATATATAGTTAAAAAAAGTATAAAGACTAAATAGTTTTATATGCGAAACATGTATTTGTTAATTAAAAGTTTCACTAATAAATTCTTAATAAGTGCAACAATTAATAAAAATATATACAATTAATTAGTGTAAATTATGAAATATTTTACTTTAAATATTAATTTATTAGTGAATTTACAAATAAATATAAACAAATTTTTTTTAACTAAAGCCCATCAGGAATTAGGATTAAAATTTTTTTTTGTTTTTAATTATTACAAAATGTACTCCTATTTATTTTTGGTTATTGAAAAGAAAAAAAAAAAAACTTTACAAAATTTATGTTTAAATTTTAATTTTTATATTTTAAAAATTTTATTTTTTATACATTTATTTATATTAAAATAAAATTTAAATTTTTTAAGTACATTTATGTATATAGGTACTTTCCTTTGTTTGTTTTTTTTTTTTTTTATTATTTTTAAAATATTGCTGAATACATTAAAATAAATATAAATTTTAATATTTAAAAAAAAAAACAATATATTAATCTTTTTCAAAATCAAAAACCAAAACAAAAAAATAAATTTAAATAACAAATTGTTTAAATAAATGCATATATTATATATACCCTGATTACACGCAAAAGTACTATTAAAGTACTTCTGCACAACTGAATGGCAGTACATACATCTTTTTATACCTGTAGTTAATAGTAGAGGTGGGAAAAAATTCAGCACTTTTGCACTAATACATATTTAAAGTTTTTCTCCTTCCTTTCAGGGGTTTTTCATTACTTTTTCAGTACTGAATGAAAGTACTTCTTTTCAATACTGTTTCAGTATCTTTTCACTTTTCAGTGTACTGAATGGAAGTATTTCTTTTTAGGGTGATGATTCTACAACATTTTTCAGGACTAAAACACTAAATTAATTTTATATTTATTTTGTAATAAAATAATTCACAGACGTCAGTCATAAAATAACAGATGGTTAAAATAAAAGTTTATAACATTATGATATAGATTTGAATAAAAAAAATATATAAAAACTTAAAATTTAATAATAATAATAGTTTACATAATTCATAGTGTTCAACCTAAATAAAAGCGTACGGCGTAAAAATTTTGACGTACACCGAAATTGGTACGCTCGCATAATAATTTGTCAAAAAAATCTTTATTATATGTCACTAATTAAAAAAAAGTAATAAGTACCACACGTGTTTTTTAAAGTTTATAATAAATTGCAAAATTTTACATATTAAAAATTTTGTTAAATAAAATGGATCTTGACGATATTGAAGTGCTAGAAGATTTAATGGTTATTAGATTGTTACGCAAAAACAAAGCGCAATAATAACAAAGAACTCTTAAAAATCGCGGGAAAATATGGGTTCTGCAATACTGATTTGGACATTCGAACAATTCAAAACATTAATAAAAAACAATTTCTTAACAAATTATTTCTTTATATTTTATATATCTTTTTATTTCACATGCGATTTCTTTCACGAACATTCATTAACCGATACTAATTCAATGAATTTTTGATTATTTTAAATAATAATAAAAAAAATCTTGACTAAATCTATTTAAAAGTAAAATACCTACAATGTAGTTCCGATTTTTTTTTATATCAAAATATAAATTTTTTATTTTTTTGTTTTCAAATTTATTTATATTTTGTAAATGCAATTTAAAAACAAAACAAGTCTTACACAGCACTTTAATTTCTTCAGATAATATTAATTGTCAAAATAATAAAAAACTACAACAAATTTTTTGTACGTCGTGTCAATTTTTAAATTTTAGAAACTCAATGTAC
Source organism: Poecilobothrus nobilitatus (assembly GCA_947095535.1). Classification (NCBI taxonomy): domain Eukaryota; kingdom Metazoa; phylum Arthropoda; class Insecta; order Diptera; family Dolichopodidae; genus Poecilobothrus; species Poecilobothrus nobilitatus. Next base: position 764,960 of record OX352775.1, read on the forward strand.
TTTACGTCGCGTATTTCGGTGGTTCTCATTTGAATACATGTGTTTAAAATTATTGTGACAGAAAATATACGCTTTTATTTAGGTTGAGCACATAGTCTATTAACTTCAATCTCTAATGAGTGTGGTGTGGAATAAAGTAAATTCTCTTCTCTGTATATACTTCTAAAAATTCAGTTATGAAAAGAGGGAGATATTAAGAGAGCAACTAATTAAACTATATAATATTATTGTTATTGGCTTGTCATTTTATCTTTAACATTGAATTATAAACTGACAAATAACAATATACCTATTCAAATTTCAAAAATTAAAAGTAAATTGTCAAAATGTAGTACTAAAAAACAAATTTAAATCAGTACAGGATTGTGTAATTTCTTAAGTTTTTTAACGATGATCAGTATCCGAAACTTTAACTATTTTTAATTTTGGCAAAATTAGGAAATATGCATTTTTATGTAAAATACATATGTAATAAATAGAAAATAATCGTGAAATATGCAAAAGCATATAAATCCGGTCTCTGTAATATTATTATGCATTAAGCTAAAACTTGATTTCATATTGTTATATATACATATAAAAATACAATCATGTATTATGATTTTGTCAATCATTTACAATCATTTTCATAATTTTGTTTATTATACAATCTTTTGGAGTTATATAATATTATTCAAATTTTGTCGTATTAACTTTTATATTTGGTTTTGAAAAGAGATGTCGTTTGATTTAAAAAAAAAAAAGTTTTCAGTAGAGTCGCATTTTATATTAACATTTGCAACAATTATTATTACAACAATTATTTTATATATTTGATAAATCGCTGTTATATGAACATTTAACAAATCTAGGCTCTTTTATATGAATGATTTTTTTTTTTCTTTTTTGTTTTGGTTTAGTTACAATCACATTTAAATACAACATATAATGAAAACAATATAAATAATCACAAGTAAGTATATTACACGGACCTTGATTATTCGATAGTCCATATATTACTTATTTTTTATGAAAAATAAAATTTGTGATTTCGATAGTTATAATAAATGAAATTATTAATCATATAAAAAATAAAAAACAAGCTGATTTTGATAATCGTTTTTTTATGAATCTGCTCAATTAAAACTTCAAATTTTCTCATTTTTAAAATTGTTAAACTGCTTGTAAAAATGAATTTAGGAAAAAATTGGTAAATATTTTTATGTATTTATATTTTATATGAAATTATAGGCATTTTCATAAGGCAACATATAACTATGCAATATTGCAATAGTATATACATTGCAAGAAAGTCCATTATTTTGTGAATTAGAAGTCGGGTCGACATTATTTAACAAAAGTTACTCACCGTATATTTGTAATATATATTGTATTTTGTAACTTAAATATCGCAAGAAAAAAAAAAGGACGACTTTCCGTCCAAAATATGCGGGACTTTTTCTGTTTTAATTCAATCTATATACATATAATATATTGTTGTAATTTTTAATCAGTATTGTTTTAGCTATGATAGGTAAAGTAAGAAAAGTTTTATGTTTTAAATGAAAAAAAAATTATCTATCATTGAACAATTAAAAAAATGTGACATCTTTAACCTCATTTTCAAAACAATACAACGTATAGTGAAATCTGGGCAGCACGAAAAAGATCCCCAAGAAAAAGGTCCGCAAAACAAAAATGAAAAAAGTACCCAATTTTGTATAGTAAAATGAATGATTTGTAACACTAATGATAACAGAACTAAAATTTGGGGACTTTTTACATATGCAAAAAGTAAATAAAAATAAAATTTCAAACAAATTTTGGGGACTTTTTACATTTTTGGTTTTTGCCAAAATTTTATACAAATTTAAATAGGAGCGTATCGAAGTCTATTGTTTTTTAGAAAATCTAGGTATTCTCTTTTTCTAGAATATTTATATATATGTATATATATATATAGGTGAGATTCTGAATCAGAAGAGATTTTAGAGTTGGACTCAAAATCAGGGTTGTCCCTTTTTCCGGAGTATTTATATATATGTATATGTGAGATTCTGAATCAGAAGAAATCTTAGAGTTGAACTAAATATCAGGGTTGTCCCTTTTTCCGGAGTATTTATATATATGTATAGGTGAGATTCTGAATCAGAAGAGATTTTAGAGTTGGACTCAAAATCAGGGTTGCCCTTTTTTCCGGAGTATTTATATACATGTATAGGTGAGATTCTGAATTAGGACGGATTTTAGAATTGGATTCAAAAACAAAGTTATACGTCTTTTACAGAATATTTATATTTTATGTATATGCGAAATTCTGAATTAGGAGATTTTTGAATTGTACTCAAAAGTCAGCGTTGCCGCTTTTTTCGGAATATTTAAATATGTGTATATGTGAGATTCTGAATTAGAAGAGATTTTAAATTTGGAGACAAAAATAGGGATTTCAATAGTTATATACGCGGGGATTTGGGGGCGGTATTCCCCACTTTAAAAAAAGATTCAAATTTCATAATTTTATCAATAAAAATGTAAAGAAATTTATTTATTTAATACTTTTGTATGAAGTAGGTATGCCGTACCCGTACGTAGGTATGCGGCAGCCCGCACTATTTTGAGATTTTGGGGATTTTTTTGGGGGATTTTGTCTAAACCTAAAAGTTTCAATTGGTAATTCCAACTAGCCCTAAATTCACCAATATTTAAAGTTTACGCAAAACCAACTGAAACTAACTGTCATATACCCCAGGAAAATGCTTTTGGAGTATATTTGACTTTTTTCCATAATAACATTTAAAATTTTTTTAAAAATTTGGGGGACTTTTTCCGTGCAGCCTGAAATCTGTGATCTGATTTCGTATGTAAAATGAATGATTTGTAACATTAATGATGGCAGAACTACATTTTAGATTAGATGTTTCAATTGATTACATAATATTTTATTTTTTTTTATTATTTTTTTTTTTTTGATTTATTGATTTTTATTTTTTGAATTCTTTTTTATAAATTAGTTTTTTTCTGAAATATGTTTTATGAATTGTTATTTTTTGGAATACATATTAAAAATTTTGTTTTACGTTAAAGTAATACCTCCACTTATATGAAAACTTTTTTTTCATATGAACAGAATGTGATTTAATTAGTTCATATAATTGCGAGTCTACTGCGTGTAATTTAATTTTGAAAAAGATTCTTTTGAAGTGTAAAATATTACTGTTATATTACAAATTATTAGAGTTTAAGTATATGATTTTTCTTCTAATGAAATATTATTTAATAACTGTTACATTGTAGAAATAAATAACAAAAAATTAAACACATACATATAAAAAAATGATATATTATATACAAGGTAAATAAATTAATTGTATACATTTAGGTATATTATATATACCTATATGTATACAATTATAATTATATTATATATGTTATTCATTATTCATATTTCAATACAATATACCTTTATTATAATTGTAATGTATTTTGTAAACTTTTTTTTTTTGGACTATTATATATATATATATACATATATATATATATATATATATATACATATATTAATAATATCCATTTATACATATTTTAATATATCCATATATACATATATTAATATATCCATAATATATTTTGCAATTTTTTTGCATTATTTATTTAAATTTTATAATAATTTAATAACCGGTAACGATTTAAATTCCTTTTTAATAGATTTTAATATTACGAATTAATTTCAGTAGATATTGAGTTGAATGCACAAAACTGAGATCTGGAACTAAAATCTCACTTTTCAAGCAAAAGCTAACACTTGATCTCGTATAGTTTTTGTTTGAAAAAGTGATGATTATTTAATTTCAAATTCAGTTTTATGCATTCGATTCAATTTAATCCTATAGTATAAGAATAAATTTTATACTACATATATACATATATATATAGATATGTATGTATGTATATCTATTTATATATATACATATATATAAATATATATACAGGGTGGTCCAGACCATGCGTATCGGTTTTTAAAATAACGACTCCTTCCCTTCTTAAAAAGCTGATACGCATGGTCTGGATCACCCTGTATATATATATATATATATATATATATCTAACTCTCTCTTCGCGATCTCTTTGTATTAACAATAATGGATCATTTCAAAAACATCATGAGTCACTAAATTTAGATTAGTAAGAATATTGACAATCCAGCCAACGGTGTAATTGTTAAGACACCGACCTTTCATACGAAATGTCTCGGTTTCAAACCGCAGCTGGGTCATATAGATTAATAAAAAAAATAATATAGATTTTTCTTATAATATATAATTAGTAGAATGTAATTAAAATTAAAAATGAGTATATATGTCCTATAAATTCTTGTATAGGATAATAGATGGCGTAGAAATAAAAGAAACGTCTTAGTCTTGTACAATAGCTCCAACCGAGTAATCAACGCCTTAGTGAAATTAATGATTCACGAAACTGATACTTAGTCAAATATGAATAATAAATGACTTAGTGCAATTCTTGACATATTTAATTATGATTTTGTATTTCAATCAGTTTACACTTAAATTTTATTTTTTTACTGACAGTTTTCTCAGATTGCTATAATCGCTTATACGGAAAAAATAGTAAGTTTTCAATAAAACGTTTTTTTCGTATGCAATTTCAATGAAAGCAAAAAGCTATAACTGGCGCCTAAGTCAATGGAATTAAGATATCCTTTGCAATGAATGTAAAATAAAGCCTGTCTATATTAAGCTGCGATTAAATATTATTAATGTAATTTTAACACAGAAGTTGTGTTTACTCTTAAGGATTTGTTTGATTCCAATAAAAAAAAAAGAATTTGAAAAGAACCTGGCTTATGTTGTTTTTGAAATGACCAATTTAATTATTTAGAATAGGTACATTAAATATTATAGTTTTAAAATTTTGATAGTTTAATATGAAATCTTCATATTATAATATTATATTCCAATTTACCATAATGTATATATATATATATATATATATATAATATATATAATGTATATATATATATATATATATATAATATATATAATGTAGATATATATATATATATATATATACATTATATATTTATAATTTTACTAGTATAATGATTTTTAGAATATAGTTTAAGAATACATATCATTTGTTATATAATATTATTAATTTTGTGTGTACATTCGATTCTGGTGCACCATATAATAATATTATAATACTATATGTATATAATATGTATATAAAAAATATTCGGCAATCGGCATTCACTAAAATATATTTTATAATAGGCTTGTATAAGATGACGCGTGTGACGTATAACGTACGTACGTGTGCACTTCTTATATACAAGTTTTCTTTCATCATTTTTTTTTTTCGTCAAGGTAAAAAAAAAATTGTTTTTTTTTTTTCCAGGTTTGTCTTTTATTTTAAGTTAAATTTATGAAACGAAGAAAAAACCAAGAAATTTTATATTAACTGCCTTTTGTTTTATTTTTTTTTTTTTGCTTCATTTCAATCAAATAATCAAAAACTTAACAACCCCTTCGTTATACAACAACAACCCCTTCGTTATGAAATAAAAGTAAACAATTTTATTAAAAAGGATAAGGGCATCAGAAGAGATCTATTAGGATTTATTTTTAATACATTATTATTTATATTAATTACTTTTATATATACTTAAGAAAATAAATATTTATCTTAATTATATATGTTAAATTATTTTATTTTTTTTTTTTTTTTGTATTCAGCATTATAAGTTTTGTAATACCAGGTTTTTTTTTTGTTTTGTTTTGTTTTTTAAATATTTTAGGTAACACGTTTCGTGCGGATTGAATTACTCTATTAATATAATTATATATAATTTGTTTTGCATTGACTAAATTTCAGTTAACCAGTTTTTTTTTTTTTCTTTATTTTGTTTTTAATAAATTTAAATTTTATATTTAAAATATTTATTTGTTTATTAACTTGATTTTTTTTTTTTTTTTGTTTTATTTTTATTTAAAAATATTTTTTAATTTTTCTTTTGATTTAATTTTACTTTAGTTTTTTACTTTTTTACTTTAACTATTATATAATTAATTAGAATTATATTTTCAACAAATAACAAGAGATAAATTTTTTTTTTGTTTTAGGGTTTATTAATAAAAATTAAAAAATTTATTAAAAAAAAGTTTAAAATCAAGAAATTTATAAAAAAATAAAAAAAAAATATATATAAACAAAAAAAACTTAGTCTGTATTGGTTTTTTTTTTTGTTTTTTTGTTTTTTAGAATTTTAAAATCTTGCCGATAAAGTTTTAACTGTGTTATAACGACGATATTTATTATTGTTGTTGTTATTAAAATTCCTTAAATCTCAAACGGATGATGTTGCATGACATTCCGAATCAATAGTAAGACTTGATGCACGTAAATTAAGTGATGCCAATGATAAATTACTACGATAAATCGGTCTTGTTGTTGAATTAATTAAAAGTGCTGCACTATCTATTGTTGGTATTGTTGCTGAACCATTAAATTCATTTAAATGTGTAATTGAACCATTACCATTATTTATTATTGAACCATTACCATTAATATTATTATTATTACAATTTATTATACCACTATAACTGATATCATTATTTAAATAACTGCTACCATTTGTACCACCTCCAGCTGATGCTGTATCACCACATAAATGTAAACGGGAACTTAATACCTTGTTACAGGCTGGGCAAGCACGTGATGCTGTTTTATCACGACGTCTTAATATTTCATGAGCACATCTAAATATTAAAATATAAATAAATATAAATATATATATATATATATATTTATATATAATTAATCTGTTTAAATTTGTAACAATTTAAAACTTTAATAAAAATTTCATCTATATCAAATCAAATACAATATATAGAAAACAAAATCAAACTATATGTATTAAAAAAAACAAAAAAATAAAATTTTATAACGAATATACATAATATTGTTATCGGTCAACAAAGTGTTAAACAATAATAATACAATATAATAAAAAAAAAAAATAATTAATATCGTTTATTAGTACAAAAATTTTTACCTTGAATGTAAGATATGAGCACATGGTAATGCTTCTAAGGAATCTGGTTCGTTACCAAAAACTTCACCGCATGCTCCACAATTTAAACCTAGAGCTGCTTCCGTTTGTGTTGCCAATCTTGAATGAGTTTTATACTGTTCTTCGTCACCAAGTGCACGATATATTAATGCTAATCGACTTCTTATTTTACGTACTAAAAGCTACATAAAACAAAAAAAAAGAAAACAAAAATCGATAAATTCAATTATTATTGAAAACTAACAATTATAGAAGAGTTTTAAGAAAACTTAAATAGGTCCATATTAAATATTTTTCCAGAATAAGAAAAAAAAAGAAGAAGAAAATAAAATTTAAATTAAAATTCTATGATTCATCAATATATCACAAAACCATTTTTTTTTTTTCACAATATTAAAAAGTAAAGTCAAGAAGATAATTTCAATATCATTGAAAGACAATAGAAAAGTAATAAGGTACGAGAGATTTGTCAGTAAAGTTTATATTACAAACCTTTGCACCAATTGAACTAGCTACCTCTAGTAATCTAGTATTGAATTCTAATGGGCGACAATTACATATTTTTTGTTGTAATCTTAATGATTCCAAACAGCGTGCAGCACCATCCATTGCTTCCATTTGTGCCATACGATCACCTAAAGCAGCAGCAGTACCCATTGCTTGTTCATATTGACGAAAAGCACGCTGGAAATATAGAAAAATCTTCGATGAAGGTTTTGAATTCCTTATATTATTACTGTGCGGTGTTGTTATATTATTATTAATATTATTATTATTTAAATTATTTATATTTTGATTATCATTATTGTTATCATTATCAGTATTATTATTAAATTGTTGATTTTTTTGATCAGTTAATTTTTGAGTAGTAGTATTAGTTAAATTAAGTGTATTTAAGCTCACATCAATATCCATTTTTTTCCTATAAATGTCACCCATAATACGTATACTTCTTGTATATGTTGCTTGATCTCCGGATATTAATGAAAGACGAGTAGCTTCCTATATATATATAAGTGAAATAAAAAAAATTTGATTTTACATTATTAGTTTAAAATTTCTTACGGAAAAATAAAAAAAAAAACAAAATTTATTCCATACCATACAATAATCATGAGCATCTCCAAGTTCCCCTTGTTTTCTTAAAGCAGCAGCCATTCTTAGTAAAGCTGCACGATGATGTGATGAATTTAAATCACCTAACTGTAATGATCTTGATAGATCATATGCTTTTGATGCATAACGTGCTGCCTTATCATTATCCTGCAACCGACCAAATAATTCAGACAAAGCAACATATACTTGTAATTCTAATGATGGATCACCAATTGACATTGCAATTTTATGTGCACCTTGTAAACCTTCTAGAGCACGTGAAAAACCACCCATTTCTAAGTAAACTCTAGCAACAGTTAAATGTACTAAACCACCAGTACGACATTGTGTTCCGCATTCATTATATAATGAATGTCTGGCATATGATAATGCACGTTCCAAACCACCTAATTTTTCATGTGCTCTTGCTAAATTTAAATATGCTTCAGCTCGCATTGTTGGTGAATCTAATTCTTCCGATATTCCTAATTGTCTATGACCAAATTCAATTGCTTCACGATATTTACCCCAATCCATATGAGCTTGATATAAATAACCTAATAATGTAAAACGATCTTCTCGTTTATTTGTCGCCTTTAATGCACTTCGCCATGTACGAACAGCTGCATTTTGATTATGTTGCTCATATAAACGTAAACCACGTTCAATCTATACAAATTTTTTTTTTAAAACAACATTTTTAAATTCCGTAGATACAAAAAAATAAAATCAAAATATTTTTCAAATTTAAGTTTAGAAAAATAAAATCAATTAAAGATGAACGCAACAATTAATGAGATCATGATTTTACAATGACTTTGGATATCATTAAACTTCCAATGATGATATAAAATCAATCAAAACACAAAAAATAAATTATGTAATTAGAATAAATTAAAATAAATACTCACGTTCCCTGATTCCGAATTTTATTAATAAAAAAGGCATAACAATTCAATTTTAATATCAGGTATTAAAATTGGTATAGTTTTACTTAAATGAATGTGTAAGAACTCTATTCAAGTTTAAGTTCATCTCAAGTATAGAACCAAAAAAATCATTCAATACAATAATAAAATATTTGGATGTGAATTTATACAATAAATCAATTAAAATTATAAGTACAATACAATTAATTTTAATGGTGTAGTCGTAGTGTGTAAGTTTCCAGTCTTATATTTTCTTTATTTTTAACGATTAAAGAGATACATCGTGATTATCACAGAAGTTCATTTTTTTTATTGAATTTTGTTTGTCCACAATTACAAAACAATCGGGCATGGTATAGCTATAATCTAAAGAATATCCAATTGGATAAGTTAACCTATCTGAGTCTTTATGGTATCAAACTTTGGGAGTTTTGTTGGTATCAAACTTTGGGAGTGCACAACAAAAACAAACTATTAACAATATATGTACATATATAAACACTCAGAACAGATATTAAAAAATTATAATGAACGACGTCAAAATACTTAATAGCAGTAGAAAGCTTAGTTACAATTAAAAAAAAAAAATTACTTTTAAAATTTAAATTTTAATACAAAAAAAAAACAAAACAAAAGAAGATATGTGAAATATATTATGTACTTTTCTTTTCGCTAAATATTGTTTAAAACTTCTTTGACATGCTAAAAAACAATCAAGTATTGAATTTCGTGATCTAGAGAAACCATGTCGTGTCCATAATGATGTTCCATCTGGACTTGACCCGTATCCAGCCAATCTCGAAAAACTATCATCCAATTGGCATATATCTGAAAATAATTAAAAGTTTTCCTTTAATCATTAAAATCATTTAAAAAAAAAAAAAACATACCTGTAACATTATCCAAAGGATGTCTCGATCCATCAGGTGAAGCTAAAAGATGTGTTGCAGATAAATTATGACTATGCGGTATGCTAACAAAAACAAAAAAAAAAAAAAAAAAATTTTTTTTTTATTTTAAAATCAATATAGTATCAGGACAGGTAACTGTTATCAGGAATTAATTTATGGTTTGAATTTTAGTAAATTGAATTGTAATTTATAGTTTGTCTAATTAAGTTATAAATGCAATGAATAACGTTTCAAAAAAATATCATTCTTAAATTATGGTGTACCAGAATAGATTGATGTAATTCAATAAATAAATTTCAAGAATCTCCTTCAAACATTTGATTTTACTTTTTACTTTACTTTATAAAGTTAATCCATCCATGAAACAAGATTCGGGTCATCATTTTGACTCCAAAAATAGCGAAAAGGAAAAAATATATCGATTAAGAAAATATTTTCAAGAGAATTTCTGAAAAAAGTAGATAAATTGTCGACATTTTTATCATGTAATTTAACTACCAATATTTTATTTTCCTTGCCAAATGTTCAACTGTTAGGAATTGGAACATATTGGAACAAGAGAGTTAGTAGGTATGCTAGATAAAATGGATAATGGAAATAAGAATACATTAAGAATACACTTTTATTATTACTGGAATTCATCTCAATTAATTCGTATTTAATTATAAAAAAAACAGCATTAGGATATTTGTTTATCTATGAGTTATATACTATAAGTTAAAATTGTTAGTTTAGATTTGATATTATAGCTTTATTATATAAATGTAACGAATGATAAGGTCATTATACAAAAAAGCAGATAAAAGTAATGTTCAATTTTTCTTGAATTCGGACCTGCGCCTCTCAAATTAGAGGTTGTTTTGCCACTCTAATATCTGTGCCATCCAGTTGATAGATTTTATCATAGAGCATTTTTTCAATCATTAATTCATTCATTGGAATTTTCAACCATTATATAATTATATATAATTATAATTTCAGTAGTGAATATTGATTGCCTTTATGATCTCTTTGTTACGAGAACAAAATTGAATATCCCGTGGTGGCGGAAATTATTAATGAATTGAAAGGAAAACTTGGTTTATAAAAAGAAAATGCTATTTTAAAATAAAAATATCAGTTATATTTGATTTTATTTAAAATCAAAAAATCAAAAGCGTATTATACTATAATTATATAAATCAATTTATTTATTTATTTTTTTTAGTTCACTTTTTTTAGCCATAAAAAATAACAAGGGGAAATTACACAGCCTTTCCTTTTCAGATGTGGCTGTAAATGTTGTAAGGGGGAATTATTCTTACAATGTGTGTGGGATTCGAACCCACATTACCTCGGTATTTGCAGCATATTTCATACGCTCTTATTTCCACTAGGCCACCAAGGCCCCTTCATTTTTTTTATTAAAAAAACATTTGAGAATTTAAATATTATAATAAAAAATTTAAATATTATAAATTTTACTTACCTAAGAAGATCTCTTGAAGCTATGCTCTCCCATGACATGACTCCTTGAAAAATAATTTTCAAAAAATTTTTTTTCCCTCGTCAAAGTGTTAGAATTATTTTATAAATTTTTTTTTTTTTTTGAATTAGTAATGGTTTTTAAATTGTTGTTTATTTTTATCTTTAAAATTTTTTTTCTATTTAAATATAAAAATATGTATATAAATTAAAATTCATATTTCAAATTAATTATTTAAATACAATAAAATATGTAATTTCAGACTAAAATCAGATATTACTGACATGTTAGAATAGAAAGAAAATGATGCTACCTAGCAAAGAAGAAAATATTCCAAAAACAAAAGAAAACAAAATGAAATTGAGAGGTTAGTGGATTTTTTATTATAAACCAAAATTTGGGTTTGCTTTCGAAAATCTTTTAAAACAAAATCTTTTTTCCAAAATCTACTAGGAGAAAATCTTGCATGTAATTCAGAATGTCACATAATTCTTATATATAAATATTCTGGAAAAAGCGGCAAACCTGCTTTTGAATCCAACTCTAAAATCCCTCCTAACTCAGAATCTCACATATACATATAAATAAATATTCTGCAAAAAACGTATAATCCTGATTTTGAATCCAACTCTAAAATTCTCCTTAACTATTTGTTTATACATACTTTAAAAACAAAGCCACAATCTATTCCTTTAAAAATATTTTGCAAGATTTTGTAAGTGAAAGATTTTGTAATGCAAGATTTTGTCGCAGGTTGATTTTGGCGTGCAGGATGTGACCCGCTCCCAAAAAATTTACTTTAAAAATACTCGCACCAAATATTAAAATAGCCAAAAATAATAAAAAATTAATTGTGTAAAGGGGTGATTATAAAGAAACAACAGGAAAAATTTAATAAATAATATTTAAAAGGAAATAGATAAATTAAAATTACCATTTAAATATTTATACATAAAAAAAATTTAAGATTAAATGAAAAAGTGTAAAGTTGATTGTGTGAACTAGGAAACCTGCACAAACATCATATTATATTGTTTCTATACAATTTGATATCTTTTAGAAAATTTAAGAAATCTTACTTAATTAAGGATCGAAATATATTTATGTAAATTTCGGAGTTGTATTATAGGTACTCAACCCTGTTACGTCAAACGAAACAAATTTCATCTTTTACAAAATTTTAGACGTCTACCTTTATTAAGTACTGAGACTTGAGAGATGAGGATGTAAATTGATTAGACTAAGTAAATTTTACAGAATTCGTTAGCATAAAACTTTTAACTTTTTTTGACAAATTTTCATAGAAAGAAGTTGTATCGCAACAAAACTAGCATTTACATTAAAATGAAGCGGTAAAAATTTAAGAATCCTTACTTCATTATATTTTTTTATTATCCTGCGGAATGACGAACAGACATAGTTAAATAGCTAAAAATTAAATCCTGAACAAAAATATATATTCAATTTTCCATACATATGTCGTTTCCTCTAAGGTATCGCAAACGGATCATAATCACTATTAAAAATCTGAAAAACAAAAGTAATTTATTGGGCAACATACATAAATTTATACTAAAACGAGGAAGAGTGCAGTAGAGTAGATTGTGTCAACTCTGGGATACCCGTATGAACTTAATACATGCTGTTTCCATAAAACTTAATTTCAGATGTTTTAGTAAAACTTAATTTCAGATGTTTTTTATTTCAGATGTTTTAGTTTAGATGTTTATGGTTTTATGTTGCCATAAAACTTGATCATCATTTGTACGATTTCAGATATCTAGCTTTATTGAGTTCTAAGAGGTGCAAGAAGCCTGAACCGGCTGCTCTGGACTAACCAAATTTTACAAAAGTTTTTGGCTAACAAGGTATAAATTAAATACTGTTAAATAATAAACTGGATGGAAGCGTGTTCCACATTTTAGCGCTTCTTACAATAAATAAATTTTTATAACCAGTTTTAAATCATCTAAGAATTGCCACAGTGTAGAAATGAGCACTTGTAGCCTACCTAGTGTTGCGTTGGAATTGTTTAAAGCGAAGCATTAATGATTTTAGTTCAATAGAACAAGTGTCATTTCCTACAAGATATCCATAAAAGTGAGATAGTGTTCCAATATTTCGACGTATGTTAAGGATGTTAAGAGGAGTAAAGATTAGCTGTATAATAGGATCGCCAATGAGGCGTAAGGCGTGATTTTGGTTTCATCCATGTAACGTAATGAAAATTAAGGGGGCTGGCTAATATGTGGGGGTTGTACTACATTTTAGGTTGAATATAAGCTTTATAGATATTAGCCAGATACCTAAAAGAAAAATGGGCTTTACAATGAGAAGAAAACGCAAATATTTGGAAGCTTTTTTCCGTCTATTAAAAATATCCTCATTCCACAGAATTTTTTAATTAAGTTGCATGTCTAGAACATTGAAAAGTTTCCACTTAAAATTGCAGGCTTGGTATGAATTAATCTCTTCTCCAAGAAATCTGGCAGCTTTGAGTTTTACAAGTGTTGAACTCGAATCTGTTTGCGTTACGGCAATCAGCTATTTACAAGAGGTCATGGTTAGCTGAGCTAGCCATATATTCTTTTTTTAAACTGATTATACAGTCGAAGTGACATTATATTTCCTTAAGAAATCGGAGGATGAAACCAGATTGCTGCAATCAGCAAAGCTATGAATTGGATTAAGAGTAGAAGAGAGTGCATCATTGATAATAATAATGAAAAAAGTGGATGGTAAGGTGGAGCTTTATAGTATGCCAGCATTTATGTTGTAAATTTCGGACATAAAGGTATTGTAAAGGACACTAATGCCTCGATTTGAGTTAAAATCTTGAATCCAAGTACGAAAGGGGCTGCCCAGACCAAAGACCTGGCAGTTGAGCATAATATTTTGCTTTTCTTTATTTGTTTTATAGGTATTTTAAATGAATCCGAATAACTGTAGGTGTAATACATATATGTATATTTAAAATCTATATTCGTAATCATAATCGAATTTTAATATTAAAATAATAATTATGTTAATGTATATATTATTTTACTAAATTTCACTTATAATAGGCACTATTCAATAATACGGTAATAATTTAATAATTAAAATAGATCGGCCAACAACAACATAAATACTAAATTAAAATTCATATATATATTCATATTCATATTCATATACATATATATATGTATATGTATATGCATATGCATATATACTAATAATTACAAACTTTTAAACTGTATTTAAAAAAAAAAATTTAAAGCAAACATTATTAAAATTATTCCATATAATCAAAACTCGGTAAATATGAGTACATAATATAATAGAACTGACTGTAACACTTTAAAAGGATCTGACAACATAATCCCCACCCTCAGAAGAATACTGCCACAAGTCAAAAATTAAAAAATATAAGTTATAATAGCAAAAAAAAATTCATTGGATTTATTATCTAGATTTTAGTCTACATTTTTTTTATTAACCTATACTTTTTGTATGGATATTTTTTGGTGAAAATGGAAGATTGACTCATTTCTGTTTAAATATACCTATTTTCGTCTTAAATAACTTTTATTTTTTTTTTTTAGAAAAATATTGCATATTTTAAAATTCTGGACAATTTTTTTCTTCTTATGCAGAAACTTTTTGTTTTTTTTTGATTTGTGGTATTTTGATATTTTAAAATTAAAGTATTTTGTTGTTAAAGTTCAAGAGTTCATTTATGTTCATTTTATGTTAATTTTAAAATGTGATGGTTTTTGTTGTTCAAATTGCTGTGATTATTAAGAAACAAAATGCTATAATAGTTTAGTTGTGGCAATATATTCGCGAAGCTAAATATTAAAAAAAAAATAAACCCGCCAATATATTCCGGAGATGAATATTGTCACAATTTACTTTCTTATAATATCATACTGTAAGCTAGATGTAAAAGTACTAACTATATACTAATTAAAATACTGTACCTACAGTTTTCATTTTTTCATAAAAAAAATTCATGAAAAGTTTGTAAATTATAATAAGATTGTAAATTTTATAGAAACTTAAAATTTTTTGAAATATGGCAATTTTCAACAATCTAGGCATGCGATATACATATAATATGTATATACATAAAAATATTACATATGTATTTATTTGTATTTTTATTTATTTTTTTTTTGTTTTTTTTTAAAATATCCTTGATAACAAAAAGTTTAAGTTTAATTTTATATATTTTGTATATACCTACATATATGTATAGATTTTATTTAAATAAAATTATGAATTCCATAGAAATTTAATGTATAATTAAAAAAATTTAAAAATTTTTTTTTAAAGTTAGTATATATAAAATAGAAAAAGGATATAAGTATGTATATTATAGATAACAAAAAAATTAAAAAAAAAAAAACAACAAAAAAACAAGGAATTAGACCTTGTAAATAAAAGAAAGAATTTTTACATTACCAACAATTTTTTTTTTTTTTTCTAAAATAAATTTAAAAAAAAAAATGGAAAAGAAAAGTAAAATCAGAAATTCTTAAAATATATATTAATAATTAGTTAATTATTAAAAATAATTTAACGGGAAAATATATTATAAGTATGTAAACTTTTTTTTTTTTGTACAGGGTATAAAATAATTTTTGTTTGCACGTACATATAAGTAGATACATAAATAAACAAATTACCCTGAATTGTTTATATCTTTTTATATTACAAAAATCATTTTTTTTTTTTTTGTATTTGTTATTTTGTTTGTTGTTTTGTGGTTTTATTTTTTTAAATAATATTTTTTACTTTTAATCATCGTGTGTCACTTATTTTTTTTTTTTTTTGTTTGGGAATTAATTAATTAAATTGCTATATAATTTTCATTCACATTATTTATTATTATTAAAATTTAAAAATTTTGCAAAATATTTGTTTATAATTGAAAATTTAATTGCATAAAATATTATTTAGGATTTTTTATATTAAAAATTTTGATTTCTTTTTTTGTTCAGATTATTTGTGTGAAATTTTTTTTTTTCAATTTTTTTTGTTTCCTTTTTTTTTAAAGATTAAAAAGCACTTTTTTTCATTTTCATTATTATTATTATTATTGTTATTATGTTTAGGATGTTTTTTTTTGTTTCAAATCATTTTATTATGTTAAAAATATGGAAAACATGATAATATCTATGTACATATTTTAATTAAATAAAATATGTAACTGTAATTAATAGTATATCTAATCTATATATATATCTAATAATATATATATATATATATATATGTAGTAATTTTGTTTAAATTTATAATTATTTTAAAATTATGTAATATTAATATTTTAACTTTTTAAGTTTTTTATTATTTTAAATACTATTTTATTATTTTATATTAAATTTCTTTTTTTTTGTCTTAAGTACAGAAAAATATTTTTTAAGGGAAAAAAAAAAATAAATACATATGTATATAGGGTAAAAACTGTTATAATCTGTTTTTCTTTTATTTTTATTATTATTTTTTTTTTTTATTTAATATTTTTATTTATCACTCTTTTCTCTCTCTATTGATGTGTGTACGGACAATATAAGGATACATTTTCAGTATTATTTAGATAAGAAAATATAAAAAATATATATATATATATTTATACACATACAATATATGTATGTTTTAAATAGATAGAGATAGAGTTTTGTACATAAATTGTTATAGTCATTTAAGAAAGAGTTCCTTTTTTGCTCATAATTTGACATTTAAATTTAAAAAAATACACAGCTGCTGATGTTAAATATTTGTGTGTTCAGTTAGTTCAATCTAAATTTTTTTCTGACCATTTATAAGTTTATGGAACGGTTTGTATACAGTTAGCCGAATGTTAAACTGCAAAATGCCAATTTGCCTAATATCTTTTGATAAAAAGGACATTTTGCAACTTTCCATTTGACATGTTTGACCATTTTTCAAATGGTTGTTTAGCATAATAAGACACTTCACAAAAAGATATTTGGTAAACATATATTTTGCAAATAGTATTTGGATACTATGTATTAGCAAAATATATGTTTGCCACATATCTTTTTTTTCGAAATAAATTGAATCTATAAAATTACATAATTCATGAAAATATTTTTTTAAATCATTTTATTCTGAACTTTATGTACACAAATATATATATATTTATATATATACATATAGAAATATATATGCATACATAATATATAATATACATAAAGATTAGAGTTTTTATTTTAAATTTAAATAATCGGCTATTAACAGCAGTAATTTATTTTTTAATATATATTACATATTTATGTAGATTATAATGCTGCCTATACACGTCGGACCTGGTTGTACAATTTGGTACGCGGACGTGTTTGCGGACCATACTACACACTTGTCCAGCCTATCATCCAACCATTGTAATAATTATGTATTTTCTCAAATCAAAAAATCTCAATGTTAAAACGACATTTAAGTTGAACAACTTTCCCATACACGGTACAACTCAACAACAAACCAAAGACTCCGCCCACAAAAATTAAAATTTTTTGATATTCATCCAACCACCTTTCTAACCATCAAAATGGTTTTGCAACTTGCCCATACACGATACAACTTATCAAGTCCGTGGACCTGTTCTAAAACCTGGTAGGTGGTGCATGGGCAGCATAAAATATAAGTGGTTTTTTTTTTTACCACAATAATATAAGTTTTTAGATACATATAAGTATGTACCTAATTACTGTAAATATATTTTATAATATAATTTATTTGAATTTGTTTACTTTTATAATAATATAAAGAAATAATTAAAAAAAAAAAAAAAAAATTAAAAACAAAAATAAGTAACAAAATAATTTTTAAATAAGCGTTAAATAATTGACAACTAAAGTAAGATTATAAGATTATATTTTTCTATATAAAAGTTTTTAAAAAGCAATCCGTACCATTGAAAAATTTGTAAATCTGTAAATTTAACCATTGAAATGAACTCATCTAGTATATGAGTATACATTATGTATATAAATAGAATATTAATTGAGTTTTTTTTTAAATATATGAATAAGGGATTACCAGCTGTATACAAAATACTCGAGATCATTATTGTTAATCGTTAACTTAGATTTGTTATTCTTGGATTTATTATATGTAAATATTTTAGAACAAAAGAACTATTTTTACAAAATAAGCAGTCATATAAATTTATTTATTTCTATGAATCACAAGTTTCTGAAGAATACAAAGTTAGAATTTATATTTTTTTTTATAGTTGTAAGGTTTTTAAATTTTATTTTTCACCTCAATAATATTTTCCCCATTTCTAAGATTTATTTAAAAATAATCTTAGAAAATGTTATAGAACATCTTTACAATATTATACTATGTAACTATTAATAAAATTAACACATTATTGACTTAAGTTAACAGAGCTGCAAAACGTACCAGAACCTGAACCAGCTCCGGAACAAGCATTTTGACGAACCCGAACCTGAATGTGAACCCATTAAAAATTTAGTTCAGGTTCACAAATTATTATTTTTTTTTTGCATTTCTTTGCCACTTTGCCTTTCCTGTTCAGACGTGGCTATAAATGTCGTAAGGGGGAATAACTCTTACGAGGTGTGTGGGATTCAAACCCACACTTCCTTGGTGTTTACAACGTATTTTATACGCTCTTACCCACTAGGCCACCGAGGCCCTCACAAATTATTTTTGCATTTTTTGTTTTATTTTTTTTTAATACAATTAAAGTAA
The DNA here is from genome assembly GCA_947095535.1 of Poecilobothrus nobilitatus. Classification (NCBI taxonomy): domain Eukaryota; kingdom Metazoa; phylum Arthropoda; class Insecta; order Diptera; family Dolichopodidae; genus Poecilobothrus; species Poecilobothrus nobilitatus. The sequence goes on from OX352775.1 coordinate 784,157, forward strand.
ACAATTTTTTTTTTTAATTGCGAACAAAAAATAATAAAATGCAAAAATAACTAGAAATATTTTTTGGTAAGAATATAAATAATATTCTAATTTCATACAAATTACAAGCAAATGTCATATATGTATTTGTTTGTTAACATTCTTTTGTATTTTCTTTTTTGCTTTTTTATTTGTGTGATTTTTGCATCTATTTCTAATCTCTACATACATATATTATGTTCTTTGGCATACATAGAATACAGATAGAAAGAACAGAATTGGTTTTTTTTATGTTTTTTCAAGCAAATTGTTTTCTATTTCTATTCCTGTACGCTTGCAAATAAAATAGAGCAAAAAATATTAAGTTTTGTTGAGTTTCGGAAAAACATAAAATTTATAAAAGCTAATAACTTTTGCTATATCGAGTATTTATTTTTTAATAAATTCATATCCATACACAGTTTGATAGTGCTTGAAAAACCTCGAATTTTGATACTTATATTAGGTATATTTTTTGACTTTATTGAGTTATTATTTTAATTAAAAAGTTTGAACCCGAACCGAACCCAATAAAATTTCTCAGTTCGAATTCGAACCCGAACCTGAGCCCGATTTTTCGAGGGTTTGCAGTCATTATGATATATACATACATAATTTATTTTACAAAAATACACTCGCATTACATCACTCTATTTAAATTTTTTAATTACTGATAATTGAAACATCAATTTATTAATTAATGTAATATTATAGAATAAAATAATAAAAATAATACAATATTTAAAATAAAAATACCAGATTTTAATTTACATAATATGGAGTTGTACTCTATATGTTTAGTCTTTGAGCCAAAATTATAAGATCTTAAAATAAATTATATACCTACCTATATAAATTATAAAAGCAAAAAATAATAACAAAACAGTTGGTTACCCCTACAATGTATTTACTTTTTTATTATCTGAATATTTGAAAAACAAAGAGAACGAGAAAAAGAGAGGGAGATAATATTATGAAAGATGATAGATTTCGATTCTGCGCAAAAAAAAAAAAATAACAGCATCTTTAAGGTTGCAGAATATATACAATTTCAAACTGTATATACAATTTGTACATAGATATCAATATTGCATTACAAGTTTCTTCTTAAAATATACATACATGTATGTATGTACATAAATAAATTAATTTATGTATATAGAATTATACGAACTTTAAAGTAAAGTTTGACATTTCAAATTCCCAATTTTAAATAAAAACGAGGAAGAATACTAAGCCTTTGTCAACTCTGAGATACCCGTACGAACTTAGATACCCGTTAGTATGTTCACAGCCCCTCTGCTTACAATATTATTTTTTTAATATTTTAGTATTTTAAAATAATTTGGGTGAATTTTATAATTTCTAGAACTATTGGTTGTACATATATTCAAACTATATGTTTATATGTACATTCTTCTAAAGCAGATTCTAACCTTCCACATAACGATTACCAATCCAAAACTTTTTCAAATATTCTATAGTACCATTTAATACTAAGCGGTACATGTATATTAAATTTACTTAGTACAAAATAATAAATATAATTTTAAATATTATATTATATTATATTTAAATATTCCATTGACAGAATAATTTCTTATAAGTACAATAAAATACATATATGTATGTAAATACGGCGCTATATAATATACATCTATACTCTTATAATTCATTCATCAGTGACATATACGATATGTAAATAAACATGATATTATATAAGTATGTATGTATATCAATATCATATAAATAAAAATTCTTCAAGCAACCGTTATGTTGTTTATTTATTTACATTTTTTGGTACTACGCATTGTATCCTCAACAATTTCAAATTATCGGGTAAAACAAAATGCAAAAAATTCGTTAAAGCAATTTTTTAGAAAATTTGAAAAAATCAAGTAACACTTTCGTCAATTATAAAGTAACCCTATATTATTAAAAAAATTTGTTAACAGAAATAAGAGTATAATGTTGAAGCTTTAATTTTTGTGTATTACTTCAAAAAAATTTTAACAGGTGTTCAAGTTACAGGTGTTTAAAAATAGGAAATTTTCAGTTTTTGACCCCCTACAGCTCCTAAACGGGGGGTGATACAAAAAAAAAATTCTGAAATGACTCAAAGATCTAACTTCTGTCAAAATTTCAAGTTTCCAACTTAAACCGTTTAGAAGATAGAAGGGTTAAAGGATTTTGCAAAATTTGAGTTTTGCATAACGGTAAATTAAGACACCGTATGCCACAAATATATATTTATTGTATATATACTTTTAAAGCTAATAAAAGTAGTAATCGTTTGGCGTTTTCAAAATGAAGATAACCTTATACAACTTGTGCTATAACAATTTAAATATAGAACTTTCTTGAACCTTTGGGAGCTGTAGCTCCGTAACGCGTGGGGCTACAAAAAAAAGTTATTAAAAATAAAATTAATATTTTTGTGAGATCTATCAGCAGTTAAAATTTCATAGGTCTATTTCAAAAAAAATGTAGGGATCTAAAAGTTAGGTGTTCGAGAGCTACCCTAAGTTTTGGTCCAAACTCAACCACAAAAAATAGGGAACCTACAAATTACTCCCAGAATATTTTGTGTAAATTTCAAGATTCTAGCTTTCTTAGTTTTTGAGTTAGCGTGCTGACGGACGGACGGATGGACGGGCATGGCTCAAACGTCTTAGAATTTTTTTCTGATCCGATCCATACCTTTAAAGGTATATCTAGCTCGCTTATTTCGAGGTGTTACAAACGGAGGAGTAATTTTATTATACCCGATCCTATCGTACGGATATAATTAATGAAAAATTTTCTTACATAAATTTAAATTTTAAATTTGACATTTCAAAGTCCCAATTTTAAATAAAAATTAATGAAAAATTTTCTTACATAAATTTAAATTTTAATGTTTAATATACAAGTAATTAAATAATTAAATTAAATCAAAGTAATCTACATATTTATTTAATACAAGAAAAAGGAAATATATGTTTCTATTTTTTTAAAACTAAAACAAAAACTTAATGTAAAATTGCAGCCATCTATTGAATAATGATGAAAACTGATTAAACTACATACATACATATGTATTATAACAAAAAGTATTTACTAAAATAAAATTGTAATAAACAAAAAATTGAAAACTGAAATGAAAAAACAAAATTAGGTACCTACTAATATAAATTAAAAAATCCTTAAAACGGCAATATATGTACATACATTACTGATATGTACTGTACATAATACTTATGTATGTAAGTGTTCTAAAAATTTTTAATATTATTATTCTATTCTGTTGTAACAGAATATATTCTCTTCTATTATAACATGTACAAATATATGTACATATTTAAAAAATCAATTTTTTAACCAGAAAAACCACCTTGCTAAGAAAACCCCTCTAAAACCAGAAAATTACTTTTAAGCTTTAGGTGAAAAATTATTAAAAAACTTGAAGATCAGAAAATAAATTTAAAATTTTTGGAAGAAAGGAATCTATTTTTGTATGTGTTCTGAAATTCATATTAATTAAAATACAAATTTTTAATATTAAATTATATTAATTACCTTAGCGGTTCAAGACTATAAAAATATCATAAGCTGAAAATACATTCAATCTTATTTTTTTAGACTATCGCTTCCAAGAAGGCAATTTCTTAAAATTTTTTTCCCTTGAAAATTAAGTATCTTCCACTATTCTATTTACATTTTTCAACTAAAAATTATTTTATTTATTTTTAAAATTTTTAAAAATCAAAATTACACAATGAATTTTTACACTTACCATCTGTACCAAATTCGATATTTTTGCAGATTTTCATTTTCATACTATTATTTCTGTATATTATTTATTATTTTTCGTAAATAAAATTTGCTTAGCCTTAAACAACAGAATTAATTTTTCAACGTTCATTATTTAAACTATAATAACTGTTTAATTTTATTTTTAAAAACTTCAAATTCAAATTTGACAATTTAACTGTGTTTCATAATCCTTTTTCACACAAATTTTTTTTATGTAAAAATGCAATATAAATAAAAAGAAAAAAAGTGACAAGCAAAAAAGTTTTAGTTTCAATTTAAACCAGTTTAAATTTTATTGCCGCCAATTTTTTGTTTCGTAATTGTGTCTACATCAATTTATTTCTTATTAAGTTGTTTTGCATTTTGTTTCTGAGCGAGAAAAAGCAGGTTTCGTTCATTGTATCATGGTTTCACATTTTAATTTCGTTTTATAAAATGAACAACAGATGGCACAATCATTTTTTGTTTTGAAATACTACAAGTATTTTTTACTGTGTTAACGTTAACTAAACGTTAATTGCCTAGTGTTCATATTTCAAAACTCTCAACTATAATTATAGATGAAGGTACTTTTTTTTCGTTATTCATTTAAAAACAGAAAATAAACATACATAGATAATGTCAAGTATAAGGAATAAAAAGATATCTGGTTATCAGGAGTCACCACCAATAACTCGAAAAAAAAATCTCTAACTAACAAAATTCTCCACAAAAAAAATCTCGAAAAAAAAATTTTGAAAAAAAAATCTCAAATTATGTAAAATCTAGAGAAAAAAACCTCGAAAAAAATTATTTGTTTTCGAAATCATAAAAATTCGGTGCCGATTTTTTGATTTGATTTTAAAAGCAGGTTGGATACGAATTTCCCAAGACAAAATCCCTAAATTTCCCAAAGCTAAAATTCTGGAAAAAAGGAAAATAGCCTGATTTCGTAACCAACTTTAAAATCCTTACTAATTCAGAATCTCACATATACATACACATAAATATTCTGGAAAAAGGGAAAATACCCTGATTTCGTAACCAACTCTAAAAATCCCTCTTATTCAGAATCTTCCACATAAAGGGTCTTTCAAAATGAGTTTTCAAAAGTAGGCGCCTATGTCACACACTGAACGCACCCATATTATATGTCATTTTGACAGTTGAAGGTTTTCCATTTATAAAAATGAAGTCGTATACTTTACAAAAACGTGTTGAAATTATTGAATTATTTTATGAAAATGGTCGTTCTGTAAGAAAAGTATTTCGCAAATTACGCGATGTTTATGGTCGACATAATCGTCCAACTGAGCAACAAATTGGTAATATTGTGCGGAAATTTCAAGAAACTGGTGCAGTACAAGATCGAGAAAGACATCAGTATGCTCGTGCCGGTTGTTTACAGGAAAATATTGGGGTTGTGAGTGATAGTGTTACAGCTGACCCCACCATATTAATTTCCCGACGTTCACAACAATTGTTATACCATCAGCGCGTTACAGATTATACCATCTACACGTTAAGTAACGGTAACGCGCATTTCACTTTCTAAAATTAATTTTTTTTCCAAATAAAGAACTTTAACAAAAAAAAATAATTAAAAAAATTTTTTCCTGTTGTTTTATTCTTGTTTTTTAAACTACACGATTAACTAACTTTAAATTTAAATATTAACTTATAATAAAAATATTTAAAAGGTACTGACTTTCAAAATTCAATATTTTTATTTTTTTTTTCTACTTTTGGATTAATAAAAATTATAAAGATTGTGAATCATTGTGCGAAAAATTTTTTATTTTTTTTTTATTTTATACTGTTGTTGCTTACATATCATATTTCTATTTGGGTCATTTAAGTTTGTTTTTACATTTGTTTAAATATTAACTGTATAATTTCAAAACTGACCTATAACATTTAATATTAATATTACTTGATTGCTACATTCAAAATAAAAAATTAAAAACAAAAAAAGAAATATGTATAATCAAATTAATAAAAATCAACATAAATGCAGTGCCGTACTCTGTACCATTACAGATTCCAAAACTGAAGTGATTGTTTGTAATGGGATCTGTAAAAGAAAATTTTATGGGGTCTGCATTAATGCCCCTAGAGGCTAGCAATCATGTTCCTTGTTTATCTCGCATCATTTCGTTTGCGACAGTTGGTTGAATTTGAACCAGCCGACTAAAATACTTAAAGACGAGTTGATGAGTTGCTTGAAGGATATCATGAATCAATGCAAAGGTTCCTCGGCCAAAGCAGTTGATGCGTTAAAAAATAACTCGTTGTGTTTTAACGATTTGGCTAAAAGCCATGACAACTTTAATCAAACGCTTTCCAGTTTCCTGTCTGGCCGTAAAAAACATTTAAAAGAAGCTTTTACAGATCTTTTTAATGACTTGAAAAGTGAACTTATCTCAGCAACATCAAATGAGCTGGGTGGCATTCGTTATGATATTAACAATCAGACGATTTAACTAGCATAAAATTATCCCTTCATAATAAGGAAATAAAGGACCAATCACCAAATTACAAAAAGAAGGAAATTCAACGCGAGTCAATTAATAATGAATTTTTATATATGGAATTATTAAGCAGTACTGCGGACACATCAGATTCTGTTCCAGAGAAAGAAGTCATTGAAACTAGGAAATGGGATTTACCATCTACTTCAACAGGGCAAATAAAATCCGGCTCTACTAATTTTCATACTACAAAGGTAAACTTGAAACCAGAAAAAAAACTCAAAAAAGTATATTTCTTACTTTTTACTTCAACATGGCATACAAAGTCCAGCTCTACCAATGATAGTCATCTGCTTTATTTTTCAAAGTTTCCAGCCAGATCAAATACAAAAAGTATTAGTAAGTTGTTAATTAATAATTTTTAATTGTAGTAATATTCATGTTATAAACATACACCTAAAAATTTAAAATACCGACCCAAATACAAATCATTCAAAGTAATGGTACCTAAATCTAAAGTTAATATAATAATGAACACAAAAATTTGGGGTAAAGGTACCTTAATTTAAAATTTTATCCATAAAGACACTCCCGATAAAAACTTAAAATCACACCATCAACACATAAAAAGTCACTTCTTTTAAATTCTTTTGCCACTTCCTCTAATAAAGTAAATGTACATACTCAAACATTATCAAACTTACAACACAACAACACTGATTCTGTTTTATCTAATAACAATTTTACTTTACGTAAATTACCTCTTTATAAAAAGCACTGTTTACTTCCCACATTTAATAAATTCACTAATTTCTCAAGTCAATTTCTCACATTACCAATTAATACAGATAATGATGATAATTGTATTAATGTTGTTAATAGTATTAGTAATAATTACAGTAATAATAATGAATAATAACAGTAATAATGCCAATAATGATAACATTAATAATAATAATAAAAATGGTAATAATAATAATGACAATAATAACAATAATACATTAGAATTGAAACAAAAAATATCATCTTTATTTGACATAAAACTTAATACTTCTAATACATATTCAGATAATTCCTTGAATAATGATAATAATGCTAATTCTTTGATTAATAATAAAACGATTACTATTCATAAGTATGATAATTTTACTAAAGGGCCAACACAAATTTCGGATTTTACGCTGGGTACTACGAAAACCCCTATTAAACCATTGGCTCCGCAATCTAATGATAATACTTTCATTCAACCTTTAGTGCTACCAATAGTTAGAATGATTAAAAAATTGTTAAATGAACAAGATAAAATATATGTCCACTCAAGATTAAGAGATGAAAGAATATATAATCTTATGAGATTATACCTCTCTTACTTGCATGACGACTCGTATAATTGCGTTATCGAGGGAAAAACAAAGACTAACGTTTTAGTACTTTTACATAATGAAGGGCTTCCAACGAATTACAAAGCTCTTTATAACCTGTTTGTAAACTATCATGAGTCTATTGACGTGCCCATCAAAATGATGCAAGAAGACTTAAAAGCCTTTCGTAGTTATTGTTTCTCTTGTCGATAGTTAAAAATAACTTAACCACTGTATCAACAATAAAGCATATAGATTGGACAAGTAATCTCTCATTATATTATCAAAATGTAAGGGTTACGCATTAAAACAACACAAGTTTTTAGTAACTCCAAAGTACTAAAGTCGGATGTATTTATGCTTACTGAGATTTTGTTATCTCCTTCTATCCATTCTTTTGAATTATTTGACAATTTCTACTGGATTTACAGGAAAGATAGATATCAAAATGATATTGAAATTCTAAATCCTAAAGGTGGAGGTGTTCTTATATCAGTTAAGAATAACTTTAACTCTTCACAGGTAGAAATAGCAGTTAAAATTGATTTAAATGTTTTAAATCTTTATATTCTATGTTGCTACATTCCTCCAAATAGTAATATAAAAGTTTAACAAGATTTCTGCTCAGTTGTTGATTCTTTGAATAATAAATTAAATGACCTTGACGAACTCATAATATGTGGGGATTTTAATTTGCCAAATATTAATTGGCAACTTCATGACGAGGAATGTTTCTACATTCCGGATCATTTAACCTCTAATGTCGAATCGACATTTATAATAGATAGTTTGCTTGCATGTGGACTTCAACAAGTTGCTTCTACTAAAAATCTATTAAACAAATAATTAGACCTTCTTTTTACTTCTGACTGGGTAAATGTAACTAGAACATTGACGGCAACACCTCTTTCAAAAATTGATTGTCATCATCCCCCTTTCAGTTTTCAATATCATTATAATTGTTTAAATAAATCGTCATTAAATATCTCATATAAATTTAATTTTTCCAAAACTAATTTTTATATACTTAACAATTTTTTTCTTTCAATTGATTTTAATTCTTTACTAAAAATAAATGGTTTAAGCGATTTAAATAATGCGATTGATAAATTTTACGAAGTAATTTATCATGGATTTGACTTGTATGTTCCTCGAGTTCGTGATAGAAATGTCAATTCAAGCCCATCATGGTATGATGGTGAACCAAGAACTCTCAGAAATAAAGAATGCATATTTAAAAAAGAAAGATAATATTTCTTATTAAAATTTTTTAAATTTATTTACCGTATTCAAACCCTTACTGTATCTTAAATATGAAGCTTATATTAGTAAAATTGCTTCGCAACTTCGTACAGATCCTAAATCTTTTTGGAAGCTTGTAAATTCAAAACTTAAATCCGATAAATATCCAAATTATATGTCATAAGACGATCAGAATTCTAACGACTCAATTATTATATCTGCAATTTATGATTATTGTTCTGAATTTATAGTGAATGATCAACATGGATTTGTAAAAATGAGATCAACTGTAACTAACCTTACAGAAATTAACTATTTCTATAATTATTAACTACTGTAACTATTTTGAAAACAATGAAAGTTGGGCGCCAAACCGACATGGTCTACACTGACTTAAGTAAAGCGTTTGATCTTCTTCGTCATAGTGTAATTCTCTATAAATTAAGAAAATATGGTTTTCCGTATTTCCTAATTAACTGGATTGACTCCTATTTAAACAACCGTAGCTATAGTGTTCTTTTCAGAACACAAATTTCAGCATCTTTTGCTGCTAATTCTAGAGTACCACAGGGTAGTCATCTTGGACCCTTGTTGTTTATTATCTGAATAAATGATGTTACTAAGATTATTTAGAACAGTTCCATAAAAATTTACGTGGACGATATGAAAATCTTTAAAGTAATGTGCTCAATGAATGATGCAGACTATTTCCAAAAAAATCTTAATAACTTTATGAACTGGTGTAAATGTAACAATCTTATTTTAAACATTGCTAAATGTGCCGTCATTTCATTTACCCGCTCCTTAAACTTAATCACAAATAATTACACTTTTAATAACAACATATTAAAAAGAGTTACTGAATTTAATGATATTGGGGTAACTTTTGATTGTAAACTTACTTTTAATACACATATTAACAAGATCATTAGTAAAGCAAACTTAATGCTAGGTTTTGTAAAAGGATGGAAGGAATAATTTCATTGTGCACAGGAATACCTATATCAACTGTTTTTGATATTGTCAACAAATTTTTAAATTTTCTGTCCACTAATGTTTCCAAGTATATTAAATTTCCTGACCAGATTGATCTATTAACAATTGGTGCTGATTTTGCACACAAAGGTATATTCATTAATTTTTAAGTTAATTTACCGACATATTTATAACACAAAAATAAATTATTTTAAGCTAAATCAAAAATTTTCTCGAAAGCTGCTGGAGCTATTGACGGATATTATATTAGCATTAGATGTCCACCAAGTTTGCATGACCAATATATAACCCCGAAATTTATTTTTTATTTATTTATTATTTTATTTATTTATTTATTCTTTTTACTTCAATCTCTTTTCTTTCTTATAACTAAATAACAAATCATATAACATATTTAGTTAAATCAATAATTCAATAATACACAATACAATAAGTCAATAGTTCAATATTATAGTAAATGCAATAGTAATTAAAATAAAATTTATAAAACAAAAAAGTACTTAATTAGGATGGAAACTAAGTAAGAATAAAAAAATAAAAGTTTAAAGACATTTTGTATTTTAAATAAAATAGTTTTAAATGCCATGTTTTAATTCTTTAAAATAGCACAAAATTCTTGAAAATTGATATATTCCATCCAGCTACAAGCTGTTTGTGATCACACAGGAAAGTTTATTAACATTTTCCCTGGATATCCTGGTAAAAATCAAAATATAATTTGTAATAATATGTTAATAATTTTATACTACTCAAATATTTGTAGGAAGTGTACATGATCAAAGAGTATTAATTAATTCCCCGCTATATAATTGCGCTAGCTTTCCTCCGTCAGGTAAAAAACTACACAATCATATCACATTAAAAATATTTAAAATCATTTTAATTTTTTAGACTATTTTTTGTTGGGTGACAGTGGTTACAGTCTTTCTGTGGAACCTATTAAAATTATTGTACCATTCAAAGAAAATATCACCATTACAAGTCAGGAAAGAAAATTTAATCATCATCATAGTTTGGCTAGGAGCATCATAGAAAGAGCATTTGGTATTATGAAGATGAGATGGTGATATTTATTCCAAGACTCGGATCTAAAAATTACAAAAACAATCAAAACAGTTGCAGCTGCTTGTGTCATGCACAATATTTGCAAGAAAAAAAACATAAAGAAAAAAATTTTTTTTTGTTAGATAATACTTTAATAATTTAAACAAAAAATTCAACTTCATAAAAACAAAATAATAAACAACTTAAAAATAGTATAAAAATTCAAAACAAAATAATAAACAACTTAAAAATAGTATAAAAATTCAACTCCATAAAAACAAAATCATAATAAATAATAAGTAAATTAACATATAAATGTTTCAATTGTATGAAAAGCTTTTAATAATATTCTAATAATATTCATAGTAGTAGCTAGCTTTTCATACAATTGAAACATCTAGTCACTATCACTATCACTTATAACAATACCTTCTTTTTCAAAATTTTTTTTCAGTAATTTAATTAAAATGTTATTTTGTTAGATGATTTTTTTTATCCCATGTTTGTAAGTATTCAAGTAGTTTGTCTTTTTTTCTTTTTATAGGTGTTGAGCTTGAATTTGATTGAATTGAGGTTGAATTAAAATATGAATTTGAAGTAGGAAATTGGTTTGTGATATTGCTAAGTTGATGGTGTTGGGGTTATTGGTGTATTTGTTGATGTTGTTATTTCTATTGTTGATATTGATGATGATGATGATGATGAATCTGAAGCAGTTAACAAAGGTAGATTAATTATATGTTTTTTGCTAAAAATTTTATTTAACTCATCGTAATGCTCCCATGTTATAGCAGTATCTGCACCTGTTTTTGTGCTTTTGCCAGAAGAAGGTTTTTTAATCTCTAAAATTGTAAATGAAAAAGTTGGAATTAGTTAAGCTTTGTTTCCAATTAATTTAATTTTCTACCTTAAATTTTTGGACTAAATTTTCCCATTTTTTTTATAGTTTTGTTATGCTCCTCCGAGTACCCCAATCCTCTTGTTATTGTCCTGTAATACATAATATAAATATAAACGAAATATTATTTCTTTCACAATATATAAATACATAAATAAATACTTCCATCCCAAACTATGCGAAAAATTTTTTCCAGTGAAGAAATTTGAATATTTCTCTCCTCGTAAAGAAATTAAATGAAGAATTTTATTGTTGTTCACTAAAAGTGTGTAACAACTAACAATCATTAAAATGAAGTATAATTAAACCCGTGTATTATTTATTTTCTACTTACATTTAATTTTTTTTGAAGTGCTTTTGTTATTTTCCTGACTGCTTGGTTCTTCTATAAAATATAATACATATCCATTACAGTAAGTTATTATATTAAACTTATTGAAATTGTCTTACCTAATATAATATCTTCACAAATAATTTCATCTTCAATAATAAATATTTCCGCCATAATCCTGCTTTATTAAAATTTAAAAATGTATTGTTGTCATTACTACTTCATAATAATAATTGACATATTCAAATAATAAAACACATTCAATATTGCCATAATCATCATAAATCTAGCTGGAAAATGCTAAAATAAAGTACATTTTTGGCGTTGTCAAAATAAATTTGGACACAAAAATGCTATAAAAATATGCTTTAAGGTAATACTTCTTCTACTCCCTAAAATTAATTAACTGTCATAAATTTTAATCCGCAAAATACTAAACTGGGAAAAATAGTGCAAAGTGCGTAGTTTCGGAAACGGCCTAAGTATAATTATCTAAATGTAACATGTAAATGCTTCAATTAAGTAATAAATAAATTGGCACTTTCTAAGTCAACTGTATGGCGTATTATGCACAAAGATTTAGCGTTGAAGGCCTACAAAGTTCAATTGACACTAGAATTGCTGCCATAAAATCATTACATGCGTCGGGACTTTGCCAATTTGATACTGCAACAAAACGATGATTTTTCAAAAAAAATCATCTTTTCGGACGAAGCACATTTCGAGGTCAGTGGCTAGGTTAATAATCAAAACTGCTGTATTTCGGGAGAGGAAAACCCTCAAGCGATCCATGAGAAGCCAACGCATCCACAAAGAGTCACTGTTTGGTGTGCATTGTGGTCTGATGGTGTTATTGATTCGTACTTTTTCGAAAATAATGCTGGAAGAGCCATAACCGTTAAGGTACCAGATATTGCGACATGATCACAACCGAGAAACACTGTAATTACTGCATACAAAGTTTCCAGACCGTGTTATTTCCAGATTCGGTGACGTGAATTGGCCTTCAAGATCCTGCGATCTATTAGACTTCTTTCTCTAGGGCTATGTGAAAGGACAGGTCTACAAGATAATCATCGAAACGTTAAAGCATTTAAAGCAGAAATTATTCTAGTTATTGGTGAAATAGAGCCGCAACTATGCTATAATGTGACCGAAAATTTTGATAAAAGAATCAGGTACTGTAGAGACGCAAGAGGTGTTCACATGGGAGATATCATTTTCAGAGTATAAATGGCAAAAATTGTACTTCAAAAATAAACAAAACCTTTCCAGTTTCAATTCAAATTCTATGCCTTTTAATTATTTACTTTTGATTTTTTTAATTTTTTGAGTGCTTTGATTTGAAATAGCATGGATGAGAAATTTTAGTTAAAATTTTAAAAAATAAATAAAAATATATAAACTCTATTTCTATTCTGAAATTCTATTTTTTTAAATGATAAAGAACTATAAAGAACATTTTTTAATTAATAATTTGGTCAATCAAACTGAATAAATTATAAAATTTCAATATAAAAATTTTTTTATTGAATAAAATGCAAATGCTAATTTTTTTGACATTAATTACTCAAAATTTTTTTTATTGAGTGAAAATAACAAATATTAAAAAAAAAAACTAAGATGAGTGTTATTTGCTTATTAGCAAACTGTAATAAACCAATTAATAATAATGAGAGCTATATAAAATGTGCATATGGGTGCACTACACTATACATATAAAAGAGTGTAATTCATTTAATAAATACAAATAAAACGAGAAAGAATGCAGTTGCCTTTGTCAACTCTTAGATACCCGTACGAACCGTTAGTATCTTCACAGCCTGTCACTCTGCTTACAATATTATTTTTCTAATATTTTGGTATTTTAAAATAATTTGGGTGAATATTATAATTTCTAGAACTATTGGTTGTACATATATTCAAACTATATGTTTATACATTCTTCAAAAGCAGATTCTAACCTTCCACATAACGATTATCAATCCAAAACTTTTTCAAATATTCTATAGTACCATTTAATACTAAGTGGTAAATGTATATTAAATTACAAAATAGTAAATATAATTTTAAATATTATATTATATTAATGCGCACATAGTATATTTATATTGTTATAAGTATATCGCCATACATTGCAATATTTCTTTAAAAATATTTCCATTCATATAATAATTTCTTATAAGTACAATAAAATACATATATGTTTGTAAATACGGCGCTATATAATATACATCTATACTCTTATCATTCATTCATCAGTGACATATACGATATGTAAATAAACATGATATTATATAAGTATGTATGTATATCAATATCATATAAATAAAAATTCTTCAAGCAACCGTTATGTTGTTTATTTATTTACATTTTTTGGTACTACGCATTGTATCCTCAACAATTTCAAATTATCGGGTAAAACAAAATGCAAAAAATTCGTTAAAGAAATTTCTAAGAAAATTTGAAAAAATCAAGTAACACTTTCGTCAATTATAAAGTAACCCTATATTATTAAAAAAAGTTGTTAACAGAAATAAGAGTATAATGTTGAAGCTTTAATTTTTGTGTACTACTTCAAAAAAATTTTAACAGGTGTTCAAGTTACAGGTGTTTGAAAATAGGAAATTTTCAGTTTTTGACCCCTTACAGATCCTAAACAGGGGGTGATACAAAAAAATGTCTGAAATGACTCATACTTATTTTCAAAAATCTAACTTCTGTCAAAATTTCAAGTTTCCAACTTAAACCGTTTAGAAGATAGAAGGGTTAAAGGATGTTGCAATAATTCAGTTTTGCACAAAGGTAAACTAAGACACCGTATAGCCCAAGTATATATTTATTACATACATGTTTGTAAAGCTCATAATAGCACTTATAGTTTGGAATTTTATAGTTTGGAATTGGAATACTTATAGTTTGGAATTTTAAGATATACTTTATAGAGCTTGTGTTATAACAATTTAAATATAGAGATTTTTCGAAATTTGGGGGGCTGTAGCTCCTTAACGGGTGGGGCTACAGAAAAATTAATAATATCATAAAATTAATATTTTTATGATATCTATCAGCAGTTAAAATTTCATGACTCTATTTCAAAAAAATTGTGGAGATCTAACAGTTAGTTGTTCGGGAGCTACCCGAAGTTTTGGTCGGAACTCAACCAAAAAAAATAGGGAACCTACAAATTGCTCCCAAAATATTTTGTGTAAATTTCAAGATTCTAGCTTTCTTAGTTTTTGAGTTAGCGTGCTGACGGACGGACGGACGGACATGGCTTAATCGACTCAGAATTTGATTCTCATCCGATCCATACCTTTGAAGGTATATCTAGCTCGCTTATTTCTAGGTGTTACAAACGGAGGAGTAATTTTATTATACCCGATACTTATCGTACGGGTATAAATATAAAGTATAGTTGTGATTTATGCTCAAAAAATGGTTTACAAAACATTAACAAAACTGTTTTAAAAAAATTAGCATTGGAATTAAAAGAAATGAGAGAAATAATGAGTGAAAATAATAAAAACATAAAAGATAGTAATGTTGATGTAAATAATGAACATTCCATGAACATAAAACATTTATATCAAAAGAAATTAAAAAATAAGAAGATAATAAAAACAACAATTTAAAAAAAAATTTACAATCAACCAGTTATGCTGATACGTTGAAATTACCAATAATTGTGAAACTAAAAGATAATCATGTCTATTCCACTAAACGGCGGAACGTGTACGCCACGCACCTACGGAGAAAATTATGTTCAGCTAAACGCGAAAATTTTATTTGTTCCGCGCTGAATTGTCTGAGCTAAACAACTGATTTTTACAGTTTATAAATTGGGTTATTTTTAATTCGTAAACAAAAATGGATAGTTTTGGTTTTTTTTTCGCTGCAGAAAATGAAACTGCAAAAAGGAATATAAAAAGAAAAAGAAGAATTTTAAGAGATTCCTCAAATTTAATGGAATTATCGGATGAAGAGTAAGTTACAAAATTTAATTGTTTATCTTTTTTGGCTAACATTTACCTACTTTATGTAGTTTTCAGAAAAGTTTTAGGTTGAATAAGATGTCATTCAACTATGTTTTGGACGAAATAAAATCTGAAGTAGAACCTGTTGTGCGCACAAATTCTGCCTTTTGCTATGTCACGAAGTTTTTTCATAAAACTTAATAAATATTTTTACTGCCCTTGATTTGTTTTGGACCTTTAAAATCAAAATTTAAAACAATTTTTTTTTTAAAAAAAGTATTTTCAACAAAAAAAAATATAAGTTTTTATTAAATTTTATGCTTAACTTACATTTTATTATTTTTCCCGAGACTCAACTATTGCGGAGAAATATTTCTATGAAATGTATGGAAAACTTGACATCGCGTTTACCAGAATATACAAAAAACGTATTCAGCAAAACTGCGGACACATCATCGCGTGGCGTTTAGCAGAATACCAATTTTTGACATACAGCGGACAATTCCGATAGTAACGTTTAGTGGAATAGACATGAATAAACAAAAAAGTGATGTAACAAAAAATGAAATAAAATGAAAAATTATTCCCTCGTCATTGCAAGTAGAAAATTAAAAGAATTAAAAAATGATGGTGCAATTGCTATTACTTGTAAAAATAAAGAATCTGTTAAAATAGTAGAAGGTGCAATAAAAGAAAAATTAGGTGAAAATTATGAAATTCAAGTAACTAAGGAAATAAATCCCAAGATATTAATTGTAGGAATGAGTGAAGAGATATCTAAAGAGCTAGTTGTGGATGCAATAAAGAAGCAAAATAATATAGAATTTAGCGAGGTGAAATGTTTAAAAGTATATAAGTCTCAAAAAAATAAAACATATTATTTTAATGCAATATCTGAAATGGATGGGAATGCATTTAAAAAAATTATGGAAATTGGAAAAATTAATATTGAATGGGATCGTTGTAAGGTATATGAACATTTACAAATTTAAAGGTGCTTTAATTGTTATGGTTTTAATCATAAGGCTACAGATTGTAAAAATGAAATTTGTTGTTTTAAATACGGTGAAACTGATCATAAATCAAATGAATGTCAGGAAGCTATTCAAAAATGTGTAAATTGTATAAGAGCTAAGATCAAATTAGATCTTACTGATTTAAATGTGGAACACAACTCCAGAAGTCTATCATGCCTTAGTTATGTAAAAAAATTGAATGTTGCAAGAAGTAAAATAGCATATTAACAATTAAAAAGTGTTGAAGGTGTTTGCCTTAATATACAAGGTACAATAAATAATTTTGCACAAATATAATCAGTACTTATTCCTTAAAAAATTCGATTTTATTTCATTAACTGAAACTCATTTAACGAAGGATGATGATGATAAATTAATTTATATAGAGGATTATAATATTATAAGAGTAGATTCAACTTCAAAACATACGGGTGGTATACTAGTTTATTCAAAAAAATGTTGGAATTATGAAATAATAAGCAACTTTAGCTCCGCAATGAATTGGTGGGGGATAAATGTAAAAACATATAAACAAAATCGATATATTAATATGGTGGTGGTATACAGATCTCCGAAATATATAAATATCAATTCAGATTTTTATCAGAATTTTTCAAAATGGATAAAAGATATTGGAGAAAATACAGAAAAAACTATTATTATGGGAGAGTTTAACAGAAATTGGCTAATGAACAGTAATACAAAAAAAATTTTAGAAGGCATAATTAATAATAATCGGTAATTTGACAATGGGTTTAAACAGATAGTGAGTCAACCAACACGTATCAACATGTGTTCTAAAACACTAATTGACTTGGTAATGGTAAATGACAAATATAATGTTAAGGCAGTGGTAGACAGCCAGTTAAAAATAAGTGATCACGAAACTATAGTAGTCAGTATACAAAATGAAAATACTAGAGATGTGAAAAAAACCGTTAAATATTTTAAATACAATAAGAATATATTTAGAGCAAAAGTATGTTAAAGTGAATTGCTAACAGTATATTATACAAATTGTAATTTGAAAGCTGATATTTTCAAATCACTAATTACAACCTTAAATGAATTTGTAAAAAAGCAAACCATAAGGGAAAGCTGTGAATGGTATACAGAAGAACTAAGACTTATGAATGTAGAAAAAGTTAAACAATACCAGAAAACAATTTTGATAAATAATATAAATGAGTGGCATAGATATAAACATATTAGAAATATTTATTCCAACAAACTTTTTGAAATTAAAAATAGTTTTATTAATAATCAAATTGAAAATGCAAGACACCAAAAATCTATGTGGCTTAAAATAAAAAGTTATATATTAAGAACACCAAAGAATGAAATCAAAGAAGTTTGTTTCTGGAGTAAAATATATTCATAAAAGGCTGAGATTGCTACAAAATTTAATCAATATTTTGTAGATAGATAAGTGAAATAAATAGTAGTATAGCATTTAAGCAATATAGTAATATTATTGAGAACTATCCTTATCAATTTAAATTCCAGTTAATTAGTATTGAAGAATTGAATAAAGTTATAAAATCACTAAATAACAAAAGAGATCTTAATATGATGAATAAGAATATTTTTACTGAATGTTTTGATTTAATTGGAGATTTTTTAACTATTGTTAATGAATCGTTGAAACCCGGTACTTTCCCAGATACTTGGAAAGAAACTGTTGTAATTCCCATTCCGAAAGTAGCTGGAACAAAAAATTTGTAAAGAGTTTCGTCCTGTGAATATGAACTGTATTGAATCAAAACAAATCAGTTTAAACAATCAAAAAACTATTTTGAGAAAAATAATTTAATCGCTAAATTGCAATCAGACTTTAGAAGAGGGCACAGTTGTGATTCACTACTTAATCTGGTTATAACTAATTGGAAGGAGCCAGTGGACGATAAGAGGATAATTGTTGCAGTATTTCTCGATCTACGCAGAGCCCTTGAAACAATAGATAGATCAATTTTATTAAAAAAACTTCAAAGGTATGGTGTTACTGGTACTGAAATAAAATGGTTTGAATCGTATCTACAAAATAGAAAGCAACGTGCAAAAGTAAAAGAATGCATTTCAGAAGTAATAGACACAAAGCTTGGAGTGCCTCAAGGATCAGTTCTTGGAGTATTTTTGTTCTTAATATACATCAACGATATTCAGAAATGCATTAAATTTAATGAAATTGCACTCTTCGCAGATGATGCTCTTTTATATATAATAGGTGAGAATGTAAATGATTGCGTTAATAAAATAAACTTAGATTTACAAAATTTAAATGAATGGTTCCAAATGAATAAACTAAAAATAAATATTGATAAAACTAAATGTTTGATCATTAATAGTAAATTAAATAATAACCTTGATGTTTTTAATAATGAAAATATAGAAATAGTTAATGAAATAAAATATTTAGATGATTGTTCATAATAATTTAAATTTGAAATCTTATATTGATTACATTTGTAAAAAAATTGCTAAAACTCCAAAATAAATCAATGAGGATTATATTAAAAGTTAATAGATATACAGCTAGATTATAATATGTCAAATACATTAAAGTGATTAAGTGTAAGGCAAAAAGTAATAATGAATGTTTTAATTCAAGTATTTAAAAAGAAATATGGCTTATTACCTAATTATCTAGCTGAAAAGTTATTGTATGTGAATGAAGTTCATAATTATTATTTAAGAAATAGATTAGATTTTAGATTAGATTTAGTAAGAAATGAAATAAAAAAATATTGTTTTACAATGGATGTATAATGCCCAAATGAAATAAAAATAGAATCAAAATTAGAAGTTTATAAAAAATTAATTATTAGGTATATTAAAGAATATATTTCTTATATTTAAAAAAAAAATTATAAAAAAAGAAAAAAATTGTGATAATTGTTAAATTAATTTTAAACTAAATAAATAAATAAATAATAAAAATAAAAATTCAATTTGAAAGACCCTTTACATATTACTTATATCAATTTTAAAAAATTATTTAAATTTAACTTTTTGACATTTGCATATTTTTTATGAATGCTCACATGAGCGATAATTTAACCGTACCTATTATTTAGCTAAATTAACAGTTATTATGTTAGTTTTTAGTATAAAGTTTTATTTAAAATAAAAATAATTGGACAATATGCTAAGTTTTTGTGTTTTCGTTTCCTTAAGTCAAAGTACTTGTGGTAATACATTATAAATAAATAAAATTGTCAACATTAGTTGTAAAGGTGTCAACATGGACTTTGAGTTACCAGATGCACACAAATTTTTTATTTGCACTTTTATATGTATTTGTATTTAACAAACTGTTTATTGAAAAGTAACAACACGTAAAGCTCTTTTTTAAAAAAAGCTTTCTAGTTTATAGAAGAGAGAGTGTCTCGGAGGGTATGAATAGGAATTGAATACGGTTGTAAATAATACAGTGTAATAATGACCAATAATCTTTTTTTTTGGCAGGTTGTTGGGTCGTAACGAGTTAAAGGATCGAGATCTTATCAATTCTTATATAGTCAATCAATGCCAAACCATAGCTACTTTTATGAGCTTTACAAATATATGCATATATAATACATATATACTTTTGCCATACGGTATCTTAATTTACCGTTATACGAAACTGAATTATTGAAAAATTCTTTAACACATATCTTTAAAACGGTTTAAGTTAAAAACTTGAAATTTTGATAGAAGTTAGATCTTTGAAAATAAGTATGAGCTATTGCAGAAAATATATTTGTATCGTCCGCCGTTTAGGAGCTGTAAGGGTTCAAAAACTGAAAATTCCCTATTTAAAACACCTGTCAACATTTTTTTGAAGTAATATACAAAAATTAAAACTCCAACATTATATTATTTATTTTTATTAACAACATTTCTTAATAATACAGGGTTACCTTAAATCTAACGATTTTTTTTGAATTTTTTTTTTAATTACTTGATAATTTAAAATTGTTGTGAATGATGCGTAGTACAAAAAAAATTAAATAAATAAAAAATATAACGGTTGCTTTATATTAATTTATATGATATTGGTATACATACTTATACATTTATATCATGTTTATTTACATATAGTATTATGTCACTGATGAATGAATAATGTATTTAGGCGCCAGTTATAGCTTTCATTGAAATGCTTCCGGAAAATGTTTATTTTCATTTTTTTTACAGCAAAGACATATAAAATTTAATTAAATCGTTGATTTAAAGATTAAATAATTTCTAAAGAATAAATTCAGGTACGAATTTTTAAATTTTAAGTTAAATATTTAAAAAAAAATCAATTTTATGATTTTCCGGATTGGTAATTATTTTCCTGAACAACTTATCAGTAATTTTGCATAATGAAACAATATTATTCCAATGACATATGTTTCATTTCTTCCCATTTCAGTTTGTCATTGAAAAAAATGCTGATGCAATTCTTGATATATTTCATTATGATTTTGTATCTTAATGAGTTTAGAAATTTTATAACTGATTTTTGATTTTATACTAAGATTTTACCAGTTAATTTTACATATGTAGGTCAACAATTAATATACAAATTCTTAATAATTATATTTATTCTAGAACTAATTTCGTCATATCGATAATGGTTTAATAATGATTTAACTGACTTGATTTGCTGACTTATGTATATTTTAATTATTCTTAATATACATTCTTATATACATTATAATGTTTCAGTTAGAATTTATAAATATGTTAATGACCTTACAAGTGTAGTTATAACTGTAATTCATAATTATAGCGAAAATCATTTAGACATGAATAAAAATGTTATTGTTTCCAAAAATTGTTTACTAACTAGAATTCTTGGGAATTGTGTTAGGTTACTTAAGTTCAAGGTTTTTATATTATAGATATATTACTTATAACATTTAGACATAAATTTTGTTTTTTTTATTATTCTGTTTCAAAATTTTTTGTTTTAAAATGGAAATTATGTTTGTATTTGATAATGTTTATACTTTAAAACAATTTTTGAAGTATAAATATCTGTTTAAAATTGTCAAAATGGTTTTTTTTTTTAAACATCCAAAAACATCCACAAAAAGAGATAAAAAAGATCAAAACACAAAACGATTTGAGATGTACATATACTAAATCAACTACAAATTTTTGTATTACACTATCTGCGTATATAAAACTATATTGAATGCAAAACTTTGTAGATATCTGTGCATATAAAATTTTTGAAGCTATACTTTGTAGTATACCTACAATTTTGAAATCTGGGTATATATATAGCGGCATACGTATATATGCCGTATATATACGTATATATTTTATTGTAGTTATAAAAAATTATCCTATGAATGAAATATTTTTTAAAGAAATATTTCTTTTATTTATTTCTTTATTATATTTATATGTTATGCTATTACAGTTATGATTTCTTTTACAATATATTAGACTGAGACAATAACTTAAAATTGGTATAAAAGTCTTAGCAATTATAATAATTGTATGTACTATTATAAATCATAAATACAAAAATTAAATATATATATTATATCCTAATTTAGTTATAACTCTAATTTTAATTAATTTTAGTTATAATTCTAACAATCTTTTGAGTAGAACTGAATCATATTTTAATAAACATTTCAATTTAAATGTGAATACGCATTTGAATACGCAAAATGTGACATACGCATTTCTTTAATTTCTCAGGAAGACAATTATAAATTGTTATTGAAGAGCAAAAATTACTGTTTTTACCAATTCAGTTCGAGTTTTTTTTATGACATAACTTTTCCATATTTCTTGTGTTATAATTGTGAATATTCCTTCTCTTTTGTAACAACGTTTTGCTTTTAGTGACACCATTTTCTATTTTATGAATTATTTTGGCTTTTTCTAAAATTATTAATTCATCTAATTTGAGGAAACCAGTATTTTTGTATAGATTATCAGATAGAGTATGTCAATTCAGCCTGTAGAGTATCTTGATTACTTTATTTATTAATAAGTTAACTTTATTCTTTAATGAATTTGTACAACACGACCATGTCGCCACATTGTATCGTATATGAGACATAATGTGTCCATGAAATAATAATTTAGCTGATTTATCATCTAATATGATACCGCTTCTTCTAATAGCACCTGGTAATGGCATTATCTTTTTCAATATACAATTAACATGATCATTCCAGGATAATTTGTCATATATTATAATACCGAGATATTTATAACTTTCTTCTCTTATAATTTATCTGCTATCAATACAAATTTTGGGATTGATATCCGGTTTATTTAATAGTTTAAAAAAAATTTACTTTGTTTTTTCAATGTTCACTGTTAATTTATTTCCATTTACCCATTTCATATATTTTTTCAAATCCTCATTGACCAATTCTTTTAATAATTCAGCATTTTTTGCTGAACAGATAAGCAATGTATCATCAGCAAATATTTTATAATCAGCTTTTATATTAGCAAATTGCATATTATGTATATACAATAGATATAATGTAGGACCAAGAACCGACCCTTGTGGCACTCCTACATTTATGGCACGTTCATTACTACAAAAATCTTTTACTTTGGTTTTGATAAATCTGTTTTGCAAATAAGCCCTCAGTAATTCATGAGGCAGCCCTCTGATTCCAATTTCATGTACTCTGTTCAGCAATATTTGATGGTCCACTGTATCGAATGCTTTATTTAGGTCAAAAAGACTGAGCGTACATAGTTTTCTTTATCGAGATTATCAATAATAGATTTTACAGAATCGTTGATAGCTACATCAGTGCCATGCAATTTTTGGAATCCAAATTGATTGATATCAAATCCCCCTCAACATTTGATAAATTCATATATTCTTTTATTGATTATTTTTTCAAATATTTTACTCGTGAAGCTAGTAAGTGTTATAGGCCGATAATTAGATGTATCCAAAGGAGAACCGCTTTTGTATATTGGAATCACAGTACTACATTTTGATGAATTAGGATAATGTCCTGTGCGAAAACTATTATTAACAAAATTGCTAATTAACGGGGATACTATATTTAAACCCTTTGCAGCTATGTTATCAGAGCCAGGTGAATTATCTTTGAGATTCATAATAACATTATACACTTCTTGATCATTAGTAGGTACCAGGAACATGGAACGTTCATTTCTTGTGTTTTTATTATGTTTACTTCATTAGTTTGAATTTTATCTGCTAATTTTTTACCAGCATTACTAAAATACTCACTAAAGCTGTTGCCTATGTCTTTGTTATTATTTAACAGTTCACTATTATATCGTATTTCCTTAATTATTTTGTTACAATCTGATTTTTGATTTACAATCTGAGAATTCAAGACATTCCATATCTTTCTAGTATTGAGCCAGCTGCTTGCAATTTTCTATTAAAATATGGTTGCTTTGCTTTTTTTATCTCTGCAGTAACCTTATTTTTTACACCATTATAATTCATCTTATACTCCACATTCTTAGGATACTTCTTATATATAAGTTATTTCTGGATTCAATTAGCTTTAAGATTTCTTTCGACATCCAATGATTATTTTTTCTAATTCTAAGATAATTCACCTGGCTCTGATAACATAGCTGCAAAAGGTTTAAATATAGTATCCCCGTTAATTAGCAATTTTGTTAATAATAGTTTTCGCACAGGACATTATCCTAATTCATCAAAATGTAGTACTGTGATTCCAATATACAAAAGCGGTTCTCCTTTGGATACATCTAATTATCGGCCTATAACACTTACTAGCTTCACGAGTAAAATATTTGAAAAAATAATCAATAAAAGAATATATGAATTTATCAAATGTTGAGGGGGATTTGATATCAATCAATTTGGATTCCAAAAATTGCATGGCACTGATGTAGCTATCAACGATTCTGTATAAATCTATTATTGATAATCTCGATAAAGAAAACTATGTACGCTCAGTCTTTTTGACCTAAATAAAGCATTCGATACAGTGGACCATCAAATATTGCTGAACAGAACAAATGTATCTGAAATAATTTACAGCTTCAACCAACTCATCAACATTTATACAATTATCACTACGTAAGTAATACTCCAACAAGAATGCGTATTTATCATAGTTTGTATGAGTTATTTGCTTGTACACCATCGTTTCAAGTTTTCTAAGAACTACTTTAACTTCAACACAGACTGCTTTATGATCTAAGTTTGGAATATCATACATAGTGATATCAAAACCAAATCGATCAGTCTTTAGATCTGAAAGAACATGATCTATTAATGTCGCTGAGTTTGATATAATTCTTGTAGCATTACTAACATCATTTATATTTTTTATATTAACCGAGTTAACATCCAGCATATCCATATACATCCTGCTTACATCCGTTTCAGAGAGTAAATCAATGTTAGTATCCCCAATCACAATTATGTTTTTATACTCCGTCTCCTCTGCTCGAATTATTAGAGATAAAGGATGCTGTATATCCACGAATAATAAAGTACTTTTCTCCTTCGGAATATATCGAAGTTTCTCCAACCATGATTATATCAAAACCAGCTTTAATTTTTATAAATGTTTCTATCTCGTACAAATTTTTTCTCAAACTTCTAGCATTAAAATGCACCATCTTCATATTCATTAGATTATCCAGCATCATGGTAATCCAATCATATAATTTTGCCATTTTTCTCTAATTCTCTATAGATGTTCTCTGTATTTATTATCTACATGTCTCCTAAAATGAGCTAGGTCCTGTAGCACTTCCTTTCGAGATATTACTGTAGTTTCATGATAACTAAAGTATAACTTAGAAAGTTCTTGATAGTTATTTGGCAATCCTTCTTGATGTATAATCACTTTTAGACTAGTTTGCGTCATACTCTCATAACAGATATCATCATGAACATGAAAATACGATAAAAACAATCTAACATTGTTGAATATTCTGTGTTCTCTTAATCGAGAAATAGCATCAACATTGTCACCAGATATAATTGCATTTCTTGTTAATCTGACAATCGGAGGAGCTAGCGGATTTATAAAGCTTTTTCTATTAGACATTTCACTATATTTATATAGCTTTTTCTATTATCACTACTTCTCAGATTTATCGTTATTGCTATGTTTTGTGATATATAATAATATATATGAATACATAATATGCATAATATGCACAATATGCATAATATACATATTTGCTATTTTGTAATAAGTTTAGTATAAATTAATATACATTTGCCGACTAGTTTAAATAAATTATTAAATAGTACTAGGTATATCATATTTGGAAAAGTTTTGGATTGATAATCGTTAGGTGGAAGATTAGAATCTGCTTTTGAAAAATTTATAAACATATACTTTGAATATATATACAAACCATAGTTTTAGAAATTATAAAACTCACCCAAATTATTTTAAAATACTGAGAAATTAAAAAAAATAATATAAGCATACTATAACGGGTTTGTACGGGTATCTAAAAGTTGACAAAGGCAACTGCATTTTTTACTATACATATTTAAATTCTACTACAAAATCGGTGAGTACCTTTTTTTGATCATATCGATCCAACTTCTTATTCCCAAGATATGAGGGCTTCTTAACAAGAGCATATAGTCATATGTTATTTATGAAAATGTCTTTATTCAATATATATACATAATATATAAATCTTCGCAAAATGTGATACGTTTTCTTTTCGACGATATGATATTTTGAGGAGTAGTGTCAAAAATCTTAGTATCAATAATTTTGTACTATACTGTGATAATATCTATGTACTGTAGTATGTACTGCAATTTAAAATTTAATATGTTTCCTTTTGCTGTTGAGAGGAGTAGCACTTTTATGAAATCATTTAGTTAATGCATCAGATTTCGTTAATGCATTTGTAAAAAAAAGAAAATGAGAAAATTAAAAAAAGAAAAAGACAATAATATTTTTTTTTTTTTTATTATTAAACATTACATTTTTTTTTTTTTTTGGTTTTCTTTTTGTTAATTTTTTATTTTTTTATTTTTTGTTATTTGTTTTTTGTTTTTTTCTCAATATTTTCTTTCACATCTTTTATCTCATTTTTTTTTTTTTTTTAAGTCATACACATATGTATATACATATATGTACATATGTATATGCATATATTCAAATAAAAGACTTATTATGGAATAGATATATATATACATATAATTATATGTATATAAATATATTGTTTTATAATATAATTTTATATTTAATTGTAATAATAATAATATTTTATTTTAAATTTTCTTGTTTTTTTTTTTTTTTTTTAATTATTTTTTGGGTTTTTATTATTATTTTTTTTTCATTCACATGATTCGCGAGGTTAAGTAAATATAATTTTATAATTAAAGTTTCATTAGTTTAAGTTTGTTTTTTGTTTTTTTTTTAATTTTTTTTTTTTATTTAATTTCTTTTAAAGTTTTATATTTTATATATATGGTTTTTTTTTTGTTCTTATTTTTGTTTTGTTGAATAGGTAAGTACATATTTAATACATATATATATCATTAAGTTTTTTTGTTGTGTTTCTTACTAGCATAGCAATATATAAGTTGTTTTCTGTAACCAATTGAAAACATATAATAATATTTAATATATAGCATTTTTAAATCATTTTTCTCTTTTTTTGTCATTGCAGAGGAGCCGCGATATTTTTCATTTTATTCGTTTAACTATAATTTTCTGTTGTTGTTGTTTTTATTTTTTATTTATTTTTAAATTTATCAAAAAAAAAAAAAAATTTTGAATCTATTTTGTAAAATTTGTAAAATAATTCTATGAAAATGAAATTTTTTTTTCTTTCTTTTTGGGTTTTTTTTTTAGATGTATAGTAATAATGTAAAAATTATTTTTATTTAGATACTTTTTTTTATAAATTGAATCTACTTATATAATCATTTTTTAACGATCAGTCAGTTAATTTCTGCTGCAATTTTGCTTGAAACGAACTACATCTATATAATATATAGACATATAGACATTGCTAAAAATATGAAAAATAATATCATAATAAATATGTCATATGTATATATATACATCATAATAAATAATTTTTTTTTTTTTTTGATAATTATTAAAAAAAAAACTTTTGAAATAAATGTAAAAAAAAAAGAGAAAACTTTAGCGTTTTATTTAAATTTTTTTTTTTTATTTTAACTTGCTATATATTTGTGTAACTAAATTATTAAGTTGGGGGAGGGGCGGGGGAGGTGAAGATTAGGTGGTGGGACTAAAAATATGATATAATCCAATTTATGAATACATAATTATATATATAATATATAAATCCATACATTTATTTCTCTATATATGTATAATATATGAATAAAATATATACACATATGTACTTACATACGTATATATGTATATGTACCTTTTACTTTGAGGTAATAATATAACTATATGAAATTATAGGTATTATAGGTTTTTTTTTCCAATGTAGGGGATGTGCTCTATTTCATATATTAAACAAATTCTTTTGTTTTTTTTTTTCTTTCGAAGCTTTATAAAATGGACCACTCTAAAATAATATAAAAATTTTTAAAATTGAATATTAAAATATTAATACCTATATATGTATTGTATGTAAGTAATTCTATATTGTGTCGTACAAGAATTTCAAAAGATGATCAAACATAATAAAATACCTGTAATGTATATGTATGATATACAATATTCCTATTTAATTATATAGATATACAATCCCTCCATTCAATATAACATATATATATACCTATATACATATACAAAATATGTATCTATTATATATATAGGATACTAATTAAATTTTGTTTTTTTTTGGTTTTGTTTGCAATAGAACCTAATATATATACCTAGTAGTTAAACTTCTTTTGTTTTTTGTGGCTAAAATAATTATTTTTAAATTAAAAATTTTTTTTTTTTGTTTTTTTATTTCGTTTTATTTTTATTTCAAATATATATAATTATGTATCCTTCATTATGGTATAATATTTTCTATTGATATATAAATATTATGTATATGTGTGTGTGAATGTATATATATATGTATGTGTGTGTGTGTGTGTGTATTTTTTTATATGAATTTAAAATTTTTGAAATGTTTAATTCAAAAAAAATAAATAAATAAATAAAAATAAATGGTTTTTTTTTTTAGAAAAATATTTTTGTAATAATTTCCCTTATTTAATTAATATTTTCTTCTTATAGGTATATAATATTGTGATATGTTTTTTTTTTCTTTTTTTATATTTAAAAAAAATGGTTTAGGTTTAGGATGATTTTTAAAAATAATTCTTTCCTAGCCCAACAATATTTTGTTTTTTGATCGATAGGTACATAAAACAAAAACCAAAAAAAAACCAATAAAATAAAATTTTTTTTTTTTAGTCAAACAGAATATAAATTTACATAATAAGTACCTACCTATATATATACATATATAAAGTTTTCAAATAGTTAAAAAAAAAAAATATCTGATGCTAATGTAAATATGTGGAAAAATTATTTTCAAATATCTTAAATTCATATAAAGTACAATTTTTTAAAAGTTTTAATGTATGTATTAATGTCTATTTTTTTTTGTTTTCTGCAAGTTTGTTCTTATTTTTTTTTTCCAGTTTTTTCCAGTTTTTTTTGTTTTTACACAATATATATTTTTTGTTTTAATAGTATATAATAATTTTAAAATACTATTATTTATTTATTTAATTTATTATTTTATATTTTTGTTTTGTTTTTGCATTTATTGTTTATTAAAAAAAAAAGAAAAGATAGTTTTATTTTAATGTTCTTTTTGATAAATCTTTTTTTTTTTTTTTGTTTTACCTTTTATATTTTATTTTTTTATATAATAAATATTTTTTTAATTTTAATTTAAGATTAATCTTATATTGTTGTTGATAAAAATTAGGAACTATGTTTTCAATTTATATAAATATATATAAATTATATATATATATATATATATATACATATATATATATATGTAATTTATAATTATTATGTATAAGTATATCATTATATTTATGTATATATAATTAATAAAAATGCAATTTACATAAAAAGGTATACATTTGTATGTATTATATGTATATATATATATATTATGAATTTTTTTTTTTTTTAAATGAGATTTTTAATTTTTATAATAGTTATACGCAAATACGTATATCCAAATTTTTTATATTTATATGCACATACATATGTATATATATATATAATATGTGCATATCATATATATATATATATATATATGTATATGTTCTGGTATATTAAATTATTTCATTACTAAAATAAAAAAAAATAAAAAAAATAAACAGTTCATAATTAATTATAAAAATAATGAAAAAATTAATAATAATTTTTAAATTAAATTAATAGTGAATAAAAAGATTTATTGTTTTTTTTCTTATATTTTTTTTAAATAAAAACAACAAAAAAAAATACAACGGCAAAAATAACTTCCAAACAATTAATCAGTTTAATTCGCTGTCTATTAACTGTTATTTTATTATATATTATATATATTGGAACAGTTATAACAGATATTATGTCTATATATGTATGTAAATGTATATATGCATTTATAACTATGTTATAAAAATATATAAATATATCCTATTAATATATAAATTAATTAAAAATATAAATATAAAAATTTAAAAATAATTTTCAAAAAAAAAACACGGTTTTTTCGGGGTTCAGTTGCTAAATCTAGTTATTCTAGTCATTAACTAAGTATTAATCAAATAAAACATAAACTTGAAACTCTGCAATTAATATAAAAAAAACTAGTATAGGATTTTGAATGGATAATAGAAATATTTTTGTTTTGCTGATTTTTTTGGTTTTTTTTTATTTATAGTTTTATTATTAACTAATTTACAAATATGTATTTTCAATTATTTTATTTGGACCCTTTTCCTTTTTTTTTTTTTTTTATGAATTTTCACCGACAGCTTAATGTTAGCCTGTTGTTTTGTTTTAAAATCTCAAGTTTTTTTCAAGAAATCCAGTACCTGTTACATATTATATTATATGCTGTTTCCTAAAATTCCATGTTTTAGTTAAAAATTAACATTTTGTTTTAATTTGTATAACTTTTGAAAAACAGGAAAGATCCGCTTTTTTTTCAGATGTTATATATAAAAGATTACAATTTTCGCGATTTTACTTTTGAAATTTAAAATTGATAGAAAATAGAATTATTAAAAAGAGCGGAACCAGATTTATGATGTGAAACGTGGTCTTTTGTATCTATATCTAATTTAATTTCCGTCATAAATGTATTTATTATATTAAATTTTGTTTTATTTTGGTTTTTTGTTTTTTTTTTTCAATTTTACTCTATTAAATTATTGCTTTTTGTGTATTTTGTTTTGGATGTAGTGATGATAAAAGTTGATTTATTAATGCTGAATTCATTGCTTCAGTACATTTGTTCCGAACTCATGCGCACGCACGTTATATGGAAATTTGAATTTTCTCAATTTTCAAAAACGTTCAGAACTTTATTTTTCTCTCTGAAACAAAAATTGATTTAACTTTAACCTTTTAGTTCAGAACTATTTTTTTTTTGCTAACATTTTTAATTTTTTTGACATTTCTCACATTAAAAAAAACAAATTATGAGACGACTGAGAGTGCGAGGTAACAAATTTTACATTTTTGTTTTTTTTTTTGTTGGTAAATTTTAGTTCGTTTTTATTTTTCAATATAAAAATTTTTGAACCGATTATTTTAAATATTTTATTAAAAATAATGCTATTGAGCATAACTTTGTTATTAAGAATATTTATTTGTATGCATATAATATTTTATTTTTATTTTACTTTTTAAAATTAATACGTTTTTTATTAATTTTATTGAAAAAAAAAATATATATATATATATATAGGTATATATTTTACATAATATAACTATATTTAGACGATTGTGTACTTGCACATTTGTATCAGATACATAAAACTGATCTCCTAAGCACAATGAGCGTAGCCATCACACCAGAAATACTATATGTCAAAAGTTAAATATATATGTATGTATATATGGAAAACAAGCCCATAATGAAAGTAACAATAAAGTTTCTATCGCAGAGCCATCGTGCAAAACAATTGATCAACTTTTAACTTTAACGCGTAGAATTTCAATATTGACAATTAATTTGTTGCCATTGTGCATTGTGTCTTTTGCATCATTACTGAAGCAAATCTTCTCAATTACAAGTGATCAATTAATTGAATAAAAATAAAATAAAATTAATAAAAAATATTGTTTTGAAAATTTGGAATTATTAGCTTATAATAAATTATATAGTTCATTTTAGGACTTTATATACATATTTTATGCACTTTATTTATAAATTTTTTTTTTTTATACTTTTTTTTTATTCACTGTTTTTTTTTTTTTTCATTTAAATGTCATTCTTAACATTTGCAACTTTATGACAATACGTGATGGTTTAGGTGCTATATATTATGTTCATTGTGTGCTCACGCCATATGAAAATTAAAAATCAAGTATTGGTTTACTCAATTCTATAATATTATATATTATTATATTTATTTCAAATAGGTATACATACATATATAGATATATACTTAATATATTCCGTCATAATAACTATGTTGAAAGTTTATTTATACATATTGTATATATATATTGTATATATTGTAAAAATGTTAATTAATTTGGGGTTTTTTTGTTTTTTTTTTTATTTAATATTAATTAATAAATTGGAAGCTATTTTAATTAAATATATATATATATATATATATTTTTCTTTAAATTAAACAATTTAATACTAAGATATATAACAAAAAAAAAAAAATATTTTAAAATAATGAAAAATAACAAAAAATGAAAATATATTTTTTTTATTGTTACATTTTTAATATTTAAGTATTTTGTTTGGTTTTATTTTTTTTGTTTTAAATTCATTAAATTTAATTTACGTATAATTAAATTTATTTTCTACAATTTTTACATGTATTTTTATGCATACATGTATATATATATATATATATATATATATATATTCTTTTTTCTATAATTATGATTTTTTTTTTTTATTAAATTTTTTAAGTTTTTTTTTTATTAATTTATATAATTTTTTTTTTTTAATTTAATTTATTTTAATTATAATATCAATCTTTTTTCTTGCGAGTATCGTCTTTGTTAGTAGTACATAATTTATTATTATTTTATTTTTATTTTTTATTTTTTTTTTGTAGTAGTAGTAATAATATACATAATACAATAATACTATTAAAAAACAAAATATATATATATATATATGCATAAATGTTATATATATATATAAATATAACTACTAAAAAATAAAAAAAATTAAATCTAAAATTTAAATTATAAAAAAGTCATAAAAAAAATATATATCTTTAACAGTAATTAAAAATAAAAAACAAAAAATTTATTTTTATATCTGAAAATATTTATTTGTCTTTTTTTTTTTTTTTGGATCTAGTTTTTTTTATATTAAAGATATTAACCATAAAAAAAAAAAATCAAATGTACATATTTTATAAATTTTGAATACATATTATTTATTTGTGTATGTTCTAAAAAAACAGAAACAAAATTTTTATATACGCAGGCAATTTTTTTTTTTTGTTTTTGTTTATCTAAGTGTGCCACCATTTTTTGGGTTTTGGGTTTACAGATGGTGAAATAAATTTTTACTAGCTTTATATAAAAAAAAATTATATATGTAAATAAAACTAAGTAGGGGTAAAAATAGTCTGTATTTAATATTTAAAAAAAAAAAAAAATTTTTAATATAATATGATAATAATAATAGTAATTAGTAATTACAATATTAAAAAAAAAAAAAAAAACAATTATTTAAGAATTATCAAAAAAAAAAAAAAAACATTAATAGTTATATATGCATGTAGACAATAAAAGAGTCTGAAAATATTTTTATTTTTATTTATTTTTTGTGTAAGTTTTTTGGTTGTTGTTTTATTTATTTTTTTTTATTAGCTTTCTTATTGTTAAACTTTTTTTTTTTTACTATTACTTGATGTATCTATATATGTATATATATATATATATATATTTTAAATGTTAATTTACTCTGTGTTATGTTGTGTTTTTTTTTCTTTTTGAATTTTAAATCTTAATTTTAATTTAATTCATGTTGTTTTTTTTTTTTTTTTAATATTATAATTAAATAATTTTTAGTTATATATTATATATATAGTATATGTATACATATATATGTATATATTATTTATTTTACTTTTTATTTTTTTGTCTATTTTTTTTTGTTTTGTTTTTTTTTTTTTGTTTAGTTTATTTAATGTTTTTTGTCTACATAACTAAATTTATATATAATAATATAATTGTAATATAATAATAATAAATTAAATATTAAAATTTTTTTCAATATTTAATTATATATTTTTTATTTTATTTATTTTTTTTTTTTTTAATTTTTAAATATTACCAGATATTACTGTTAAAATTTTTATTTAATATATATATATATATATATATATTTTTTTTTTAATTTAATTAATATTAATTTTATATTTAATATATAGGAACCATGATTTTTCACTTAAATTTTAAAAGTATATTTATTTTTTTTTTTATTTTAATTTTTGTTTTTTGTTAGTTCTATAAATATATATATATATATATATATATATATATATATATATATATTGAATAAATTAATATTAGTTTTCAAATTGATATATTCGCAATATATATTATATTTGGATTATTATTTTCATAATTAATTTTTTGTTTTTTTTTTAATTATGAGAAAATGAAATTAATTATATTTATTACTTATTATATATATATATATATCATATATATATATATATATATATATATATATATATGTACATATATATATTATATATTGGGATATTATACTGTTCTTAAGAAAAGGTGAAAATGATAATAAAAATCAAAAATAAATTATATACGGAAGAGTGTATGCATATACAATTTATACATTTATTATTATAATTTAATATGTATGAAATTGTACACAAATGTATATGTATATATATATATATATACATATTATGTACATACCACGCGTATACATAATAATAATGCATAATAAAGCAAAAAAAAAAAAAATAAGAAATTCAAATTAAAATTATATTTTTATTCAGTTTTTATCCTTCAAATTAGATTTATATAGAAAAATGATTAACTGATTGATTGGTTGATTTTTATATTTTCACCTCCGTTAATTCTTGATTTAATTCGATCTGATTCATTTTTTATATGTATATTTTTTTTTATTTATTATTATCTTTTAATTTTTATATGTATATATGTATATATATGTTTGTTTTTTTATATGTATATTTATATATATCGTGTATAAATATCAATCCAAATAATTACTCGTATATTAAATTTAGTATCTGTCTTTTCACACATTTATCAATTTTTTGATTATTTTTAAAAAATATTTTAATTTTTATATTTATTTTATTTATATGTATATATATATATATATATATGTGTATATAAATGGTTTTAGTGTTTTTGTTTTTTTTTGGTTTTTTTTTCCTTTTATTTTTCTCTTTTATTTTTAATAGGAATGTCATCATTATTTTTTGTTTTTCATTTCAAATTGTATAATTTTTTTTTTTTTTTATTTTACTAATTTCTTTTGTTTTCTTCTTTGACTCAAATATTTTATATATATTATATATATATTTTATTTATATATATATTTTATTTTGGGTTTATTTGTTTTTTTTTTAAAGTAACAAATAGTAGCAGTACTTTTATTTAGTTAATAATTAATTTTTAAATAGTAATAGTAATTTATTTTTCTTTTAATTTGATTTTTATGTTATTAAATATACATACATATGCTTATATATATATATATATTTAATATAATTTATAATAATTATTATAGTTTTTTTGTTTTATTTATATTTTCTTTTTTTTTTTGTTTTAGTTTTCAACATTGAAAATTAGGAACGTACGTCTTGGAAAGCATTTGTTTTTTGTAGTGTTTATAATTACAATTATTTTTATTTCATTATTTAAGTTAATTTTTTTTTTTTCTTATTTAATTGGTGTACTTGATTTATACTTCTTTTATAAGTTTTTTTTGTTATTTATATATCTCTTCATTAGGCATAGTAAATCGAAATGACGATGTTTTGCGATAAATATATGCGCGAACAGTTATTTTAAGGGTGCATATGTTTAATGTATGCGTATACTTTATGTTAGTATATAAAAATTCAGAGCACAAATTGTTTTATAAAATTTTGTAATAGTTGCAATAATTTTAAATAACTCATTTCAATCAAATTTGTATTTCTTTTCTTTTTGTTGCAATAGAAAAATGCAAAATATTTATCATCTTTAATTTTGATTTTCTATGGATTAAGCTGGAGTTTTTTTTTTACGATTATCAAGATTGAATCATACATGAACAATACACAATTTTAAATTGCACTGAAGCATGGTAATTATTTAACTGCCGAGTTTTAAAAATTATGAAATAATTACTCCAAACTGCAAAGTTATCTTGTGCTGAAGTTTTTATTTTTTTTTTATGAATGATCAATATTTGATTTATTCTAACTAACAGCTATTATTATTATTAAGTATAATTGAAATATTTTACAGTTGTCATAATATATATATATATATATATATACACTATAATAATACTAGATACTAACAAATAAATATGCAATTTTATTAAATATTCATGAATTTAAAGTGTATTATATACATATACATATCGGTATATATTACATAATTATAATATTTTTTATGTATTTATATTTATTTAGTTAACAGTTAAAAAAACAAAAAAAAAAATTAAAAGTCTCTTAGTATTAATAATAAATTTTATTCAAAAAATTTTTAGAAATTCTTTCTTCAATATGTATATATATATATATATAGATTAACCGATAGTATGTTTTTTTTTTTGTTTTTTTGAACATTTTCCCACGCACATGTGAAAATATGATACACGATTACTATACATATATATAATTCCCCATATAGACTCGACATGTCAGTTAGATTTGTCAAGAAATATTATAAGAGAAAATTATTGTTATTATTTATTTTTTTATATTAATTATAATTAAAATTACAATTAATATATTTTCTTTTTTTTTTTGTAGCAACTTGCTATACCCA
Organism: Poecilobothrus nobilitatus; assembly: GCA_947095535.1. Taxonomy (NCBI): domain Eukaryota; kingdom Metazoa; phylum Arthropoda; class Insecta; order Diptera; family Dolichopodidae; genus Poecilobothrus; species Poecilobothrus nobilitatus. Next base: position 821,432 of record OX352775.1, read on the forward strand.
GGGCTACCGGCTTCAATTTTTACAATTGAATAATTTATTATATAGGTAATATGTTGTTTATGAGAAAATTCATAACTGTATACATATAATAAGCTTTATGAAAGATTTTGAAAAGTTGCGTAACGGTCATAATTCATACACTATATAATACATATTTAATTATAATATGTTAACTTATAAATTTCCTACTATAAATGAAATTTTGTTTTAAATTAATCTTTTTTTTAATTAACGTTGTAAACGCACCGAGGTAGTGTTGGTTCGAATCCCACACACATCTTAAGTATACAATTCGCCCTTACGACATTTACAGTCACGCCTGAAAAACAGGGGCAGGGGAATGCACTACAAAAAAAAAAATGAATAAAATTTTAATTTCGAAAAAATAAAATAAAATAAAAATGTTAATAAATAACTTTGTAAAAATTAATTTGAAATTAAAACTGAAAATTGTACTGTATTTTGTATATTTTGTATACAAAATATGTATATTATAAAATATTATATAGATATTATTATAATATATACCTATATTATATATATTATATACAATTTTATTGTATATATATATATATATATATATATATATGTATAAATAAATATGCTAATATCGATATCTAAGAGATATATTATAAAGATAGATGTTGAGGGCGATCAATTAGTAGATTTTATTTTTATATAATTTTTTTTTTTGTTGTTTTTTAAATATTTTTTTATAGTATTACAAAATTCATTGCATGTATATGTATATGTATATGTATATATATTTAAGGAACATTCCATTCACATAAAGTCTAATAAAAACATATATTTAAATATAGGGTAAATAAAATGATTTTTAATTTCATGAACACATACATATTATATATATATATGTATATATAAATTATTTTTCTTAATATACATAAGGATGTATATATATATATATATTTTATTTATTTATATAATTTTTAATTTCATATTATATATATTAATTTCGAATTTTTTTTTATTTTTATTTTGAAAAATTTTGAATTTAATTTGTTTTCTTTTTTTTTCTTTCTTTTTATTTTTATTTTTATGTTTTTGTTTTTTTTTTTTTATTTTCCAAAAGAAAAACAAAACAATTATTGGCACTGATATGAAAATAAGGAAAAAAAAAAACAAATTATTTAAAATACATATTAATTAATAATTACATTTATATATATACATATATATAGATTTATGACAATTATATATATATATATATATGTATATATTAATAATGCTATCATTAAAAAATTAAAACTTAAATATTCGAGAAAAGTTTTTAGGAACTTTTTAATTATTTTTTTTTTTATATATTTAATTTTATCTGAATGGTTGTTCTAATTTATTTTTCTTAAAATATATATGTATATATATATATATACTAAATAGAAAAAAAAAAAAAATGCTTTTTTTTTCAAATTATTACATATTATTTTACATATATATTTTTTAATAACACAAATGAATTTAAATAGGAACTTTATTTTATTAGTAATAGTTGGTTTTTTTTTTTGTTTTTTTTTTGATTTTTTAATATTATTTTTTTGTTTTATAAATTTATAAAACCGCAAAAAAAAAAAAAAAAAAAAAACAAAGGCCCACTTTTTTCGACTCGAAATAACACATAAAATTTTGGGATTCTGGATTGTTGTTAAATTTAAAATTTGATGATTCATTTTATTTTCATTTAGAAAATCAAACATTTTTCTCATATTTTTTTTTTTTGTTTTTTGTTTTGTATCTTGTTATCTAACATCTATCTGATTACCTCAGAATTAAATCAGTTTTTTTTTTTGTTTTTTTAACATGTACATACATATATATTAGAGATTACAAAAATTATATACATATACGTATAAATTGCAATACCCTTAAATACCATTTATTTTTATGGTTTTATATTACATATATATGTATATGTATAACGAATCTATCTATTTGGTTTTTTTATACGTACACTTTACCCGGCAGCCAGACGAGACAGTCACAGTATTACTATCTTGCGAGTGTGTAATACGAAATGTCAAATTACTGTCTGTGTGACGTATGTGGCATTTTTACTATCAAGTTATTTCATTTATTATTAAAATTTTTTCAAAATATTTCATGTTTAAAATAGACACAAACAAAATATCAAATTAAAAAAAAAAAAACCGCAAAAAAATTATTTGACATGAATGTTGTTTTCCATTTGTCATCATTTTTAATTGTTTGAAGTGCAAAATTACTATCTCAATTACTATGTAGAAAAATGTTAAGACAGTGGAGAAGATAGTTGAAAAAATGTAAAATTGTGAAAAATGTTATTGTATTTGTGCACTAATCTTGCTAGTACTGTCTCGTGTGGCCTCTAGGTTAAGATTTTTAATTGGATTTCAAATCGTTTTTTACATTTTTAACATTCGTATATAAAATATTGTATCGCTTTCATTTCAATCTTATACTCGTATGTATATAATTATGTATATTATAATTAGGTACGACTCCATTAAAAAAATTAAAAATAAAAATTAATTTTGTCAAAAATTATGCATATATGTGTGTATATATGTACCTTATATATAGGAATAAGATGATAATAAGGAATAAAAATAAAATGAAGTTCATTTTTTTTTATATAAAGAATAAATTTCAACTAGTTTTTTTTTTTTAAATATATTTTACTAATAGGTAGGTATGTATTTATTAAACATACTCCTGTTGGGTACATTTACTTCTTTTGGTTGATGTTAATATATGTGTGTTTATTACTTTAAATTTTAATGTTTGTTTTTTTTTTTTTTTTTTCTTGGAATATTAGGAACATTTTTGATTAAATATTATAATAAATAATAAGTATATTGGAATAACTTATATTAAATAATTAATTGTTATATATAAATAAATATATATATGTTATGTAAGTATATTATTTATTTAAAACAAAACGAAAAAAAAAAGCTGAGAAGGTACTAATAATATTATCTTATAATATAGTTAACGCGGTTAGCGACGTAAAACGAGATAAATAAATATTTTTAGTCAAAATATTTCTATATATCTAAAATTTCTGTTATTTAATTTAAAAACAAAAATTAATATACATAATATACTAAAAAAAAAAAAATTACTTATCTGATACTGGGACACAAAAAAAAAACAGTAATCGATTACTAAAATTTCAGTTTTTAATGTATTTTTGAAACTTAAACAAAAAAAAATAAAAAAAATTCGAATACGTAACTTTTATATAACCGTTAAATATTTTATTAAATTTATGAAGGAGATTTGGAGTGATTGACAAATGAAAAACTTGCATCAAAAACAAAAACAAAAAAAAAAAAATTTAATTTTCTTTATAATATCTACTTGTTTTTTTTTTTTGTTTTTTCTAAATATTAAAATTTTGTTTAAAAATTTTTTTTGCTAAATCGAAAGATTTATTGCGCGCATATAATGTACATTATATTATATAGATAGTTAAATATTTTTCTAATATTTTATTATCATTATCATTATCATTGTTTTTTTATTTTTATTTTGTGGTTATTTTTTTTTTGTTCAGAAAAGAAAATTTAGAAAAGCTCTTTTAAATAACTTTATAAAAATATGTGATTATAAGACAAAAAAAAAAAATTTGCTATCTTATACTTCGCAGATGATTTTCGATAAAATTTCATATTAAGTATATAAGACGATAATCGAAAATGTTAAACCAGGAATTATTTAGTCAATACCACATTACAAAGCCTGTAATGTGTTCAATTCTCTGAAGAAAATTAAATAAAGCTGGCCGTGAAACGCTTTGATTGGCAAATCAATATTATTGCAATCAATTAAAAAAAAATTGCATCGAAAATATATAGAGATTATAAATAAAAAAAAAAAAATTTTATCGAAAATTAACTATGTATTTTTATTCTTTAAGAAATGAAAATGATCCTTAAATTACTTTTTTTTTTTTTTTGGTGCAAGCATTTCAATATGGGAGTGGATACGTAAATACGTTTTATTAAAGGTAAAAAAAAAAAAAAAATTTGAAAAGAATTTTAAAATTTTTAATCAGACATTTTATAATTTTTCTTAACAGATTTTTAAAATATGAATTTTTAAAAAAAGTATTTTAAATACATAAATTTCGTATATATATCATACATAATTTTTTTTGTTTTTTTTTTTTTTAATAATATGATAGTCAGATTAATTTCAATGATGCGACAACAAAACATTTTTAAAATTTTTTTTATTTTCATTTTATTTACCCAAAAAAAAAAAAAAGAATATATTATTAGTTAGTTATATAAATTTTATTTAGTTTTTCTTTTTTGTTTGTTTTTTTGTTTTTTCAAATATATAAATTTTTTTTCAATTTACACATAAAGGATATACAAATCATTTTACATAATAATATTATGTAAAACTTTAAATTTGTTATTTTTTGATTTTTTTTCTTTTTTTTTTAGTAGGAACTTTTTTTTCAATTTTAAAATTATTAATTTTTTTTTACATAATACATAAATTACATAAATAAAAATTTTAATATACATATAAAATTATAATTAAAAAAAAAAAAAAATAATTTTTGTTTTGTAAGATACTTTTCATGTTGTCAGTTATGTTTTTTTTTGTTATGAATACATAATAGTTTCGTACAATCGTACTAAGTAAATATATTATATATACATATGTATATAGTAGAGGACAGGTATACATTTCAATATATTTAATTAAGTATATTTATAGTATATATGAATAATATATATATATATATATATATTTTTTTTTTTTTTTGTATAAATATACAGCATTTCTCAATTTATTTATTTAATTAGAATTATCTAATCTTTTCTTTTTGTAGTTACTTATATAATAAAATTTTGTATTTTTTTTTTCTTGGTTTATCTGAAGTCTTTTTTGTGATTGCTGTTGTTCTTGTCGTTGTTTTGTTGTTGTAATTGTTGTTGTTGTAGGTCTGTAATACCTACATTCGAAATAATCATACATATATAGTAGTAGTTAGTGCCCATTGAAATTTGAATATGTTTTTTTTTTCTGTTGTAACGTTTTGATTTTACTAAGTTGGATCATACAACATACATTATATTCAAGTAAAATATTCATTTGTATTAAATTTGGAATAATCTCAAACTTACCGAAATAATCTGAAATAAAAAAAAAATGTTTTTCTCTATTTTGTTTTTTTTTTTAATATATTTAAAAAAAATAATAATTTATGCTTTGTGTATATAAGTATGAAAACATAAATATTTTTTTTGAAATAGAAGATTATAAATAAATTTGTAATTAAGGATAATCGATTCGATTTTAGTACATATGTATTGTGTAATATAGGAGTGGTGCAAATTCTGTTGTTAAATTCTGCAAATAAATTTAGAACAGAGAAATAGAACATTTTCAACATCAATTCTTTAATATTAAATTAATTAAGATAGATAGCATAGAAGAATTATATTAAAATTTAGATAGGATAGAATTAACATAGAAGGAATCTAATCAATTGCATTAATATCTAGCATACAATGTATAATAGTCCACAATAAAATAAAATCAAATGAATTCATATTCAAAAAACGCATATTGATATTATTATATAAGATTATTTCAATTTTTACATACATATATAGGTAATTGGATAATTTAAATTAGAGACTTATCGGCCAAACAAGATATATTCGCGACACAATATCTTTTGCAAGACCTGTAAAGAATCAAATGAAAAATTAAAAATATTTCATTTTTTTCAAGTTTCCGTTCCTATATCTAGAATAAAGCCTTCCCAAGATCGGCGCGTTTTTTTTGCAGCAGCAGCGGAGTGGTTTTTTTTTCGCAAAATAATATTAAAGGATGGCTTATGAATATGCCCACACCAACAATATTTACGCGCGATTTTAAAGGTTTTTTTTTGCGGCAAATCTACATACTCATTTTTTCCGCAAAAAAAAATGCGGTTGACAGCGTTTTTCATACGATTTCCACAAATAAATATCAAACATTTTTACTTTTAAAAATAAACGAAAGGTAAAATGGTCAACAAAGTGCAAAAATTAATCGAGTTAGTTAAAAAATATGCCATATTATACGATCTTTCAAACAAAGATTATAAAAATATAAGAAAACAAAATTGAAAATGGCATGAAGTTGGGATTGAGTTAAATGAAAATGGTAATAAATACGAAATATTTTTTGCAATTATATTATTTTGCTATAAACATTTTGTAGTTCTCTAGTTTAAAAAAATTATGTTTTTTTTAGCTGATGATTGATGATCACGGGTGGTTGACTTAGAACAAATTTTTTTTTTTTGCCAAAAATTTTAGACAAGTCTAAGTACTTCCATCCAATGTCAAAAATATCGCCATTTTTTTTATTACCGCCATATGAAATTTTTTAAATTGTCAAAAGTCATATGTCCAGCCAGTTTTGAATCCATTTTGAATCAAATATTGGTTTAACTGGTTTAGTGTATTGTTTTGGTTTTATTAATAAATTTTAAATCAAATGCTTTAAAAATTAAACATTAAGTTTTGATTTAATTGAAGAGAAAAAATTTTATATTTTATTTTATTTTCAATTATAACAAGACCATTTGTTACTGGAAATCTATTTAATTTAAAAATCAACTCAAGCTGGTTGTACTTTAGCATATTGTGAAGGTGAAAATCATAATTGTTAATTTTTATGATTGAAATAAAATTTAGAAAGATATTAGTTATTACAATATAATTTCTTTTATTTAAAAATTTGAAAAATAAAATAGGAAAGAAATATAGGTTTGGTGACTTCTAGTGATTTTAAAGTGAAACTGTTTAGCGACATCTATTGGCATTTTAGATGTAGTAAGTTATTAAAACTAGGAGCACTTTCAGCATCTAAAAATTTTAAGTAGGCTATCTATTATTACTACTTCTATTATTACTATTACTATACATAAAGGGTCTTTCAAATTGAGTTTTGAAATGTAGGCGTCTGTGTAACATACTTTAAACATTCAACGCACCCATATTATATGTCATTTTGACAATTGAAGGTTTGCCATTTATAAAAATGAAGTCGTATACATTACAAAAACGTGTTGAAATTATTGAATTATTTTATGAAAATGGTCGTTCTGTAAGAAAAGTATTTCGCAAATTACGCGATGTTTATGGTCGATATAATCGTCCAACTGAGCAACAAATTGATATTGTGCGGAAATTTCAAGAAACTGGTGCAGTAGAAGATCGAGAAAGACATCAGTATGCCCATGCCGGTCGTTAACAATAAAATATTGGTGCTGTGAGTGATAGTGTTACAGTTGACCCCACCATGTCAATTTCCCGACGTTCCTAACAATTGGGACTCTCTGAGTCAACTGTATGGCGCATTATGCACAAAGACTTAGCATTGAAAGCCTACAAAGTTCAATTGACACCAGAATTGCTGCCATAAGATCATTCCATGCGTTGGGACTTTGCCAATTGGATACTGGCACAAAACGACGATTTTTCAAAAAAAATCATCTTTTCGGACGAAGCACATTTCTAGATCGGTGGCTACGTTAATAAACAAAACTGCCGTATTTGGAAAGAGGAAAACCCTCGCGTGATCCAAGAGAAGCCAACGCATCCACAAAGAGTCATTGTTTGGTGTGCATTGTGGTCTGGTGGTGTGATTGCATAGTACTTTTTCGAAAATGATGCTGGCAGAGCCATAACCGTTAACGGTACCAGATATCGCAACATGATCACAACTTTTTTATGGCCAAAACTGAAAAATATTGATACTGAGGACGTGTGGTTTCAACAAGATGGGGCTATACGTGTCATATAGCCAGAGAAACATTGCAATTACTGCATATAAAGTTTCCAGACCGGTTTAATTTACAGATTCAGTGACGTGAATTGGCCTTCAAGATCCACCGATTTGACACCGTTAGACTTCTTTGACACTTTGACAAGATTTGACACCTTTTTCTGGGACTATGTGAAAGGACATATCTACAAGGATAATCCTCGAAACGTTGAAGCATTGAAAGCAGAAATTATTCAAGTTATTGGTGAGATAGAGCCGCAACTATGCCAGAATGTGACCGAAAATTTTGATAAAAGAATCAGGTACTGTAGAGACGCAAGTGGTGGTCTCTTGGGAGATATCATTTTCAGAGTATAAATGACAAACATTGTACTTCAAAAATAAATAAAAACTTTTTCAGTTTCAATTCAAATTCTATGTCTTTCAATTATTTACTTTTGAAAACTCAATTTGAAAGACCCTTTTTTATCTATGATTAATGCTTAATATTATTTTTTATTTAATATTATTTATTAATTATTAATATTGATTGTTTATCTTTTAATATTAATCAATTGGTAATTAAGTGCTAGTTCTTGATTATTTATTGATCATTGCATTCAATCTTCATGCATTCAATCTCAACATAAAGAGGGGTCGCTCTTTATGTTAGAAATGATGTCGCTTACAGCGTTCTCCACAAATATAAGTGTTCCAACCAAATGTTCCACTACATTTGGATAAAAATTATTGTTGCTAGGCACGTCATTCATTTATGTTACTTATACAGATTTCCAAACTCTACTGAACTGGAGTCTATTTCGGAGATTGAAAATCTCACTCAATTTGACCAAATTAATGAAATTTTTGGATTATATCCAGAATCTGAAATTGTTGTGGCTGGTGATTTCAATATCCATAATACAAACTGGCTCCACTACTACAATGACAATTCTCCCAGTCAAAACTTAATTGGGAAACAAGTTGAGCTTTTCGCTTCATTATTCCATCTTACTCAACTTGTCCAAAATCCCACTAGAATTCCCGACCGTGTAGACCAGGTTGGTCATCTCCTGGAGCTGTTTCTGACTGATAAATACAAGGTCTCAGTTAGCTCTCCTCTTTGTTGTTCCGACCCCTGCTTTTTTTTCCGACCACTTGTTATTCCGACCACTGATTAATACTAGCTTCGAGCTTAGCACTCAGACCACTCAAAGACCTGTCCCAAAAAAAATAGTATGGCGTTATAGCCATGCTAACTGGGAAGGTTTAAATTAATTTTTTAAAGCTTTTGATTGGTCTTTGTGCTTTAGCAACAGATGTGTTGACTTTGCAACCAATGCGATTAGTGAAATAATTCTTCTAGGAATTAGAGCTTACATACCTTACTCTAAGAAAAGTATTAAAAGGCCACCCAAATCTTGGTTTAATCGCATTTGTGCAAAAGCAATATCTAAAAAGGAGGAAGCCTTTCAAATCTACAAGAGTGATAGGACTGAAGCTAATAGGGCGAGCTATATCGCGGTTAGAAACTGCTATAGGAGAATTATCAACAAGCAAAAGTTGTTGCACAACAGACGGTTGAGAAGACAACTTTTGCATCTTCCTAAAAATAGCAAATCCTTTTGGACCTTTACTAAGAGCATTAACGGTAAAAGTGGCGGTTCTTCGTTCACGCCTTTGGTTGATTACAAAGATGAAATTGTACCCGATTCCAAAGAAAAAGCAGATTTATTTGCTAAAAATTTCGTCTCCAACTCAACGTCGCCCCAGTCAACACAAAGACCATGCATGGTTAACTGCTCCTTAGGTAGAATTTCTTTCAGAACTCTTGCAGTTCTTAAAGCTCTTAAAAATTTGGACACAAAAAAGTCAGCCGGTTCGGATGGCATTACTGCCACAGTTTTAAAAAATACTTTTTCTACTATTGCGAAACCATTGCGCAATCACTTCCATTTATCGCTCTCTTCAGTTAGATATTTTACCCAGTGGAAGACAGCGCACATACATCCCATCCCCAAAAAGGGAGAAAAAAGCGATCCCTCAAACTATCGCCCTATTGCTATCACTTCGGTTTTCTCCAAAATAATGGAACATTTAATAAATAGAAAGCTTCTGAAATAACTACATAACAAAGGATTAATTCATGATCGTCAATATGGGTTCCGAACTCATCGGTCAACAGGTGATCTCATGACATGCCTCTGTCAAAGGCTCAACATCAGCCTCCGCCATTCGGGGGAGTCCGATGTTGTATCTTTGGATATTTCTAAAGCTTTCGACCGAGTTTGACATGATGCTTTAATTGCTAAATGCAAAGCAATGGGCCTCGGTGGTGTATTTGTAAAATGGATTGGAGATTTTCTTTCAAATTGTTCGATTCGTCTCCTGCTTGATGGTTATTCTTCAGACCAATTCAAAATTAATGCTGGTGTCCTACAAGGATCTGTTCTCTCTTCGACACTTTTCCTAATATTTATAAACGATCTTTTAAGTATAACCTCCAATCCAATCAATAGTTTTGCAGGCGACAGCACGCTCGTTGCTTCTTATGAAGACAACTACAGTAAATATTTTGCTTCGCTTGAGCTAAATCTCGACTTGGATAAAATTTCTAATTGGGGCAAAATCAACAGAGTCAATTTTAACTCTAAGAAAACTCAGTGCTGTTTAATCTCTCGGAAAAGAAACACTTCAGTCCCAACTTTAACTTTTCAAGGGGAAGTTTTGCAGCATGCGAGTGAGCTCAACATCTTGGGCATGGAGCTAAATCAAAAATTAAGTTGGTCCAATCATATTTTTGGTATAGCTAAAGATGCATGCATAGATGGATGGGTTTCCTGTATCGTTGTAAAGCCTTCTTTTCATCTTCTGATCTTCTAAATATCTATAAAACATACATAAGACGAAAGATGCAGTACAATGCACATATTTGGGCAGGAGCCTCCAAAACGGCATTGGGATTTCTCGATAAAGTGCAAAATAGAGCAATTCGTCTAATAAATGATCCCAATGTCACCTCTACGCTCTCTCCACTCGGCCTACGGCACCTAGCAGGAACGCTTACCCTGTTTTATAGATACCTTATAGGGTTGGGTTCTTGCTCTAACGAAATTAAAAGTTTGATACCTTCTCTCAAAGCATCCCAAAGAGAAACAAAGAGAGCCTCTGCTACCCATCCCTATGTAGTTCAAATCCCCAGATGTCATAATTTGGCTTATGGAAATTCGTTTGTAGTACGAACAACGCGAATGTGGAACCATCTTCCACCTCATGGGTTCCCCAGAATTGGTGATGATTACATTTACAACGTGCAAAGATTCAAGGTGAATATTAACAACTTTATTCACAATATGCTTGCCAAATCAATGTTCATTTCTTAAATCAACTTCCTATGACCAGGCAGTACAGTAGTACTAAAGATCGAATAACCTATTGTTTGTTGAAAAAGGGAGGTGATGTTTAGTGGGTTAAAGTCCCACAAATTCATAGAGGAATCGTGCTCGTTTTCACTCCTCAATAGTATCTTTCGATGATTCCCACCTACCCTCGGAAAAAAAAAAAATATTGGTGATGATTTACTTCTTCTAATGAAATATTTATTTTCGTTTTAGAAATTTTCTTAAATCAAATACATAATTTGAATTATTATTGTAAATCAAATTTTTTTTTCAAAAAGAAAAATTATTGTTTTTTTTGTTTACATTTAAATTTTCAGTGTGAGCACATATTGCGGACTCCGCACGATTTCTGCACGAATTTTTTTTTCTCACCGCCACCGCGCTGCTGCCGTAAAAAAACGCGCCGGTCCGGAGAGGGCTTAAAACTTCTTTGAATAAGCAAATTCTTTGTTTCACAACCTTAATTCTTCTTAAACTTCTCAAACACAACATTATCGAATTGATTCCATATCTGAACTTTTTGAGATGACTATAAAGAGATCAAATATAGCAACATTGGTCACGTATATTTGTAGTATTAAAATGATGCAATCTAACTCAACAAATTGAAACTTTTGCATAGAATTGTGAATAACCATCACAATAATTACCTACCTATATCTATCTCCTATTTTGATTTTGTGTTTTTCTGGAATAGATACGAAGCTAGTTTATGTATACTTTTAGACAAGTAAAAAATGATGATATTACTATTGATTTTATATTGATATAAAGCTTTGAAATAGATGAAGATATACTAAACAAATTAAAAAGAAAAAGTAAAAGTGGATATGGCACACACTCAGAAAAATGTCAAAGGGTATTGCGAAAATAATTTTCAACTGCAACCCTCAAAAGACTCCAGAAGATGTATGGTCCTCCAAACAATATCACTCGAAACAATGCCAAAATAAACGTATTGAATAGAGTAAGATGGAGATGTTTAATAGCAGCAGAGTATCTTGCTGAGGAGCAAACATGGGCGCAATGAATTGATTTGGCAATGCATTGATTTAATGCATTAGTTTTAAAAAATTCAATGCTAATGAAAAATATATTGCATTGATTTTGGATTTTCAATGATAATGCAAAAAAAAATGCATTGAATTTCCAGTTTCCCAAAGTTTTGTGAAATCACACAAAAGTTTTATAATAAAAATGATTAAAAAGGTGTAGTTATACGAACAGAACCTCTAAATTTAATATATAAAGTGCTTTAAAAAATTTTAAAAGAACCTCTTTAGGAAATTAAATAATTTAAAACACACGGAAACACATTAAACGTTTCCGATATAAAAATATAATCTTATGTTTTTCAAATCAAACAATGTTCATATTTTCGCAATATTTGAAAATATATTTTCAGACGAAATTAAGAATAATCCAAATAAACACTAATAGAATTCGTTTGTCCCACTACGTCATATAGGAAGCAATGCGACTCATTGACAATCAAAACTTTATTACGAGACGAAGAATCGGTGCAATCTCATTTAAATTCATAATTCATCAAATATTAGAACATAATCGTTGCATTATTGATTTACACTTATACTAAATAACGAAAGGAAAAGTTTATGGTTAGTCTACGTTGTTTAGTTTGAGTCTTTCAAACAGCAGATGTGGTTTAGTGTGGTAAAAGTTTGCACAGTACCGTTTTAATCGTTGGGATCACAACAATTATTTTGAACATAAAGGCCCTATGTAATATGCATAAGAGAATAAATTATTTTTTTTTAATTAAACATTTTTAGCCTTTATATATACTTTTTTACAATCAAATATAACAATTTTTCATTCAGTTTAAACTTTTTTTCATCCAAATTCAACATTTTTTCAAAAACGTTAAAAACCTTTTAATTGAAATGAAATCCCTTTTTTATAAATAAACTTACTTTTTTAAATCAAATTAAATTGAACCAAAAATTGTTTAATCTGACTGAAAAAATAGGTTTAATTTAGAAAAAAAGGGTTTAATTTCAATTAAATGGTTTTAACGTGTTTGAAATAATGTTGAATTTGGATGAAGAAAAGTTTAAATTGAATGAAAAATTGTTGTATTTGACTGGAAAAAAGGTTATAATATTAAAATTAACTTGATTATAAAAAATTTAAGAAAAACTACTTATCAACGTGCGGTTACATACAATAAACAGAAAATATTTTTTATTTATTTATTTATATTAATATTTCAAATCAGAGGCGGTTCTTTGTAATAGGCAAGTTGGACACAGCCCAACCTAACAAAACGAAAGCATAACAGAAGCAATCGCAAATATATTTATAATCTCATATCTACAACTCAATATATATTTTAATTTTTCTTTGTTACCATACAATAAAAAATTTAATTTATCATTTTTTGTTACAACAGAATAATGTATTCTTAGGTTACATACATTCATATTTAATACATTGATGCTTTATGTGAGTATATTTTATAACATGTACACATACACACATAAAAATGAATGCCCAAAAATATATTCATTCAAAATAAAAATTAATTCAAATTACTAATAAAAATAGCTAAACAACAATGTAATTTGTTATTTAACAGAATTTGTCTACCAAGAACTATAGGAAAATCAAAAACAATTTTTTTTTTTTAGGTAAATTGACTTTAAACCCACCTCCTGAATAATTTTGCAAGAAATTTTTTTTTGTTATTATATTTGAAAAGTATGGAAAATTTCTGATCTTTTATACGCTTATAGTATATAGCTACCATTACTTTCACAACAGACTTTGTTAAAAAGAAAAAAAAGTTTACCTTTTTAATAAAAAAAATCATACCTATTAAGAATTTAAATTTTTAAATTGTAACGAAAAAATAAACCTTATCAAATACATGTACACTTGCTGATAGTAGAGAATATGTACATACATATGTAACACTTCGGGTGTAGTACCTCAGGATGAAGTGGAAACCTACACATTTTTTTATAGCACCTGGACCAACTAGTCCACCCAACATTTTACACTGCGATCCGCCACTGTTTAAAATCATTTAGCATATTGCAATTTTACAAAACCATCGGCTATACTAAGCCAATTACAAACGCGGGCAAACAAAAAACCAATATTATTTCAAATAATTTTTATAAAATAAAACTTAACCTACCTAACCTACTTAGCCTAGTTAAACTAATCTGTATTATTAATACTCTAATCTAATTCATAAGCATTTTCCAATCACCAAAATATTCTATTAATTAATTTATCTTTGTCCGAAATCGACATGTCGTATTTTAAATTTTCTCCATTTATATTGTCCGGATTATATTCAATAGCTTTACACGTAGCCCGTCTATTATAATGTTATAATAGGGGGATGTGATTTTGGCTTGGGATATAACGATTTTTATCTAAAAAGATGAAATGCTCAGAGACTGTGAAACCTGTGACTGTGAAGGTTTTTTCAATGTACTCCTCATTGTGGTAAAATGTAAGCGATACTAACAAGGGAATAAAATATTAACTCAAATTAAAAAAAAAAAAATTTATTGCATATATTTAGGCTAACCATTAATACATTTTGCTTATACATCCACAGTATCTGATAGTATAAAATTTTATTATTTGAATCCTTTTAAGTTATAATAATTAATAAAGAGTTTTCTAAAGAATTTTATGGAAATGAGTTAAAGCAATAAATAATAAAGTTTTTTTTTTTTATTTTTTATCTATTATTTACATAATTGTTTTCTGAAATATTAAATGTTCTTATTATGAGGGGCTGTAGTATTTGCCATTTTTGAAATATTTTTTATTTTCTAATTTTACAGCTGAAAAGAAAGCAATATAACATTTTTATTCTAGCCGTTAAGAGCTTTTTATTCGATCTAACTTTAAACAAAATTTGCACATGCGTCCGTACTACAAATGTATAAAAATATTGAATCTAAATTGTATCATAAACTTTTGAAAAATAGGATTTTAACGAACTGCAGATTTGTAATGTGTGCGGTTACATACTATAAAAAAGTTATTCTTCAACTGTTGTTTTTTAATGAGATCTAATACATGTCTAAAACTGCATTGCTTTATCTTTATTTACTTCAAAATATTTTAAAAATACATGTTAAAAACTAAATATGATACTTGTTTAAAAAAAAATTTAGAAGAGCTTTCGATAATAAAAGACAAATTCTTTATTGTTATATGACACGAAACAAATGTTGCTGAAACAAAATTGTTGATAAAATTGCCATTGATTTTGATATATACATAAGATACTTTTCTGTCATCAGTACCTAATTAAGAATTTTTAAAACGTTATTTTAAAAATTTTATTAATGACGAGTATTTCAATATATTGAAATATTTAAAATTTTTAAAAAATGAACAGTCTTGTAATAGTTGAGCTCATTATTAATTATTTTCTTTTTTTGAGAATGCAAAACAAACTATACACAAACATACAAAGAAAATTTGGCATTTTAGTTTTAAATTTTAAGAACCTATAGCAAATTTTCATGCATAAATGCAGATACCATACCAACAAAATCAAGTCATTAGCAATAAAAAATTAATGAAGTCACGTCAGTCTCAATGACAATAAAACAAAAATTTGAAACTTTGACAAAAATGTTCGGTTTATGACAAAAAAAAAATTTGCTCAAAATTTTAATTAAAGCTATAAATACACCGATCGGAAAAGAAAATTATGTTTTAGAATTTTACATTTATTTCTCCATAGAAAAATTTTGTATCGGCTAGTGTTTATAGAATTTCGTGTCACTCACCAAATAAAATAATTTTAAATGTGAAAATTCTGTATTTAAATTAATTTACACACTACATTCTGACACACATTATTTTTAGTCAGCATAAATGTCTTTAGATTAGAAAAAAAAATTAGTATCTAACTTTAACTTTGTGAAAACTTATGTGAGAAATCTTTTCAGGTGATTGGTACAAATTATACGAAAAATTGCATTGCATTTTTACTCATTTATGCACTTTTTAAACTACTATACTATTTTTTGCACCTATAGACTTCTTAGACTTTTCATACGTAGAACATCACTGACGCGACTCTTTATAATTCTGCTAGACTCAAAAGTAATAGTTTTTAATTTGACGCAATGTTAAATGTCAAAAACGTCATGTGTGGTATTTTTGTAATACTTTTTTCCCACCAAACGGTAGCCATTATCTATTGCGTCAAAATTCTTGTACGATATATATCATCTCTAAGTCATTCTTTACTTAGGAATTAAGTTTTTTTTTTTTGTTTTTTTTTAGTTAAGTTTAAATTTAAATAAAAATATAAGAAAATGGATAGAGTGGAAAAGTAAATATAATTATAAACAGCTAGAATCTTGACATTTACACAAAATATTCTGGGAGCAATTTGTAGGTTCCCTATTTTTTTTTGTTGAGTTCCGATCAAAACTTCGGGTAGCTCCCGAACAACTAACTAGATTTAGATCTCCACAATTTTTTTGAAATAGAGCCATGAAATTCTAACTGCTGATAGATATCATAAACGATAGGTGCTATTATGAGCTTCACAAACATGTATATAATAAATATATACTTGTGATATACGGTGTCTTAATTTACCGTTATGCGAAACTGAATTATTGCAAAATCCTTTAACCCTTCTTCTAAACGGTTTAAGTTGGAAACTTGAAATTTTGAGAAAAGTTAGATCTTTAAAAATAAGTATGAGTCATTTCAGAAATTTTTTTTGTATCACCCCCCGCTTAGGAGCTGTAAGGGGTCAAAAACTAAAAATTTTCTATTTTTAAACACCTATAGCTTGAACACCTGTTAAAATTTTTTTGAAGTAATACATAAAAATTAAAGCTAATAAATTTAATATACAAGTTTTTTTAATAATATAGGGTTACTTTATAATTGACGAAAGTGTTACTTGATTTTTTCAAATTTTCTAACAAATTTCTTTAACGAATTTTTTGCATTTTGTTTTACTCGATAATTTGAAATTGTTGAGGATATAATGCTTAGTACAAAAAAATGTAAATAAATAAACAACATAACGGTTGCTTGAAGAATTTTTATTTATATGATATTGATATACATACATACTTATATAATATCATGTTTATTTACATATCGTATATGTCACTGATGAATGAATGATAAGAGTATAGATGTATATTATATAGCGCCGTATTTACAAACATATATGTATTTTATTGTACTTATAAGAAATTATTCTATGAATGGAAATATTTTTAAAGAAATATTGCAATGTATGGCGATATACTTATAACAATATAAATATACTATGTGCGCATTAATATAATATAATATTTAAAATTATATTTACTATTTTGTAATTTAATATACATTTACCACTTAGTATTAAATGGTACTATAGAATATTTGAAAAAGTTTTGGATTGATAGTTGTTACTTGGAAGGAAGAACGATCTTCCTTCAAAGATCTCTTTTGAAGAATCTGCTTTTAAAGAATGTATAAACATATAGTTTGAATATATATACAACCCATAGTTCTAGAAATTATAAAATTCACCCAAATTATTTTAAAATACTAAAATATTAAAAAAATAATATTGTAAGCAGTGACATGCTGTGAACATACTAACGGTTCGTACGGGTATCTAAGAGTTGACAAAGGAACTGTATTCTTTCTCGTTTTCTTTGTTTTATAGATATATTGAACTCGCATGAAAAAAATGACTAATGTGAAACAATTTGAGCTCCTAGTAAAACTAATGGAAAATAATTCAGAAATTGTCAGAGGTTTTACAGGGTATCTGTCATCGATCTTCTCATAATATTCACATTTATTTGTTCTTCATCCTCTGAAGAATCATAAACTAAAAAAAGAGCTTATTTTTCCTTTTTTTATAACAGCAATGATATAAGTTTTAACTTGTTATTTTGTTTTTTTTATTTTTTTCTGTAAACTTATCAAACTTATGAAACAAAAAAAGAATAATTTTGTTTACTTTTACAAGCAACAAAATCACGTAACTATTTAAAAATCAAATATTCTTTTTTAAATAATTTTAGCTGAATATTTGTTGACGTTTAGATATGGCAAAATATTTAATTTGACAGTTAATTTATTACAACATAACAAACTTTTTCATCGGTTGTCTAAGGCGGCGGTTATAGCTATAATTGAAATGCTTCCGGAAAAAACGTTTCATTGAAAACTTATACTTTTTTCCGTATAGGCGATTAAGCAATCAGAGAAAACTGTCAGTTAAATTATCTGTAAAATGGCAAATGACAATAATGAAGGCAAAATAAAAATAAAGGTAATTTAAATTTAAATTGTTATTAGCGTTATTTCGATGTTTGCAAAATAAAGTTTGATTATTTTAATTTATTTAATTATTATTGATAGAAAATGGTACTAAAGAATAAAAAAAGATTTTTTTATTTAATAAAGACATTGGCTGAATTGAGAAGAATAAAAAAAGTAAAAATTTTCTAGAATTAATTTTTTTTTTACTTTTTTTGAAATTTTCATTTTAAAACAAAAAATTTTAAAACTAAACAAACAAAATAATAAAAAAACAAAATTTAAGACTAAACTCATTAAAATACAAAATCATAATGAAATATATCAAGAATTGCATCTGAATTTTTTTTCAATGACAAACTGAAATGGGAAGAAATGAAACATATGTCATTGGAACAATTTTGTTTCATTAGCAAAATTACCGATCAGTTGTTCATGTAAATAATTACCAATCCGGAAAATCATAAATTTAATGTTTTTTTATATTTAACTTAAAATTTAAAAATTCGTAGCTGAGTATATTGTTTAGAAATTATTTAATCATTATCAACACTTTTGTTAAATTTTATATGTCTTTCCTGCAAAAACATTTAAAATAAACATTTTCCGGAAGCATTTCAATGATAGCCATAACTGACGCCTAATAGAAATAACATTAACATCTAGAGAGGCGACGTGATAATTTTTTACATCACCGCAGTGATGTCTAAAGTAGGGTATACATTATCAGTTCAGTCGTCAGTTTTTCGTTCACTGTCAGTTTTTATTAAAATAGCAAAAATTTTTGGTATTCATCAGTTGGACTGCATTATCAAACTGACAACTGAACTCATTTATACAATATCAGTACTTAAGAGAATATAAGTGTATTATTTTAACTATACGCGGTATATCAGTGAGAAATTTTCTTATTTATGATTCGAATTAATATGTATATATTTTTTTTGTTTTTTAGATATAGATATATATATACCTACCGAATTAAAAACGGCACATTTGAAGTTATTTGCTTCCAATTACTGAAACTATAAAAAAAAAACAATATTTCATTTTTATTTTAAATAAATATTTTCATTTTTGTATTATGAAAACTTAATTTTTTATTTTAAATCTAAAAAAAAATTTCCTAACACAAAAAAAAAACCATTTTATTAACACAATTAAAATTTAAAAATAATAAAAAAAAAAATTAAAATGTTAATTTAAAAATAAATCAAAATCAAATTTATAATAATAATTAGATGTACTTCATTGAGTTAAATCAGATCAAATAATTCTTAAAGTATTTTTTTTTATTTAATGTAATGTGAAAATTCAAAAAAAAAAAAAAAGTTAATAAAATACCAAAATATATACCTACTGCTGGAAATTACGTATGCGTCAATTTTCCAATTGGAATAAATATTTATAAAAACGGTTTAACAAATTCAAAAATAACTTTCGAGATTACGGTATGGGTATTTTTCTTTGGTTTATTAATTTCGAATTTTCGAAGAATTACATTATTTCTTTTAAATAATATTCATACCAAAAACAAATTCCAAAATATTGAAAAAAAAAATTCACAAAATGCAATACGTATGTATATATTCTTTGAGATTGATGCGATAAAGTTTTTTAAGAAGCTTTCAAACTTTAAACTTTAAAAATTTGACGAGTGGGAAAGAGGGTGACTACTGTGCGAAAATAAAAACGGGAATTTGAAGACGATAACCCCAATTATTTGTAATACTTTGGCATTAAAATATGTTGGTAAAAAAATAATTAAGAAGAATTTTAAAGTTGAGTTCAAAAATCAGGATTACACGCCTTTTACAGAATATGTATAAATCTGTATATAAATATGTGAGATTCTGAATTGGGAGGAATTTTAAAGTTGAATTCAAAATTAGAGTTATACGCTTTTTTCAGATAATTTTTATATATGAGATTCAGAATTATGAAAGATTTTATATTTGGTTTCAAAATGTAGGGTTTAATCATTAGTTTCGCAGGTGTTTTTAGCACTATTTAAAGTGCTTGCTATTAAATTTCGAATTTTGAAATTTATTTTTTTGGAATTTTGAAATTTGGATTTTGTTTTTTAGAATTTCGAAACCTGGATTTTTTTTTTTGTTTTTGGAATTATGAAACTGGAATTCTCAAACTTGGAATTTCGTACCCAATCCAAATTTTCGTTAATATAATAATAATTGTGAACTTCACAACATTTGGAATTATACATAAAAAATTTGTTCTATAACTGTTATCCTTTTTTTTTTGTTATAAATTTATAAATTATTAAAGTATGGTACTGTCGTTATCTGTCTGTCTTTTTAATGTCTTTATTTTAAATAATGTTGAAGTTTCGAAACAAATAATATAGGTACTCGTATATATTTTGTAAGTCAATTATAACTAATATGATAGTTAGCACTAATATAATAGTTAGTAGCTATATCTATGCTGTGGTTATGGTGATAACGCATAAGGATAACAGCTATATTATGGAATGCTCGTATCTCAAAATTTTTTTCTATTAAAATCTCATGTTTTTTTTTCAAAATCTCGGTATTTAAAAAATACAAGAAAAAATAAAAAAATTATTATTTTTAATTTTTATCGAATAATAATAGGAGACATTTTAGAGATGGATTCAAAATCAGGAGTTTACGCTATTTTCTAGAATATTTATATGTATATATATACGTACATAATGTATATTTATATGAGATTTTAAATTTTAAGGAATTTTAGAGTTAGATTCAAAATCAGGGTTTTCTATAATTTGTTAAGTACCGTGTTAACTTGTTAAATCCGTAAAACTAAAAATGATTACCAAAATAAAAAAAGAACATCTAAAAATTAAAGTTTAAAAAAGAAAAAAGAAAAAAAAAAAACAAATAAAACAAAAATAAAACTAAAAAAAAAAAAAAAACATTTTTTTTTTAATAAAATATATTTAGTTTCATATTTTCATCAAATTAATATTATTAAAATATATTTATAATAAAATATTAATATATATATATATATATATATATTTATATGTGTCTTATAAGGTAAATAAATTTATATATATATATATATATTAATATATATATATATATATATATATATTAATATAAAATAAAATAAAACATAAAATATCTTAAAAACAATACATTTTTTTTTTTTGTTATTATATAAAGAAAAAACTTTTATTTGTTTTTTTTTTATGTCTTTTTTTTTTTCTTATGCTTTTTAAATGAATATAAAATAAAAAAAAATATATAAATGAAATTAGGTAATAATATTTTCTTTATTTGAATTTTATTTATTTTATTATATTATTTGTATATTATAAGTATATATATATAAGCCTTAAATTTAATTAAATTAAAATAAAAAAAAAGTAATAATAATAATAATCAGATTCTAATGATAAAACTTAAATAAAAAAAAAAAAAAAAGTAAATAATATAAAATAAAAATTAATATAATTATTTTTAATTTAATTTATTCATATTTATTTTATTTTTCTTTATTTCTATTTTTTTTTCCTTCATTTTTATTGATTAAATTTACTGTACAAATATTAAAAATAGAAATTAAAAAAAAAAAAAAAAAAAAAAGAATTCTATTAAATTAAATTTAAAAGCGAGCAAAGCTTTTCCATTAATTTTTAACTTTGTTTATTTTATTAATTTTATTAATTTGTCATACATTATCGTCAATTTTTTTTTTTTCTTTTTTTATTATTAGGTATTATTACATATTACAATGTGATAATGTGATTAAAAAAAAAAAAAAAACAAAACAAACAAAATGACTAAGCGGCCAATATAAAATGAGCTAACACTAAATTTTTAATTATTTAATATTATAAATATAATTTGTTTATTTGAACAACGATGACGGCGACAAAAGATTTTAATAAAAATAAAAATATTGGAAAGGAATAATATAATGTAGAATAATATTGAGTCTTTTGTAAAAATTTAAAATTTTTTTTTATTATTAATAATATTCGGCAACACACAACTATATCGACATTATTTTTTTTTTTTTTTTTCTTGCAACATATTTTTGTTTATCATTTAAAAACGAGATTTTAGACAACTACCATTCATATATACTATATTATATAATAAAAATAAATACATAATATAAAATATATAATTTATTTATTTTTGTTTTTTTTTTTTTTTTGTTTCTAAATTAATTTGTTGATATATTTTTGTTGATAGAATTCGTTTACAATACTTTATCTATATAAGAATATATATTTTTAATTTATATATATATATATATTTATGTCGGAAATATATGTTATTTTATCTCATAAAATATATTTAAATGTATATAATAGATACCGTATATTTTTTTTTTTATAAAATATTTTATAATAAAATTATATTTATTAATTGGTGTACATAAGTTTGTTTTATTTCTTTTATATAGTTTTTATAATATAATAAAGTTTGTTTTCTTTTTTTTGTTTTTTTTTTTTTTTTGTTATATAATTAATTAATAATTAAATAATAATTATTCTATATTAATAAAAATTAAAAAGTTGTTTTTGTTTATATAATTAATTTATTTTTATTTTTTTAAATTCTAGTTTTTATTTATAATATGTATGTATAATTAAAAAATTAAAATAGTATATATAATATATATATATATAGGATTTTTATAATATCTAAAATTTATAAATTTTAATAAAAAAATTAAAAAAAAAAAAAAAAAAAATTAAAAATTGAAAATTGTATTTATATGAATTACATATCTTCTTTTTTTTTTGTATTATTCGATTTTTTTACTTAATTGAAAAAAAAAAAAAAGAATTTGAGTAGATGAACAACTGTTATTCGATTATATATTTATAAATAAATTATTATATAGATTATCTCTATATATTTCTTTCCTTTTTTTTATTTATCATTTTAAGTTTAATTTTATTCAATTGTATTCAATTTTGTTCAATATTGTTTAATTTTTCATTTTATAATTTCAATAAAAAAAAAAAACAACGAAACAACAACTTACAAAAACAAAAAATATAATTTAGTAGTCATTTTTTTTTAGTTTTGTTTTGAAATAACTTATATGGGTCATAGTTTTGAACCAACCAATGTCAATCAAGAAAATTCAAATGTTAAATATTGATTTCAAACATATTGTACAAATTTCTTATTATGATCATGTCGGTCTGACTAGAGTCAACAATCAGAATAATGGAAAATGATCCAAATTTAATATAAAAAAAAAATATATATATATATACAGTCGGACCCGTGTAAATGCAATCCGGTTAAGTGCATAACCCATTTAAAAGAATGCAAAAATTTTGCACCATAAATTTTAACACTATTTTCTAACATTTTTACTCGGATATTTGCAACTCGTTTAAATGCAAAAACCTTTCAAAGCTTAAAAAATTTCGGACTCATTAGTCATAACCAATAGAAAAAACTCTGTTAAATGCACATTCGTTAAGAAAAAATTACATTTAAAAATTTATTTCACGAACAAACCCTTTGAATTTTTACAAACAAACAATTTGAATTTTTACGAATAATCCTGTTGTATGACATTGACATATTTTTAAATTAAATATAGAATACATATATGTATAATGTTAAATTTTTTAACATTCGTTTTTGAAGTTTAAGTAACGTTAATAGGTTTGCATTATTAAAATTGCAAGAAATCAATTTTAAAAGCATGCATATAACCACATATTTGTGCTTTTATCAATGGTTTTTCTAAATGCACAATTATCCGGGCCTCGAATTAATGCAAAACCGGGATATGAGCATCAAATGGCTGTGTTTTTAGTGTGTGCAATTAATTAAACGGGTCCGACTGATATTATTTTTTAATTGAAAATAATTAATAGACTTATAAATTTCGAAAAATTTTCATTGTTTAATTTAAGACAATATTAATATTTAATTTAAGACAATATAAAAATTGATAATCAATTTAATAAAGATTCAGAAAAAATTTTCAATACATTTTCTCTTATTATTTCTATATTTTTTTTTTCTTCAATTTCTTATTTTATAATTAAAAAAAATAAATCCGAAATTTTGTGGTTTAAAAATTCCAGAGTTGAAACTCTAAAAACGCATTTTGAAGTACTAATTAATTTTAACGTCATATTCGGAAAGTTTTTTAAACATTGTTTCAAAGCGTTGTTTGTGTTCTTCGTGCGTATTGCTTGCTCATTGATAACTAACGGTGACTTCATTCATGAAACGCTGAAACGTTTCCGTCGCGTTTCGAAGTCCGAAAGGCAACCGGGTAAAAGGCAACAGGCTTAATGGAATTGTTAATGCAACCTCTTATGCACGTCATCCGGCACAACTGGAATCACATAATACGTCCTAACTAAATTAATTTTTGAGAAAATTTGTTTTCCTACCAAATTTGTCGAAAAATTTTGGATATGGAGAATTGGGTATCTATCGGGTACTGTTACTGCGTTCAAACGACGATAGTTTCCGCATGGTCTACAATCGATGTTATTTTTCTTCCTAACCATATGTAACGATGAAGAAACCGAAGATGAAGAGGGCCTACAAATTTCTAGTTCAACCATAAGATCAAATACAGTCTTGATCAATTTATGTCGAACCGGATCTAAACGACAAGGCGAACAGTAAGGAAAATGATTTTAGGTTACAATGTGGTATACGACAATCATTGGCGTAAAATAACCCGATATTTGAGTTAAGGAAGGATATTTTTTAAAAAGAAAGTCCATACTCATTGTCCACTACATAATATAAAGGAGTGAATCCAAGACTTTCAATTGAAACATTTATTTTTGAATCTATAGGTTTTCTATTTTAAGTCAATTAAAAGCCCGAATATTTCCAAAAAAAAATCTGCACCGAATATTAGTTTGCATACTACGGTTATTATGAATGGATGAGAAAAGCGCCTTCTTAAACCTGTATTTAATTTTAACAATTTAGTAGCAAAAGTGGCTATAAATGTAGCAAATCGGCAAATGGCAAATCGGGTATTAATGTTATTCGTTGTTATTAACGTTATATGTAGTAATATTGAACGCTACATCATAAGTTGGAATGTCATAAGTAGGAAATCATGACAATGACATGAAAAAAATTTTTTACATTTACATCTATCTTTTCGTAAGTATATCATTTAATTTTTCGAACTTATAACGTGCCACCGTAACATTGATTGTTTTGGGTATGATAATGATGATCAATTCTTGAAATCTTGATTTTGTAACCAACTATAAAATCCCTCTTAATGCCCATAGTGACATTTAACTGTATTTTTTGCAAGTTGCCTGTATATAAGTCAAATGATAATAGAGACATGCAGTCAAATGAAATACTGTCTTATGATAGTAACTCGATCCTGCTACCAACTTCTCATTGAACAATTTATTGACATCAATTAATTGTATGCATATTTATTACTCATAAAATATAATAAGAAAATGCAATTTGAAAATTACATTATATTATATGTTTTATTAAACTTCATACTAAAGTTTGTTTTTGTTACCATTTCAGGTTTGATGCGAAATATCCTATTAGTATTAATGGAATTTTTGTCAAATAGTTATTTTTATTAAAGGAAAATGTGCCAAATATGGTATTATGGAAAGATGTTTCATGTCAATTGTCTTTTTTGGGAAATGATTTCAGGCCAACTAGTTTGTTATAACTGTTTAATTAAACAGTTAAAATTTTTGTATGCGCAGAGGTTTTTTAATATAGTATAACTTTTTCAGGTTTTTACGTCCAACAACTCTTTAATGAATCACACTTAAATTATAGCATTTCAAAATTTAATTAATTTAAGAACGACAAGAGGATGAATACAGAACGCATTACATATTTTAAAATAAGTGGAAATATATATTGTATACTCATAATAATTATTCTAAATTATTATATATACCTATAGGAACTTATGAAACTTGTGATTAAACATACAATGTATATTATAAATGTGTAGAAAATTGCATAAGAAAATGATTAATGAAAATTCTTTAATACCATCCTTACACTATAGAATTCTTAAAATGGAATAACATAGGTTATGGAAATACTTTTGTTGATGAGCACATTATGGTTATGGTACCATATACTATCACATGTGTTACCTTTTGTTATATTTATCTTTTGAACGTAAAATTTTATTATATTTATTATAATTTAAATTTATTGTAATTATTCAAAATTTTATTAATTTGTTGTTAAATCGTTTAGGTTAATTACCTTAACGTCCGAGTTAACAACTTCAACATAAATTTAAAATTGATTTAAAAAAATAATCAAAATATATTAGCGCAAACAACCCATGAATGTATCAGCGGTAAATAAACTGTGCTATATATGTATAATATATAAACAAATGTGTGACAGAAAATATACAATACAAAAAAGATCGTTGTATTATTGTTGATCATGATCATAATTATGCGTTAATTAGATGTGCGTTTCTTTTTTAAGGCACAGCATCGCATGCGTTGACGTATAACCAATTAGATGTGGGAATTTTTTTTTAACATTCGGCAATGCTAGTTTATAGAGTAAATAGAATAAACAGATTTTATTTTTTAGATTTTAATAATAAAAAAATGTGTTTTCTGACGATTATGCAATGACAGCGCCATTGATGACATGCGGTAAAATTAGAATTAGAGATATCTTGCGGTAACGTACTGAATGCGACCATTGCAATATGCGTTATCATCTAATCGGTTATATATTAAAACCTGTGTATTCTAATTTTGTGAGCAAACAAAATTGATTACAAATAGATTTGTGGCAAAAAGCATTACAATTTGTACATCTAATTACAGCTTTAGAGTCTCGGTCGATTAGATCAGAGTTTTTCATCAAAAAAAAAAAAAAGAATCATCTTCATAATACAAACAATAATGGAAAAGGCTATGAAATAAAATTTTTTGTTTTGGATCACAATATAATTTTTTATAGAGTGAAACGAATAAAAAAAGGATGAAAATTTATTAAGCGTTATTTTTTGAAAAATAAAATAACCAGAGCATCAATTTTTCATATTTTGTGGTCAGGTCTTAAGTTTTTAATCATTTTTAAAATACAATTTTTAATATTTTTTTTTTTTTTTTTATTTAAAAAAAAATAAACATTATTTTAAATAAATAAATTTTAAATTGTTTTTAAAAATAAAATTATATAGGTATTTTGTTTTCAATTCTTTATTGTATATGTAATTTAATTATATTTTATTGTTTATTATTTACGTTAATTTTTTTTTTTTTTCTAATAATGCGAGGTTCAAATATTTTTTTTTTTGATTTTTTTTTTTTTTTATTTTTAAAATTAATTTTAGAAATTAATATTTTAATAATTTTTACGTATACTGGGAGTTTAGTTTTTTTTTTTTCTTTATAACTTTAAAAAAAAAATTTATATATTTTGTAAAATAATCAAATATTAATGAATTATATGGTAGTATGTATAATAGGTATACATTTATATGACCTAGTTATATACGAAACGAATTTGATTGATCAAAAAAATATATGGAAATTATATAAATAATGTTAATATATTTTTATATATGTATATATTTTGTTGGAAGTACATGATTTAGAATATATTTATTAGATTATTGAATTAAAACGTTTTTCTAAAAACAAATTTCAATATAAAAAAAAAAATTATAAATATTTTTTAACATAAAATATGATAATATATATTATGTATATGTATACGTAATTTGTATTGTACATAATAAAATATTTTGTATATAAATGAAATATGTATAATTAATTAAATGCCCATTATTTTTTTATACTAACAATTATTAATCAGTACATTTTTTTTTTTTTTTATTGTTGTTTTTATTTCTTAATTTTAAATATTTTTAATTAACAGTAAAATTATTGTTTTTGTTTCTTTTTTTTTTTTTTTTTTTTTTTTTTTAATATTATAATATTCGAAATGTTAATTTAATAAAAAAAAAATATTTATATGTATATGTATATTTTTATTCGAGAGTATAAAATTATATTTAACATATAATTTTTATTTATTTATTTATTATTTTATTTTTCAAAATTTATATAAAATATAAATGTATGTATGGATTTAAAAAGTTTTGCGCCAAGAATAGTTATTTTTACTTTGCAACTTTATATAATATACATATATATATGTATATGTATGTATTCGTTTTCTTTTATATTTTTGCTGCCTTCGCAAATTAACGCCCAACGAATTAAAGCCCCAAAAAAAATATGAAATAAAATCCCAAAATTTAGAGTCTTATTTCATAATGAATTAATACCCAAAAAAAACAAAAATGAAATAAAGCATCACAGAAGTGAAATAAAGCCCCACAAATAAAAATGAATTAACATCCCAATTTTTCCATTAATTTGGCAACACCAAATGTTATTTTGAAATAACACCACCAAAATAAAAATGAAATAACGCCCCAAAATTATTTATAATTTGATAAAACTTTAGTTCAAAATAAGTTGAGATTATAATGATATAAGTCCCAAAAGCCAAACCATCTTAAAGAGTCATATTACAAATTTTAATTACCCCTTAGGAGAATATACCCCTTTTTCCAGAAATTTTACAAAGCCCCTCAAAATTTTAAATGAAATAAAGTTCCAAATTATGTAATAGGATCCCAAAGTGAAATCTTATTTCATTGGAAATAAAGCCCCAAAGTTTCGTGCGAATTTTGGGGCTTTAATTCGTTGGACGTTAATTGGCGGAGCCATTTTTGTTTTATAAATAATATTATTAATGAAATCAATCGAAGACACAAATCATAACGATTTTTATATTATTGTATTATTGCAGACTATTTACTATTTTTATTTTGAAATTTGTCAATGTCATTACTGAATTCTTGAAAACAACAAAAAAACTATTGTATGATTGATGCTACTGCATAATAGAAGTTAAAAAAAAAAAACAATACTTTGTTTGTAAACAAAGGAATTATGAAGAAAAAAGTAAATTAGTATGTTGTTTTTTTAATTCCAAATAAAAGGTTTAATGAAAAAAAGAAAAAAATACGGGTTATTTTAAAATTATGCAATGTTTATATTTTCTTTACCTATTATAACTCTCTGTGTTGAACAAATATATATATATATATATATATACATAAAGTTGCACAGTAAATAACTTTATTATTATTATTTTTTTTTAATGAAGACTATATAATATTATGTACTTATATATTTTAATACATCTAATTTTGGTTTTACAAGATAATCTACTTCAATCAATATTATATAAATATGTTATAGTAAGCACTATTGAAATATTTTCTTTTTAAAAAAAAATATTGTTATTTTATTACAAGTTTTCATTATGGTTTTCTTTACTTTTTGGACATAAAAAATGTTTAGATATTTAAAATGTTCTTGAAAAATTATTTTATTTACCTGTATATCAAAGTCTTTTTTTTCTTTTTTTTTTAGGGCATTTCCTGTCACATAAATGTAACAATGAAATTACACAGCCTTTCCTTTTCAGGCGTGGCTGTACATGTCGTAAGGGGGAATTACTCTTACGACTTGTGTGGGATTCGAACCCACACTCCCCTGATGTTTACAGCGTATTTTATACGCTCTTACCCATTAGACCACCAAGGTCCCTAATTTCAAATTTTATTTTAATATATAAAATTTCAGCAGGGGAATGTGGGTTCGAATACCACACACGTCGTAAGAGTTATTCCCCCTTACGACATGTACAGCCACGCCTGAACAGGAAAGGCTGTGTAATTTCCTGTCCACATTTATGTGGCAGAGAAATACATTAAATACATTAAATTTCAGCATATTAATGAATTAATTTATTTCATAACGAAAACTTAAAATGCTTATTATCATTTTTGGTAACAAATATATTTTGGTAATAATATAGTTTGACAAATCGACAAAACGTCAAATATATTAATTATAGAATAATTTGACAATTAAACTGTCAAATATGACAACTAAACCGTCAAATATGTCAGTTTATAGTATAATTTGACAATTAAACCGTCAAATATATTAATTAGAGTATAATTTGGCAAATAAAACGTCAAATATATGTTTAATAGTATTGGGGCGGTAGGGTTTTTAATTTTTTATGTATGTAAAAAAGATAATTAGGAAGAATTTTAGAGTTGTTTACAAAATCAAGGTTTATTTAGACGAACGTTTAGAGGCGGCAGGCCCCACAGTTTTACGCACTATTTTATATTCTTTGATATTGAAATATGTATGCAATAAAAATAATTAGGAAGAATTTTAGAATTTGTTACAAAATCAAAGTTTTTTTTTTTTTTTTTGCTTTTAAAAGAATATTCTCAGCATATTTTTGAATTTGTATAGATTGTCTCTTTTGGATTTTTGTTTGTGACATCATTAACTCTATTTTTGTTTGCTATAAAATTCATTTCTATTTTTGTTTGCTATAAAATTTGTTGGATTGTCATCTTAAATTTTGTTTTATTTTTATTTTTTTTTTGTTATACCATTTTGCTAATGAATAAAAACCATTTATTAGACATATTAAAAATATTTTTATTATTTATTTTCGATATTAAATTACTTTATATTTTTATAATTTTTTTTTTTCTAATCAGTTCAATGTATTTATTTGAATTTAATATATGCATTTTGTTTTTATCACATTATTTATTAATTTATTATTAAAAAAAAAAAAAAAAAAAAAACAAAAAACGTATATGAAAAAATAAATATAAATAATGAAATATTATTCAAAAAAAAAAAACAAATTAAAGAAAAATTAGGAAAAAAAAACAAAAATGGATATCCATTTTTTATTTTTATAATTTTCTTTAAATTAAATTATTATACATATAACAATTTAAATATATATACACATATATGTATATATATTATAATATAATATAAGTTTAATTATTTAAATAAATTGTATTTAAATTATTAATTTTATTTTATTTCAACTTTATTTAACTTACCACTCATTTGGTTATAAGAACCACCATAAAATTGTTGTAAAATTTCATGATGATTATTATTTATTGAACTTGTTGTTAGAGTTGGAGTTGTTGTTTTTGTTGTTGTTGTTGTTGTTGTTGTTGTTTTTGATATTTGTTTATCATCGTTTATTAAAATTTTTTCATCATTAATAACAGTAGAAACATTATTAGTTGTTATATCAGCAGCAGTAGCAGAATTTAAATGTAATAATATATTATTTTCTATTAATAATTGTTGTTCTTGTTGTTTTGAAATCTTTGTGGTTGTTGTTGTTGCTCTTTTTGTAATAGTATTATTTTTTAAATCAATTTTATTTGTATTATTATCATTTTCAATATTATTATCATTACATTTTGTTGTTGTTGTTGTTGTTGTTGTTGTTATTTCATTAATATTTTCATTTTGATTTGAATTTATTGATTGTATATTATAATTTTTTTCATAATTATTTTTATTAATTACTTCAGCTAATAATTGTTTTTGTAATTGATTTAAATTTTTAATAGCAATAACAGCAGCAGCAGCAGCAGCAGCATTAACAGCAGCTGTTGTTGTTGTTGTTGTTGTTGAATCATTTTCATCATTATCATTATTAATATAAGTATTAATGATATCATTATTATTATCATTATAATTATCATTTTCATTATCATTTATATTATCATTATCATTATTATTTATATTATCATTATTATTATTATTATTATTATGATTATTATCATTTTTATTATTTATATTATTATTATTATTATAATTATTTTCATTAATTTTATCATTATTATAATGATGATTTAAATCGTGATTTATTTTACCTTTATTTATATTATAATCTGTTTTATCATTTAAATTTATATTACAATAATTATTTTCTTTATTTAATTTATTTAAAAAATTATTTTGAAAAAAATTATTTTTATTTTTTATATTAATGTTATTAATATTATTTGAATTTTTTAAATTATTATTATTTGATTTTATTAAATTTTGATGAATATCATTGTCATAATTATTAAAATTAATATTATTATTATCATTTTTAATATTATTATCATTATCATCGTTATCATCTTCATCTTCATCATCGTCATCATCATTATCATCATCATCATCATCATCATTATATTCATTTTCACTATTATTTATATCATTGTTATTATTTCCATTAAAATGATTTTTATGGCCATTATTATTATTATTTTTATTAGTTTTATAATTGAAATTAAATGTATTACCATTATTTTCTATATTATTTAATATTGATTCATTAATAATATCATTAGTAATATTATTTTTATTATTAATATTATTAATATTATTATTTATATTATTATTTATATTACCATTATAATTATTTTCATTTAAAAAATTTTTATTTAATTCAGATTGAATTGAATTATCAATTAATATATTATTAATATTATTAAATATATTATTACTATTATTATGGCCACTATTAACATTTAATACATCACTTGATTCAAGCATTAATTTAACTTGATTAATATGACCGGATGAAAATACATGTTCTTGCATATTAATTTGTTTTAAATTACATAATTTACATTCATCATATAATAATAATTGTTGTTGTTGTTGATTTGATGTTGAATTATTTGAATCGTTATTATGTTGTTGTACATGATCTAATGTTGTATTATTTTCATCAATATAACGATTATTACGACTTTTCTTTTCTTTAGCTCTTGCATTTTGGAACCATACCTTTAATATTTTAAAATTTAAAATTTTTATCAAAGAAAAAAAAACAAAAAGATTAAATAAAAAACAAAAAATAAAAATAAATATATTGTATATATTATAAAAACAAAAAATTACAGATAATAATTTATTATTAATAAGTCATTAATTAATTAATAATTTTTTTTTAATATTAAATACATAAATATACATACTCATATTACAAAAATGTTAAAAATTTTTTTTTTTAATTAAATTATTTTACTTTCTTTTGTTTAGATATTTTGTTTTTGTGTTTTGTGTTTTTTATTTTTTTTTATTTTTGTTATTTATTTATTTATACATTAAATTGCGTACATACATATATGTATTATTGCATTGATATAAACATATAATTTGGCAAAGATATAGGATTGACTGTTATACTTTATCGAAGTATAAAAGTCATGAAAGTATGACATGAGTGTTATACTTTGGCAAAGTATAACAATCATGATGTCCTATATTGTTTTTGTAATTTTGCACAATGAAAATTCAATAAAAATAATGAATTTCTGTGATGATCCCGATTGGCGATGGAGGCTGTAAGGGGCTCTAACAATACTTTAAAAATTGTACGTACATGTTTAAATAACGGTAAATAAATCATGAATCACTAACAGTATCAATAAAAAGTTTTTGTGATTTTTTTAAAATTTTTGAATATATATTTTTTTTTAATAAACGGCAATTTATATAACGGTACATTTAAGTTTATTTATTTTTATATGCCTTCTCTTCAACTTTCTAAAACGGTATTGATTGTTTTTTTTAGCTGTTATAATTTTTGAGTTAATTATAGCAAATATTTAGTATTCCCTCTTAATATATTACTTTTCAATTCATATAAATTAAATCAGGATTAAAAAAGACTATTGAATATTTTGTAAATTTTATTGTAAAGAAAAATTATTTATTGTTGTATTTCGTATTGAAAACATGACTCTATTAAAACATTGATCTAAATACTGAGATTCAAAGCAATTTAATGTAATTTAATAAATAAAAGTAAAAAAAAACAAAAAAAAAAAAAAAAACAATTAAAGTGGTCATATTTTTTATTTTTTAATTGGTGGTTTTTTTTTTTATAAAAACAATTTCATTTAATATTTTCTCCCCCGGTTATGTATATTGTTATAGGGAAATTTAAAATAATTTGAAAAAAAGTATTTAATTGATAAGCAAAGTACATATGTATATATATATCTATCATCTTTTAAAAACGATTCATAAAATTCTTTATAATGATTTTAACTC
The DNA here is from genome assembly GCA_947095535.1 of Poecilobothrus nobilitatus. Taxonomy (NCBI): domain Eukaryota; kingdom Metazoa; phylum Arthropoda; class Insecta; order Diptera; family Dolichopodidae; genus Poecilobothrus; species Poecilobothrus nobilitatus. The sequence continues at coordinate 855,887 of OX352775.1, forward strand.
TTAATAAATCAATATATTGAAATGAAGTAAAAATATGATTTAAAATTTTACCATAACTGTAATAAACTTCATGATGAAAATATTTAACTTAAATATCAAATCCAATAGATACAATATAAATAGTTTTAACGATATGCAAACAAATCAAAAACAAAACAAAAAAAAAATTTTATGCATACATATATCTTTGGATTGTAATAATTATATACAGTAAATAACAATTAACAAAGACGTAGATCATGATATTTTACTTTATGAAATTCTCAGTCATGCCCAATATATCAAAACGAATATACCTACTATACTTTGTGCAGATACAACATCTACATTCTTTTTTCTTTTTTTTTCTTCGGTTTTTTAACTTCCCTATAACAATCATTATTATTACCATTGTTCTCTCCGGAAGAACGTTATGTATATAAGTATATGTATAATATACATTTATACATATAGTTCACCGCTTCGGAATATTTCTTCTGAACTATTTAACAAATAAAAATTCTCTCAAGAACAATTCCGAACCGGTTCAGAATAATTTTTCTGCAGAAGAAAAAAAAATTTAGACAACTGAAATTAGAAAATAGCATTTTCAATTATTTTAAATTTTTGTTTATTTGATGAATCGAATAAAAAATTGTTTTTTGTTTTTTTTTGAATATGTTGCATGACAATGTCAAAAAAATGACAGATGAAAAAGAGTTCTGCACAAAAATTTAAAATTAAATCAACTTTGTTTTCCGGGAGAGAATAAAATATTTCCGAACTTAATTTTGAAACAAAAAATGAGAAATTCAAATTTTTCATATAAAAAAATATGCGCACGCACGAGTGCTGAGCTACTAAAATATCCAAAGCGGTAAATCCTACAGTATAGCATTCAATTAAAATTATACTTATATGTATATAAAATAATTTAACAATAATATTTTGATTTTTTTTTTTAATTTAATGAAAAACAAAAAAAAACCACAAAAACGAAAACGAAAACCACACACATGCAAATTTACAAAACCAAAATTTTATTTAATTTTATTAAAAAAAAAACAGTAAAACTAAAAATAAAAAACAAAAAGCAAAAGAAAGGAAATTATTTAAAACAAAAAATAGGTGATTTTTATGTCCAAAAAAATAAAGAAATATATTTTTAAAAGAAAAAAAATAATAGATACACTTAATAATTTTTTTTGATCTTATTTTTGTTTCTTTTTTTTTTTTTTTTTTAATTAATTTACAATTTATTAGTGTTGAAAATAAGAAAAAAGAAAAAGAAGTACACGTAATATTTATATGTTAACCCTTAATTTAATATATATAATACTTTTGTATTTTTAACTCTTTCAGAACTGCGGTTTTGTTTTTAAGCTCGAGAAAAAATTATTTGGATTTTCATTTTTTGATTACTAAGCTAATATACATTTGTACGTATTAAATAAAATTACAGATGTTGACAAAAATATATTGTTATACTTTTCCAGCAGGAAGTGTATAAATTGCATGCAGAATATTACATCCTAAACATTTTTAGTAGGTATCGTTAGTATTTGTTTTAAACAAGTTTAAACTTTATATTATTAATTATGCACTCACGGTCTGAAAGGGTTCAACTATTTATTATATTAAAAAATAATATAATATAAATATATACATTACATATATATATTCTAATTATATGTATAGATACAAGTTAAAATTATTTTACACTAGAATTAAAACTAGAAAGCACTTCGGTTTAATTTCTAAATAAAATTCTGATTATAAGTCGAAGAACTGATCGTTTTATTTTATAGATGCATAATTATAAATTTTTTAATAATAATATATGATGCCGTGTAATAACATCCAATGAAATAAAATCGAAACAATTTAAATAAAGTTGGAACTAAAAACATTAGTTTTTTTTTTTTTTTTTCAAAGTACATATATAGAAAGTAAGATTATTGAGTCGAATTTGGAATTTTGGAAAAAGTAAGGTGAAAATAGAAAACGATCAGAGCTGTGAAATAAGGTCCTGCGAAATATTCTCATTTGGTAAATAAGACACCACAGTGTTATTTCTATTTCAATTTAATCTTTGACTTCTTGAGAAATGAAGCCCCGCGGAGTTATTACATATAAAAAATAACACAGTGGGGTCTTATTTCTAATATTAATTGAGAAATAAGACTGCAAAATATGAAAAATATAGTCTCATTTCAGGTTTTGAGTATTTTGATTTTTCACATATTACAAAAAGTGGAATTACCCAAGCTGACTTAAAAAAAAAGTAAATTATCCTTTTCCGGAATATACATAATATTATGGGAGGTGTATATTAAATTCAAATAAATTGATTCTTTTATTATTTATTTAATTAATTAATAAAAAATAGTAACGAAAATAAAAAAAAAGAATCAGCTCTTTTGAAGGTCACATATTTAAATTTTGATACAACACCATATGTATATTCTGTAAAAAGGCAATATACTTTTTTTTTTTTTTTGTTTTATATATCAGTCTGGTATGATCCTTTTTTAGTTAAATGTGATTTATTATTATATGAAGTTTTTATTTTTGAATTTTTTTTTCAAGTTTAAGTACTACGAAAGTGAATTTTAGAACGTATTTAGCACATTGAGCCGCACGTGTATCACCGCGGTGAACATCACTTAAATGTTTTAAAATCTCGTGCTCCCTTAGTGAACATAAAAATAAATTTGTATTAAGGCCCACCGTGTATCACCGTTGAACATTTAGTGAATGTTCTCAAAAGCCCGAATCAATTTAATATACTGTTGTTTTTTTACGTTTAAAAATGTACGCTGGTGATACACGTGGGACATATAGCACAGGTTTGTGTTTTTGTTTTCACCGGTGAGAATATAGAATTTTGTAACATTTGAGTGATGTTGACCGGTGATACACGTGGGATCCACTTTTTTTACTGGTGAGCATGAGACTCAACGTGTCAATGACAAATAACACCCCGGGGGTTGTTTTTTTTCTCATATATGTAATTGAGAAATATAAAACCGCAAAATATGAAAATTAACACCCAGGGGCTTTATTTCTCAAAAAGTCGAAAGGTAAATTTAAAAAAGAATAATACATTTTGCTTAAGTAGACTGACAGTGACAAAAAAAAAACAAAAAACCAAATGTAGTAACGTTTGCTTTTTTGACATTTATAAATTTTTATTCAGTGTTTTTATTAGAAATTATAGATACAGTTCTAAAATCGATTCAATTTTAATTTTACTTTTTCTAAAAAATTTCAAATTCGATTCAATAAAATAACCTTACAAATATAGCAAAATTATTTTCAAAAATGATCATTCACAATAACTATAATGCAGTGTCTTTTGAAAATCGTATACTATAACAATTTAAACTGAATGGATATTTTTTTTTTTTTTTTGAAAAATTGGTCTAAAATTTATTTGAAAATTTAATTAGAGCTAATCATAAGATTGACAATCTTACTATTTTTAAAATAATAAATCCCATATTTAAAAAAAAACGTCTAATATTAAAAAATAAGATATTAAATTACTTTTTACCACATCCCCCCTCGTTAATATTTAATATTAAAAACTAAATGTGTAATATGTAGATACATACATATGCATATTAATATAGTTATTTTTTGTCATCTGTATAACCTGTATAAGAGATACTTTGCATAAAAAAAAAGATTGAATGTGTGCATAGATTCATAGAATACAATACAGAACATTCATTTTTTTTTTTCTTTTTTGTTTTTTTTTTTTTTGCAAAATTATTATCGAAATATTTTAAAATGTGTGAAAAATCTTCTAAAACTGTTTTTATTTTTTTTGTTTGTTGTTTTTATTAAACTAACATTAATATATAAAAAAAAAAAAGATTATGTTAATTTAAAAAAAAAAAAAAATTAAAATAAATAAAAATTAAAATAAATAAATTAAATAGAAAAAAAAAATAAAAGAGTTTTTATTATTTTTATTTTTTTTTTAATTTTTATTTTTATTTTATTTTTTCTAACCTGAAAAAACTAACCTGAACAGAATGCTTTGATAATCCAATTACATTTGCAATATTTGTACAATCATCTAAACTTGGTGTTTTTTTTTGAATGCCCATATTATAATATATTGAATTTAATATTAATGTTTGTTTGTTATTATATTTTATTTTAATTTCATCAATATTATTTTTTAATTTTAATATATTTAATTCTTTTGTTCTTATATTATTATTATTATTATTATCTTCTTTTATATATTGTATATTATTATCAATATAAATTTCTTCAATTAATTTTTCATCATTTTTTTTTTTCTTTTCTTCTATTTCAATAATATTGTAATTATTTTTTTTTATTTTATATATTGTTGTTTCAATTTTATCCAATATATTATTTAATTGATATTTTATATTATTATTAATATTATTATTATTATTATTATTCTTATTATTATTATCATCATCATCATTAGATAAATTAATAATTAAGTTATTATTATTGTGTTGTTGTTGTTTTTCTTGTTGTTGTGATTGCTGATAATTCTTTTTATACTGTTGTTGTTGTTCTTCATTATATTGTATAATATTTTCAATTTTAAAATTCATATAATCTTGTTGTTGTAATAATTTGAATTGTTTTTCATATATTTTTTCTTTTTCTTTTTCATTATTTATTAAATTATAATTATTATTGTTATTGTTATTACTCAAATCTAATGGTATTATTTTAATATTTTTATATATTTGATTTTTTTCAATATTAATATTATTTTCATTATTAATATTAATATTATTATTGTTATTATCATTATTGTATATAATGGGATAAAGTAATGAATAATTTAAAAAATCATTATCATTATTATATTTTTGAATAAATTTTCTTTTTTCTTCTTGTTCTTGTTCTTTTCCTTGTTCATATTGATCGACTATAATATCTTTTTGAAATATTATATTTTGTTGTTGTTGTTGTTGGTGCTGTTTTTGTATTAATATAAAACTTTCTTTTAATGATGATGATGATGATATATTTTTATTATTATTATCATTAAATTTAATATCTGGTATTTGATCAATATTTATTATTTGTTTATCAGAATGTTTTGTTTGTAAATGTGATTCAAGTGCTGATTTTATTTTAAATATTGCACCACAATATGGACATTTTTTATTAATTATTTGTAAATTTTGACGAAATTGACCTTTACGTTCACGAGCTCGAGAATTCTGGTACCAAACCTTTGTTAATTGCGTTTATCACATAATAAAAGATGATTGTTTTTTTTTTTTCAAAAAATATTTTGATTTCAAATAATATTGATTGTAGGATGGGTTGAATCGTATTGCAAATCGTATTTATTTATTTTTTTTTTTTTCGTGTTGTAATTTAAGTTGTTGTTGTGGTTGTTTTTTTTTTTGTTTATTTTTTATTTTTGGTAATGTACCAAAAAAAATGTTACAAGCATTGGAAAGAAGAGATTTTCGAAAATATTCATATTTTCTCTTTCTATTTCATTTTTTTTTTTTTTTTTTTTTTTTTTAATATATGTATTAATTATTTAAAAGCCAAAAATCAATTTATTATAATAATAATAAAACAGAAAAAAAAAAAAAAAATTAATAAATAAAAGAAAAAAAAATATTAAAAATAAATAAAAAAAAAAAAACAATAAAACAAAAAACTTTTAAAATTTTAAAATTTGGACAAAAATCACCATTTTTTTTTTTGTTTGTTTGTTTGTAATCGGTTTTCGTTCGAAAATATCCAAATTGTTAAAAAAAAATATATATATATATATATATATATATATGTATATATAATAAAAATAACTTGAAAAATAATAATTACTTTTTACTTCTTGCATGTTTTTTTTTCTTTTTTTTTCTTTTTTGCATTTCCAATACTTTAAAATAAAATATAAACACTCTTTTCTATAAAAATCAAACTTTTCTTGAGGTCTTTACTAGAAAAAAAAAAAAAAATAAAATAAAAAAAGAAAAAAAAAATCCAAACAATACAAAAATGAAACTAATAAAAATTAAAAAATATTTAAAACTAAACTACACAAAACAATTTTAAATTAAACTACAAAAAAAAGAAAATAAAAAATTAAAATAAAATGTGTGAAAAAAAAATTTTTTTTTTTTTGTTTTTCTTTTTTTTGAGAAAATTGTTAATAAAAAATGAAATCCAGTAGATATGCCTAATTATGTATACATATAAAATACAAGTTATGTTTCATTTACAATAAATGACATGTTATCAATATTATGTTGTCAATTTTGGACAATATTTAGGTTTAATAAACATTAGTAAGTGTATGTCAATTGGTTGACAATACAATTACTGGCAACGGTCACTTAGTGCGCAATAGGCTCTTTCAGCTTTGATATGTTATCAATATTATATTGTCAATTTTGTTAAATTTTTAAGTTTAATAAACACTTGTAAGTCTATGATATATGTCAATTTGGTTGACAATACAATTATTGGCAACGTGTCACTTAGTATGTAATAATCTTTTCAGTTTTTATAAATATTTTTTCTTATTTTTCAATAATATTTGTGTTTTTTTTTTTTACCTAAACCTAGTCTAAAATCTATAGTAAATTAATAAATATTTTTTATTATTTAATTAATTTTATTAAATTTTTTTTTTTAAGTGGATAAATTGGATTTTTAAGGAAAATTTACATATGAAATAGTGAATAGATAAATTACTTAAAATTTTTACGTTCTTTCTAATAATTTGTATAAATATCAAAAAAGATATTTCTCAGTTTATATAAACAAAAATAAAAAAAACTTCTGTAATAGTACCCTCAATTAGAAATTGATATATTGGAAATGGAATGGATCAATTAAGAACTTTAATATTGATATAAAACTCAAAATTACTCTAAATATCTCTTAAAATCTATTTTAAAATATATCAATCAATTGTTAAACTAGAAGCGGTTAAAGAGTAGATATTTAAAGTAATTTGAATTTTGAATTAATATTTTTAAAAGCCGATACTTAATTTTTAATGACTCCATTTCAAAATCGATCAACATCGAGCCGACCACAAAACTTCATTATATTTTAACAAATTTTCTTCGTATAATATTTGGTATAACATCTGCGGTATAGCAAATGCGGCACATAATTTAATCTAAAAAAAATCTATTTAATCTAAAAGTATTTTTTTTTTTGTTTTAATTTACCTATTACATATATAAATAGTTAATTTAACCTATGACAAAATGGTCTGAGTCTGAGTCACTGATCTTTCAATAAAAAGATTTTAATTTATATACTATACACTCAGAAAAAATGTTGTAATAAAATACATATATGACCTTATAAAATCTCTTTAACAAATTATAATTAATTGCCATTATTAAATATTGTCTGAAATGTCTGAAATTGTACAGTTTTCAATTATGAGTCAATCATGAAAGCAGAAGATTTAACATTGTAATTTTTCTTTTTTTAAATTATTTTTGTTTTTATTTTACGATTTTATTTTTTTATAGAAGACGAGCAATCAATTTGATGCAACAAAGCATAAATTGCCCCATTTAATTTTCGATATAACAATCTAATTTTATATTTTTTGCCTACTCTAAATATTTTCCAGAGTTGGTGGACGAAATCCTTAAATAAAAATCCAAAAGACAAAATCCACAAAAAAAAATTCAAAAATACTCAAAAAATATTCTGGAAAATCAAAACAGAAAAACCCTGATTTTTGTAATAAATTTTAAAGTTCTTCGCCTAATTATTTTTATTGCATTCATATAAAAAATATAAAACAGTGGAGGCTGTCGCCTTCAAATCCCCGCTAAACAATTTATTGAACCCTGATTTTGTAACCATCTCAAAAGTACTTTCTAATTATCATTTTTACATAATATAAAATAGTGGAGGCTGCTATCCCCAAACCCCCGCTAAACAAATTATTTAACGCTGAATTTGTTATCCACTCTAAAGTTCATTTATTATTTTTACATACATACATATTTCAATATCAACTAATAAAATATAAATTTATGGTTTTTGTTTTTTTTTTGGCAAAAATCATTATTGATTTTGTTTTTTGTGAATTTTGGGGTCTCACCCTATTTTTCATACAATATGACAATATTTGTAAAATCAATCTTCTTAGATTCAGTAAACTTTTTAAATTGACTTTTTCAAGTCATTTCTATTTAATTTCACTATAATTGACCTTTCAAAATTAATTTACTATAATTTAAATTATTAATTTATTTGTAAAAAAAAAAAAAAAGCGCCAAAAAAATTATTTAAAAATTAAATTTATATTTATTTATTTAGCTTTCTAATATTACATACATGTAATGTTAGTATTACCGTCGGCTGCTAGGGTCAGGTCATTACGAATGCGAGAAAAAAATACATTTACTTATGAAAAAGTTACTAGATAATTATTTATTTATTTATTTAAATCTAACATTATATAATTAATTGATATAATATCAGTGGAGCCCTCAACTACTGAGGCCCTTTTGGGCCTTTATTTATTTTTTTATTAATAATTTTAATAACTAATATATGTATATTTTATAATTGCATACAACTAGGCGAATTATTTATTTATATATTTTTTTTTCTTTTTACCAACAATTTTCAATATTTCATTACGAATTAAAAGAACAAAACGAAAATTAGAAATTAATAAAACAAACTTTTGAAATAATTGTAGAAAAAAAAAAACAAAAATCAAACAAAATAATGAGAAAAAAAAACTAAACTAATATTATATTTTATTTTTATATATTATTTATGTAATAAAAATTATTATAAATTTAATTCTGTATGACTTACCTGTACAACACGTTTTTTTAAATTAACTTTTTTTGAAATTTCTTCTAACATTTTCCGACTTGGATTTGATTCATTCTGATAACATTCATATAAAAAATTTAATTGTTCTGGTAATATTGTTGTACGCAATCTTTTATTATTTTGTTTTTCTACATTTGTTGAATTATTATTTGTTGATTGTGTTGATGGTAATATTGGTGATGTTGGTGTATTTATTGTTATTTGTGTTTGTGTTTGTGAAATATTAACACCACTATTCACACCTGTTAATATTGATGATTGTTGATCATTTTCATTTATCATATTATTATTTACTTGTTGTTGAATTGTTGCTAAATCATATATTCTATTATTATCAATTGTTGTTGTATTAGTTGTTGATGGTAGCGGTGATGAATCATAATCATTTAATTTAAAATTATCAATTGATTGTTTTGTTTGATGTTGTTGTTGTTGTGTTTGTAGAACCCCGCACCCACCAGCAGCAGCAGCTGCAGCCGCTGCAGCAGCAGCTAAAAATTTTGCAGCTGCGAATTGTTGTTGTTGAATGATTGGTTGTGGTGAATTACTTTGACTTTTTATTATATTATTACTATCATTATTAATATTAATATTATTATTTGTATTAGATATTGTAGTTGTTGGTATTATATTTGATATTGTTTCTCCATTATGATGATTTAATTTATTATTTTCTAATAAAAATGTTTTTATTAAATTTTGTTGTTGTTGTTGTTCATTATTTAATGTATTATTTATGGAATTACAATTGTTATTAATAATAGTGTCATTACTGTTACTGCTGGAACATTTTGTTATATTATTATAATTTATATTACCACCAGAATTGTTCATTATTGTATTTGTTGTTGTTGTATTTGACAGGGGTGGAAAATCATGAATTTGTTGGGGCGAGGCTTCTAACTGAAAAAACTTTTTTGATTCATTTAATTGATAATATTGTAATAAAAATTCTATATTTGGTTGTTTAATACTACTACTATTAGTATTATTTGATGATGAATCTGAATTATTACCACCACCATTACCACCATTATTACCACCACCAGATGCAGCTGCAGCTAATAACATTAATTCATGTGGTGATGTAGTTTTATTTGTTGATTCATTTTGTAAATAATATTGAAATAAATAATCATAATTTGTACGTTTTTTTAATTCATTTGTTTGATAATAATTTGTTAAAAATTCTATATCATAACTAGATTGATGATGCTGTTCACGATATTGTTTTTTAACATCATCATTTTTTTCATTTCGTAAAAAATATTGATATAAAAATTCATATTGATCTGATTTAAATTTTTTATTAAGAAATTCATAATCAGATATTAATGATCCTGTTGTTGTTTCATCACAATCAGAATTTTTTCGTTTATTTTTTGTTAACTGATTTGATGTTGTTACAGATGATGATGATTTTGATGTTAAATCAATTGATATATCTTGATCATTTATACTGCTGTACTGTTGTTGTTGTTGCTGTTGATGTTCATTTGAATAATGCTGTTGATTTAGAAATAAACTTGGATTCATAATATGTAAAAATTGATGATCTTTAAATTGTTCATAACGTGAAAATGACAATTGACATTTATCGCATTCATATTTTTGTTGTTTTTGTTGTATTTGATTGCTTCCACCGCTTAAACCAATATTACCACTTGTACTATTAGAACTATTTATAAGACCAGGTGATGGACTAAGAGAAGAGATACCAATTATTTGTTTATTTTGAGAATGATGAGGTGATCCAGATGTTGCTGCTAATAAATTTAGGTTAGGGCTTGGTGATAAATTTGGTGGGAGTTGATGATGACCAGTACTAGCTGATAATGCAGCCGCAGCAGCAGCTGCAGCAGCTGCTTGCTGTGCAGCTATATTTGATGATAATAAACTTGGATTATTAATATCCATTGATGAATTTGAATCTTCACTGCTTAAACTTTGTGCTACTTGAGCTGCAGCAATTTGGGCTTTTGCTGATTTTTTGTTATTTTCTTCTTTAAAGCAGTGATTTTTTTGATGTCTAATTAATTCATAATAACGTTGAAATACTAAATTGCATTTTTTACAAGTATAATTTATATTCGGCTTCTTTTCTTCAGATTCATAAAATGAATTGTTGGGTTGATTTTCATAGATTTTACGTTGTTTTTGTCGAGCATTCTATTTGGTAGATAAAAAAAAGATTATGAAAAAGGGAAAACGAAAAAAAAAATATATATATTTAACAAAAATTTTTATTTTGAATTTTTAATATTTTTAAATTCTCTCACCTGAAACCAGACGACTATAACTCGCGGCGAAAGTAATAGTAATTTGCTCAAATATTCCAAATCACTGTCTTTTGGATACGAATTATTTTCGAAAAATTCTTGCAGTACTTTGATTTGATAATCTGTAAACCTAGTCCGGTTTGCACGTTTACCACTGGATGAAGAACTGTTAGATGAATTTGAATTTGTTTCAAAATTACTCTTTTCAAACATTTTATTTATTTGAAATTTTTTCGGAGGACCCATATTATTCAAATTACCAATGCTAGCTAAATTATTTAATGGTAAATTATCTATTTGTTGATTTAAAATATCATTTAAATTGTTATAAGTAGCTGACTGCGACATTGCTGAACTGCTATTAGGAGTTTGTGGCCTAGAAAGAATTTCAGAACTTCCAGATTCAGATTTTGTTTCATAATTATTATAAAATAAATTTTGTTGATGATGATGTTGTTGTTGTAATTGTTGTGCGGCTGCAGCAACTGCAGCAGCAGCATGTTGCTGCAATAAATGTTGTTGTTGCTGTTCAATATCTAGATTATGATGAGCTTCATTTTTAATCAAATGATGATGATGTTGCTGATTTTGCTGTTGTTGCATATGATGATGATCTAATGAATCCATGGAACTTAATTGAAGATCATCAGATGGTTCCGATTTAATATGTATCTGATCTGAGCTAGACAGACCACGATCACGATCACTACCAGATGCAATACTTGATGGTTGTGAAAGAGGTCTACTTGAATCCGGTCTATCTGGTTGCATATGTGACTGATGTAATGAGGCTTGTAGTGATAGTTGAGTTAAATGATGCTGTGGAATCAGAGATAATTGATGATGACTACTACTATTTGATTCGTTAGACTGTGATGATAATGGACGTTGTTGCTGTTGAGAATTTTGATTTTGCAAGTGGGGATGCTGCTGTTGTTGCTGTAATGATTGTTGTTGTGGATCTAATAGCAACTGTTCACCACCACCCCCACCTTCGACTAAAGGGGTCACCTTGGCTTGACCAGTTCTTTCATATTCTTCAATATTTAAAGTTGTTGATGGTGGATTATTAAAATTATAAGGAGAGTCTTTATTTCGCTGCCTTTCTTTGAAAAGTGTGTTTCGAAACCAGTGTTTAACAACTTTCATAGGTAAATTTGCCTTTTTTGACATTTCAAGAATGCTTTCTTCGCTTGGGGAATTATTTATATCGAAATGAGCTCGTAAAATTTTTAGTTGATCATCTGTTATTCTTGTTCGAGCTCGTTTTTGACTATTGGATGCAGCAGCAGCTGCTGCGGCTGCTGCAGCTGCAGCTTGCTGTACAGCAGCAGCTTGTTGTGCAGCAAGTAATTGTACTTGAGGTGTTTGTTGTTGTTGTTGACTTGTTGAGCTGGTTGCCGGTGACAATTGTTCGGACGGTGTTGGTGGTACAACTGCTGGTGAAGGCCCGCCATTATTGTTACCACCAAAAATTAAAGGAGGAGCTAAGTTCATAAAATTTAAAGACATCAAATGATGAAATTGCATTAAATTTATCATGTCTAAAGTGTTCATTGAACCACTTGAACTTCCACTCCCACTTTGGCCAGTTAAATTTGAAAAATTCGCTGGAATACCAGTTAAGTTTTGTTCCATTAACTTTTGAGCCAGTACACTTGGATCTATATTAAGTTTTTGTGCTAAATCCGGTACTAAAGGGTTTTGCAACGCGGCTGCTGCAGCAGCAGCGGCTTGTTGTTTTAATAAAGCGGCTGCCACAGGACTACATACAGAGGGTGGTATAGCGCTGGTTAAACTCGATTGACTTGGTGTTGGTGAAGATGAACGCATGCCAGTACTATTTGTACCACCAACTAAAGAGGACATTGCTATTCCCCCACTACCACCTCCACCAGTTGACGAAGTGCTAGCCGCTCCTGGAGATAATAAATTTATTGATTCAGATTTTGGAGCCATTAGTTGTTGTGAATCTTTTAAGCTAATATTTTGACTACTAGTGGCAGAAAGAGCCGGAGAGGGTGAATTTGATGACTTGGTTTTTGATGAAAAATCTAAAATTTCATTTTCTGTATTAGATATCAAATTCGTTTGCGGAGCAGATTCATGTTCTAAGTAATAGTTTTTAAATTTTTCAGCAAACTTCTCTAGAAATTCAAGCGGAATTTTATCATTATGAATTTCCTCACAGTGACTTTTTAATACAAAAATTGACGAGAAAACTTTCTTGCAATGGCGGCAATAATATTTTTCTTCATTAGATACACTAGAATCTTTTATTTCACTGTTTTTACTACATGTTGAATTTGAAGCATATAAATCAGTTGGTGTAGCTATTGGTGACGGTAATTGAATTGCTTCATTTGATTGCGATGGACGTGGTGAAGTTGGTGCTGTATTTCCACTACTACCACTAGTTGTACCACCAGATTTGTTATTAATTTCATTGAATTGTTTTACAATATCAAAGCCAAAATTCTCTAATAAAGTTTTGTAAATCTGATTGTTAAATTTATTTGTTAAATTTGTAGCTGCATTAGCTAAATCATCGTCTCTCTGGTTGCAAATATTAGGACTTGTTGATGTATTTATAGGAACAGAAGGAATATTCGGAGTAATTTCACCAGTTTTATTTATATTTGGTGAACCTGATTGTTGTTGCATTTGTTGTTCTTGTAATCGGCATGCTCTTGTTTGATGCAAGACACTACGCATATGAATATCTAAAGTGCTACCTTGAGCATAAGCAACTTTACAAATGTCACATTTGAAACGTTTTTTTGGACTATCATAATCATTTTCAGGGCTCAATTTTCGTTTTTGTTGATTTAGACTGTCATTTCCACTAACAACATCAAAATCAAGATCGATTGATTTATGATCGTCGGCATCCAAACTACATTTCCGTTCTGGAAAACTATTAGGGTTACCACTAGGAAAATTAATTAAATTAGATAAATTACCAGTTTCTGAATTGACTGGTGAAGTTGATGGTGGAGTTGTGCTACTTTCATTTTGTTGTTTTTTCATCTTATGTAAATGTGAGACACTGTTATAATGAACAAGTAAAATATTTTTTTGAGTAAAACTTTCTCGACATATTTCACATTTAAATGGCCGATTTGGATCCAAGTATTTTTCTAATGGATAACTATTTAATTTTTCATTACGACGATGCTGTTGACTTTTATAATGTTGTTGTAAAAAGATTTGAAGTGTATAACTAACTTTACATCTTTGGCATTTGAATTTACGATTAATATCATTATAATTTTCTTCTGCCATTTGCTGTGAATTAAGATACTCATCTAATTCAGTAATAGGTGTTTGTTCAGAATTGGAGTCAGGTTCACAACTAGTTTCAATTGATTGATTTATATTTGGTGAATTTCGTGATGTCGAAACTGTTGATTCATCTAAATCATCTTTGTTTAAATTTTGAGTTGAATTGGGAGATGATGTCTGTTGTGTACCACTTGCTTGTATTATTGTAAAATCATCCATAGTTGGAGTACTAGAATTTCTTGTATGTTGTTGTAATTGTTGTTCATTTGTATTGGATAGCGATGAGTTATTTAAATCACATCCAATGCTACTTGCTGGAGAACCAGGTGGAGATAAAGTTGCACATGATTGAGGTGTTTGATTTCCAGGGGCACTAGCTATAGACTGATTTTGTTGTAATTGTTGTTGATTTGGATGAGATTGTTCGATATGTTTTTGAAGAGATTGCGTACTACGAAAACTTCGGCGACATATCATACATTTCGTTGCATCACGCATTGTATGATACAATGAATGAGCATTGAGTTTTTCTTGTGTTTTAAATGCTAAAGAACATTGTTTGCAACGATATTTATACACATGCCGCTCCGAAATAACAATATTCATATGATTATCTTTAAAATGGGCTACCAATGAAGTTAAATTATTGAATTGCATATGACATTGCCGCAGTAAACAATTATATTGTTGTGGTAAATCACTACCACTAGATTGATTTGATTTTGGATAATGATGATTGTCTGTACAATGTTGAAGAAGTTCTTGCATAGATTTCAATTGTAAATTACATTGTTGGCATTCAATTTCAATTGATAACGGATTACTATTATTTGTTGATGATGCTGATGATGTTGTTACATTTGTTATTAATGGTGTATTAGAAATTAATGTATTAGTTCCTTGAATGTTTGAATTTGTCATTGTTATTGTTGTTGCTACTGGTGCATTTGAAAATTCAGGATTAGCTTGACTTTTACTTAATTTATTGTTTGACGTTGATGCAGTTGTTGATGTATTTAACCAATGACTAGTATCAACTAATTGTAGTAGACGCACTAATCCATCACTGTTAACGCTATGTACGCCCATTACATGTTTTTCTAATGATTTTTTATTATTAAATGTATCTTGGCATAATGGGCATATAATGTTATTTATTTTTTGATAATCAGTTTTTTCTTCTTCTTCAGCTGCATTTTGACAATCGTCATCATCGTCAATACTTTCATCATTAATATTATCATCATTATCACTTTGTCGTTCATTGTCATCTTGTTCGTCACATATTGATTCAGTTTCTGGTATTTGATCGGGTTTTTCAATTTTAATATCAATATCGGTATCAGGAGCAAGGCCGCTACTCGATACATTGCCTGATAATGGTGTTATTGAACGTTGTTGTTGTTGCTCTTGCTGACGATAATGATGATGATGTTGATGTTGTTGATGATATTTTGTTTGAATAAAATCTGATTGTTGTTGAATTTTATTTGGTGATGCAGTTATCGTTCCTGTAATGGAAGTAGATTGGGAAGCAGCTGCAGCTGCTGCAGCTTGTAATGCAGCTTGAAATGCATGTAAAGCAACTGTATTTGTTGGTATTATTAAATAATCATTATCTGATGAATTATTTGGATGCATTTGTTCTATATGACGATCAATATCATGTTTCATTTCTGTTAAATATTCACAATTATTACATTTATAAACTGTTGTTGGTGTTGCGGCTGATGCTGTTGCAGTTTGATTATTATTATTATTTGACAAGGAAGATAAAGGATTTGATAATGATAAGTCATAGCCAGTTGATTGAAATTGTTGTTGTAACAATTGTTGCTGTTGTTGCTGATGTTGTTGTAATTGATGATGCAACTCAAGACTATTTGTATTATTTATATTAAATGGATTCGAGGATATTGATAATGATGATTCATATTTTAATATAGGACTACTTGATGGACTTGGTCTTTCGTTTTTTACAATATCTGTTTATAGTTAAAGAAAAAATTCAAATAGATTTTTTGTTCGTTTTTTATATATGGATGTATATATATATTTTTTTTTTTTCTATAAATTTATTATAAGAAATTTTTTATGAATGATGAAACATGTATATAAAACAACATATATATAAATATATATATATGCTTTAAATCGGTAAACGATAGATATATTTTAAAGAATTACGATGTAAAAAAAAATCATGTAAAAATAAAACACTTAAATATACATATACCAAAATTTCAATACTTAAATAAAAAATTCTTAATTTTAATAAAAAATACACTTTTATATCTGTATGAACTATGTTCAAGGGTATAATAAATTTGCCATTACGTTTGTGACACTTTAAAGGAATCGAGCTAGATATAATGTCAAATATATGGATCGGTTCGAAATCAAATTCTAAGTCGATTAAGCCATGTATGTCCGTCTGTTCATCTGTTCGTCCGCACGTTAAGTCAAAGAATAAAGGAGTTAGGAGGCTGCAATTTTTTTTACGTCACTTTTGCAAAATTGCTAGTTTTGATATTTAAACCCAGCATTTTCGACCGCCGAATTCAAATAGCTGCCATACAACTTCTTTCTTTATATGGAAATAACTCAGTACCTATTAAATCTAGGTATATCTGAAATTTTGCAAAGTTATGTCGAGTTACAGGCGAACAATATCTGTAATATTTGGTTATGCTGGTGTAACAGGTTCGCGTAGCTGCCATACAATTTCTCTTTTTAAATGAAAATAACTTAGTATCTATTAAAGCTAGGTATGTTAAATTTAGTGAAGAGGTGTCGAGTTACATGCCAATAATTTTTGTAAAATTTGGTTGGTTTAGAGAAGCCGGTTTAGGCTTCTTGCACCTTTTGTTATTTAATAAAGCTAGGCGTCAGAAATCTTGCATTGCATAGACGGCAACATGTTTTTTTTGTTTATTTTCTTTGATAGAAGGAAATTATTTGAATATATTTGGATAAATTTTCAGTACATTCAGTACAATTTTCATTTCAATTATTTCCAGAAAATTTTCTGTAATGCTTAATTTTCATTTTCAATTCATATTTGCGTGCTATGCAAAATTTAATATGAAAATTTATTAAAAAAAAATTTTAGAACATTGTTTATTTGTGTCATTTTTCTATCGGTTTGCCCGAACTTCTACATTATTTAAAATGCCGCTAAATATAATAATATATATTTACCGGTATAAGATATAATGTATTTACCATACATAGTATTAAAATGGGTATTAAGGTATTAAAATATAATAATTTTTAATTATTTATGTCTCAAGTTCTATTTTTTTCATTTCAAAAATCTTAAAGAGCAGAAAAAGATAGCCCACATCCGAGAGGAAAACATGGCTATAGTTTTTATTTGTAATATTTATATTATTAATAAAAAAAAAAAAAATTTTCTAAATCTAAATCTAGGGCAGAACATTATTTTAAGCCATTATAAAACAATATTTTAACACAATTATATAATTTTTTTGGAATTGATATTTAAATTTACCATAATATTATGTAAAATCATAATTTTGTGAAATTTCCAGTTCTTAGAATTTTGACATTTTGAAAGTAGAAAGATCTTTGAGAATGAGATCTATAAGTTAGGAAATGAGATCTATAAGTCCTAAGGAAAAATGTTAGTACTTTCCCCGCTATCCCATTTTAGAGCTATTAGAGTTAAAAAATTTAAAATGTACTTTTTTTTAGATACAAGTAAGTTGAATACCTCTAGAAATTTGTAGTAAGTATATAGAACATCAAAATTAGAGCTTCAATATTATATTTTTAGATGTATTACATGAAAAAAAAAATATAAAAATGTGATACAGAAAAAGTACAATCTGTATATTTTTTTTTTATTGCCATTTACAAAATTTGCGCCTTTAAAAACCTTTTTATTTACATATCGCCAATTCGTATCGTGTTGTTTCAAAAATTACTATTTTAAAACAGGAATATTTTTTTTTTTATATTTGTAAATATACATAATAAGTACATATAGGTACATATATTCATATATTTATTTGGTTTTTGATTTTAAGTTAAAGGGTAATACATATTAAAAAATATTTGAACTTTTGTGTAAATTATACAAAAAGATATAAAGAAAAATAATACTGAGATTAGTGCACTATGATAATAAACTTTTATGCAATTTTTAATTTATATATTATTATAGGTATATATATATATATATATATATATATATATATATATATATATATAAAGGATAAACTTCCGGAAAGGAGTTACGAGTTATTAAGTGACGTCACCATACAACAGTACTTTATATCTCCAAGTAATCGATATTATATGCCATTAGGACCGATACGTCATCTAGTGGCCAAAAAATAAATTATAAAAATTTCTTAACATTTTGTGATATTTTTATAATCGTTATATTTGTTATATTTTTCCTTTACGATAGTATACTGGTACTAATTTCCTACAAAAGCAAAATGTATGAAAAATTAAGTATGAAAATGTATTTTTTATTAAAATTATTGTTTCAATTTTGCATTTCTGTTCTCTGGTGGGACTATTTACCAATACATATAGTACCATACTTATTTTATTGAAGAGACCTTTCTAACAGTAAATAAAATAAATGTAGGATGTTTTTGAACATTTTATATGGTTATGGTATGTATAGTGGTTTTTTCAAAAGTTTGAATTTGTTTTTTTTTTTACCAAAATTTTCATTTTTAACAATGAAATGGTAGCACCGATTAAGATGAAACAAGATGTATATTAAAATTGGTTGTGAAATTGGTTCCATGTATAGTGTCGTAGAGGAAAAACATAATGTTTAAATAAAATACTACAAAATATTAAGAAAATAATTTTGTAATGCATTTTGCGGCCAGTAGATGGCGGCGTGGGTCCTAATGGCACATATATTCGGAAAGTTGAAGATATAAATAACACTTATGTGACGACGTCATCTTAATAACTCGTAATCCCTTTGCGGAAGTATATCCTAAAAAAATATTAGTAAATAAGAATATATCTAGATATACATATATAAATATACGTACATATTTTAGATTAACAATATACACAACTTTTAACCATTGGAGGCTTTATTTTTATTTTGTATGTAAATTAACCGGTCATTAAAAATTTACCCACAAGCTATTTCAAATAACTATAATATAAAAATTATATATACCTATATGTATATCTATATATCTATATACAAGAGTTGTATAAGCGAATAAAAAGAATATCTAAGAGTTATATAAGCGAATGAAAAGAAATAAAAACAACTGCACAAATAAAAATATAAGGAATTTCCTTAATATTTTATACACTGATAATATTTTTTATGATTTTATTCTATTTTTTTTTTATTTAATATATAGATATGTCTGTATATATTATGTACAGGGGTATATATTATGTACAGGTGTTTTCTATGAAAAAACAAAAGAAAATACATATAACTAAAAAAATTTATGAGCACAAACATATTTCATTTAAACAATACAACAAACATATTATCGTATATCGTCTGTTTTTAAATATTGAAATAAGAAAATTAATACGAAATCATCTTTTTATTATGTAAAACTTAGATTTTGTAGATTTTCAATTAATTTTATTCATTTTATGATTTATGTATTCGAGTAATTTGATATGAATCTAATAATTTTTTTTTAATTTATAACCTTTTTTATTAATTTTTTCAAAATTATTTGAAGATTTTAATATCGAATATAACAATATAGAGAGTTTTTGTTTCTTTTATATTTTTTGTTATTTCAAAATTTCCCTTGAACTGAAATACACATTGCTGTACACCTCAATTCAATATAGAATTAAATAATACTCTGATAATATAGAATTAAATTCTTCTCTGATAGTTGAGCGGCAATCAAATCCTTAGCAGCAAGAGTTAGTAGATGAAAGGTGGTAGAAGACTGTCAAAAAGTACTGTATATACTATCTGCACAAAACACAATCAACTTGTTTTGGATCCTCTAGCGCATGCGGATATTATAGAAAACGAGTCTGCCAATGAGCTTAGGAATATCTCATCTGTCGACGTACCTGAACGAATCCTCGCATTTATTATTAAGAAGAATTTGCTTGATTTGACTAAAAGGTGACGATGGAAATTTCGAAATACATACTTTCTCACTCGGAATAAGTTCGTGTTTACGGGCCATTATCTTATTAGTAGACATGCAACAAAATTATAAGTATGCATATTGATCAAAACTTTAGCTTTGTCGAGAAATTTACGCAATAGAAAGCATGGAGCATTTTATCTGCGTTTGTCTTTATAGTCTCTCAAGGAAAAAGCTAAAATATCTCAGTATAGTTTATTTTTCCAAGATTAATATCAACTCTCCTGACATGTATATGAGAAACCTTCAAAACTCCTTCAATCAGCAGAGTGGTATCATTGTGCCATAAATCTCTAAGGAAATTTAAAAATTCATATTAGGAATTATGTTTTAAACAAAAAATTTATTTGCATTTAATTTAAATTCTTAAATGGAAAAAAAAATTGATCAAAAAATGCCAGCACTTCATTAATTAGAAATTTAAATAAATCATTAATATTTTCTATAGCTGTTTAAGAAAAAAACAAAAAAAAAGGATAACTGTGAGTACATTTAAGAAACTTTTACATGAATTTATTAGAAAAACAAAATAGTGTACAATTTTAAATATGTATTTCATGTATTATTTGTATTCATTGTTCATAAGCTCTTAACAATTACTTAGTTTATGATTAAGGGTTACCTATTTTTATTATACAAATAGTCTTGAGTATATTAAAATTGTTTCTATTGTGTGTCTTTGAAAATATCGAAAATTTCACATGTACCTATAGTGATTCTTTTTTGAAAGTTGGAATTTTTTTTCTTTTTTTAAATTCCCGTTTTGAACTGCAATATTTCACAAACAGTAGTACTGATTAAGATGAAAGAAGATGTATATTAACGCCAATATTATGCTCTACAATATCAAAGAGAATGCTTCCAGTTTATTGTTTAACGGTAAAAAAAATAACGGTTTAATTAAAATTGTAGAAAATGTTATGAAAATTTTGTAATGCACTTTTCGGCCACTTGATGGTGCAAGCGGTACTAATGGCATATATATTCGGAAACTTGGAGATATAAAGTACCGTTATGTGATGACGTCATTTAAATATATGATCACCCCTTAGTAGAACTTTATCCCTTGAACTTTTTACTAAGCAATTTTTTTTTTTTTTTTTTTTTTTAATTTTAAAAGTTGAACTACATATTTTGAACATTATAAATAATAGGGGCCTCAGTGGCCTAGTGGGTAAGAGCGTATAAAAATATGCTGTAAACACCGAGGGAGTGTGGGTTCGAATCCCACACACGTTGTAAGAGTTATTCCCCCTTACGACATTTACAGCCCCGCCTGAACAGTAAGGGCTGTGTAATTTTCTGTCCACATTTATGTGGCAGAGAAATGCATTAAAAAAAAAAAATTATAAATGGTTCGTACAGTTCACAAGAACAACCGTATTAATTATTTTTTTGGTTTATGGTCAAATCCAAAAAAAAAAAACTTCTTCAATTATTGTACACGTAATTAATTTTCTGTATTACTTTATTTTTATATAATAAATGCCAATATGTAACCATGTGTATATAATATATTATGTATATATGTATAACATATTTAATATACTTATATTTTTATTATATTTTTTTTTTTTTGTTTTATTTATGGAAATTTCGAAGTATATATTTCGCCCTCACAAATTAATAATAATTACCCGAATACTGTTTAAGAAAAATATACTATACAGATATACGTATACGCAATATAAAAAAAAAACATAAAAACACAAAACAAAACAAAAAAAAAAAACAATTTACAAAGAAATGTAAAGAACTGAAAGGAATAAGATTAAAAAAAAGATTTTAAAATTATTGTGTTGGCCTTCAATTTTTCTTTTGTTCTTAAAATGCAGTTTTTATGCAATTGTTTTATCAATTTACATTGCGCAAATATAAGTACACACATATATGTATTCAACTAAAACCAGAAATAATCGCAAATCCTATCTGAAAAAAAAAAACAATTTTTATTCGAATACTGCTTAGAGCAAAAAATGATTTATGATTGTGCATAATTTGAGTATACTCGTATAGTCGTATATCTTCTTATGTATTCCTATATATACCTATATACATATATGGAAATTCGCGGATTTTTAGCACATTTCCAAAAAAATTTTGAAAAAATGTGCCTATTAGTTTCACTCTGTCCGTCCGTCTGTCCGTCTGTTTACAAAACTTCTACACTGTTAAAGATAGAGAAAAAAATTTTTAACCATGGGTATCATAAAAAAATTAATTTTGTGGAACAACTTTTTTATGTAGCCCCATCTATCAGGAAACTACAGTCCTTAAAACTTTGAAAAAGTCCAATTTTTAAACGCATATATTTCATGTTCCGCTTAACATTTATTCAATCTGAAAACGCCATTCGACAGGAATTTTTTTACCTTTATAAATCAATATCAAAATTATATATAATTTTTAAATTTAGTATTTAAATTTACCGTTATGTGAAAACCAAATTTTGCATGATTTTTCTACCTTCAAAACTCCGGCACGCCTTTAGATAGGGGCTTGAAATTTTGAGACAAGAAAGAACTCTTAGAATTAATATAAGTTTGCTCAGAAAATTTTTTTGCCCCACCCCCTGTTTATGTATAGGGTTCCAAAGTTACAGCCCCCCAAAATTGCAAAAAAAGCCCTAGTTTCAGATGTATATATCTCAGGCTCTGTGTAGTAGTTTTACAATCTAAAAACACTAGAAGGCTGGAAATTTTTTTACCTTTATAAATCAATATCAAAATTATATATAATTTTTAAATTTAGTATTTAAATTTACCGTTATGTCAAAACCAAATTTTACATAATATTTCTTTTTGCATAACTCCGGCACGCTTTGAGATAGGAACCTGAAATTTTGAGACAAGGAAGAACTTTTAGAATTAGTATCATCGGAAAATTTTTTGGTACAACCCCCTGTTTAAGAGTTCCCCTCAAAAATTGAAAATTTGCTATTTTTAGACACCTGTAATTTAGGCATCTGTAAAAATTTTTCTTCGGCAAGACATGAAAATTAAAGGTTCAATAATATATTTTTACGTGTGTTAACGGTTTTTCTTAGTTATATAGGGTTCCGGACTTACAGCCCCTCAAAATTCCAGAAAAGTCCTATTTTCACGTTTTTTCTTATTATATGAAATTTTCAAATTTTTTTACAAATCACAATTCTAAACGTTTGTATTGTCTTTTGGAAATGTGCGCTTTTAAAAACCGTTGGTTTACATTCTACCTTGTTTATTTATTATTTTTAATTTCTTGTAGTATAGAAAATACAGACTTTGTATGTTTTTTCTTAATTTTTTTTTTTTTAATACTTTGAAACTATATTTATGAATGTTTTTTTTTTGTATGCTCTGTTATAAGTAGGGACTTGGGAGCGTATCGATATCTCAATAATCAAAATATTAAACTGAACTGAAAAATTCCAAAATTAAAAATTTTCAAAGTACAAAGGTTACATTCTCCAAATGCTTGGGTTGGCGTGTAACTTTACCGACAAACTATTTTGAACATATGGAAATTAATGTAACTTTCTCCAATGCTGGCTGGCGTGTAACTTTTTTAAAGTTGAAGTTGAGCAATGTTCAACATTGCTCAACATTGATTATTTGACAGTTTGATTAAATTGGCATTTCTTTTTTTGTGTTGTTTAGTGACTTTTTTTTTTGTAAACAATAAAAAAAAGATTTAAAATAATTGTGAAAACAATATTTACGTTTTTTTTTTAAATTTTTCAGGCCTGTAAGAGCGTATGAAATATGTTGTTGTGAATATCGAGGGAATGTGGGTTAGAATCTCACACACACGTCGTAAGCATAATTCCCCTTATGACATTTACAGCCACGCCTGAAAAGGAAAGGCTGTGCAATTTCCTTGTCACATTTATGTGGTGAATACACTTAAAAAAAAAAAAAAATTCTCCACTATCCATTTTTAAATTTAATTAATATTGATACAATATGACTCAGTGAACATTAGATAATTGAAGCATTGGAGACTAATATTAAAAAAAAAACCGCTAGCGTGAAAATTTTTAAAATTAAAGTTACACGTTAACGGTCAGCATTCGAGAATGATTTTAAAAGTTTTATTAAGGCCACAAACTCAAGAGTTTCAATAATTTGGCTAGCGGGGATTATTCGAAAACATAAGTTTTGGGCTAATGTTACAAAAAATATTCTAATTTTAAGGACATAAATACTCATGTAGAAGTATTTGAATTTACATAAGGATTTTTCGGGGAGAAAAATATAGGTTATCATTTTTAAAATACATTTTATTAAACGAAAACAAAATACAATTTTGTTTATACGATCCATATTTTATGTGGGTAAAATTCACAAAGCCCATAATTTATAATAAATATATTTTTATATTCATAATGGGGGGATTTTGTAATTTGGTATTTTGAATTTGAGATGAGGCGTCTAATGTGTGTATCTGTGTGTTGTATACTGTACCAAAAAAAGAAAAAACATTTTAGATTTTAATTAAAAAAAAAAAAAAAATTAAAAATAATCAAAACTTTATCATAAATAATAATATTATGTTGGATCCTTCATAAAAAAATATTTTAATATTTTCGTGATATTATAAATACATACATATTACGTACATTGAAAAGTATCTAAATAGGTATATAAAAACTTGGAAAAATTAATTTTTTTTTGTTTTTATTTTTTTTTATATGACTTTATCAGATATATTTATTTGCGTTATTTAAATAAATATATATATATATATATATATTGTCAAGCTTCTTGCACCTTCTTGTAGAGTAAAAAAGTCTTAACAAAATCTTTCCATTCAGTGTAGTATTTGTCAGTACGATCACTTTTATTTGATTGGATATTTTGCCTTTTTGGATTTTATTCGATTACCATTTTATATCGTCAATTACTTTTATTATTATCGTAAATTTATAGAAATCAACTTTCCTTTTCTATAAAATGTACTAATTTCGGATCAATCTTTTATGATAATATTATCATGTTTTAGTTTTTTTGATTCGTCATTATTAAAATCTTTATATAATTTCAGCATTATTAAAACTTATTTTAAAAAATTCTCTAAAAGCAAAGGTTTAAATTTTTAAATTTTTAATCAAATTTCTAAAACTAATCCAACTAATCAAATTTCGTTACGATACTGCAGAATAAACTTGATGCTAAATTTAAATTTATTTTGTATTCATATTTCTCATATCAAAAATATAAATAAATAAATAAATTCTCATATCCCTATTACATCCCTATCGCCAAAACCAAACTGTACATTCGTATTAAAGGTTCCATCCTAAAGTTTGGTTTTAAAAGGAGGGTGGTTTTGGTTGGTTAAAGTCCAACACTACCTTGAGGAAGCACGTGCAGTTCCTCTTGGTGACTTTCGAGTTTTCCACCAACCCTCGTAAAAAAAAAAAATATATAAATTTATTCTCGAACTTATATTTGAAATTGCATAAGTTTTTTTTTTTCGTTTCTTACTCACTTGGGTAGCATAGGGCCTCCACAAAGCATATCTAACTCTATTTTGTGCTGGAATCTTTACTTCAGACCAGGTTTTTCGTACTTCCTCTATTTCCTTCATTATTGTCATGCTCCACATAATTCTGGGTCTTCCCACTTTTCTTTTTGGATTCCAATCAAGGGCATCTTTAGCTATCGAGGAATCTTTTTCTAAGTGCATGGCCAATCCACTTGTACTTCCCTTACCTGATGACTAAGTTTATGGATTTCTGTTTGATTATAATCCACAGATCATTGTTCTTCGTGATCAGAATATTCTGCATATTATTCGCAAACATCCGTTGAGGAATATTTGTAATTTTTGAATTATTTTTTCTGTAACCAGCTATGTTTCTCTGCCGTGAAGCAAGACCGATTTAACACATATTTCGAATATTGTTAATTTCGTGCCTCTATTAATTTGTGCTAATCGCCATACTTAGTGAACTAACGCATAAGTTAGTGAACCAAAAATATTTTTTTTTTTTTTTTGAGATTAAGAATATAAAAAAAATTGTTTATATCGGCTCCGTGAATTTCCCGGCTCCAAAAATTATCGCAACTAAATTAAAATGAAAAAAAATCCAAAATTTAGGAGCAATAATTTAATTATAAATTATGAAACACCACCAAAATTAAAATGGAAAAAAACACCACAAATTATAAAATTATTCCAAAATTGCCAAAAAAAATGGAACTGTTTTCTTATAAAAAGTATATCCAAATCCTGTACAAAAATTTTACCACCTTTCTTTTTATTATGGTACGATAATTTTAATTGCGTAAATTTTGCCGAAGCAGTGTATAAACATATTGACAAAAACAAAAAATTTGAAGAAAAGAAAATTCTAAAAAACAAAAAAAAAACATTCTTAAGATACATATCTAAATACATATATTATGTATTTCAGTATTTATATTAATTATATTATACAATATATAAAAATTATTACACTAACAAAAAAAAAACCTTTGTTACAATTTAATAAAGGTTTAATTAATAACATTACAAGCCATGTTATATACATACATATAAATTATAATATTAGGTATATATATGTATTATATTCAAACTAATTATATGCATACATATGTATAATTCAAATTAGATTTCAATTTCAAATATATATTTAATACTACAGCAAAGTTAATCGGTGTTGCCTGAGAAAATTAAAAATTTTTGGAATGGTTTGGAATTCTTTTTGAGTTTTATTAGAAGAAAAACTTCGAAAATAGGGGCCTCGGTGGCCTAGTGGGTAAGAGCGTATAAAATAATCTGCAAACAGGGATTGTGGGCTCGAATTCTATACACGTCGTAAGAATTATTCTATCTTACGACATTTACAGCCACGCCTGAACAGGAAAGGCAGTGTAATTTATGTGGCAGTGTATTATTTTAATACATTTGCAGAGCAGAGAAATGCATTAAAATAAAAGAGAAGAAAAAACCTTAAAAATTTTGGAGAAATGCAAAATATATGATTCAAGGATTTACGTTTATGGAGATAATATTATTAATTTGATTATAATAATTAACCAATTAAATAAAAATTGCGTAGATCCAAATTTTTTTACATCCTCACAGTCCCCACAGTACTGCAAAATTGGGTACAGTCTGATAAGGCCTTAAGAAAACGGCTCTGTAGCATAACAGGTGGGGCTACAGAAAAACGTTGTTCCACAAAATTAGTTTTTTGGTGATGCCTATCCGTATAGTTAAAATTTTATTGTTTTATTTCAAACAGTGTAGAAGTTTTTTAAACATCCAGACGAACGGATAGAGTGAAATTAATAGGCACATTTTTTTCAAAATTTTTTGAAAATGTGCTAAAAAACCAAAAAATCTCATATAAATTCTTATTATACAGAAATTTTATGTTGAAAAATTAGAATTTTTGTAAGAAAGAATTGAATTTAAAAAAGTATTAGTTGTTCGAGAGTTGCCTACCCGAAGTTTTGGCCGGATTTCAACCAAAAAAAAAAAAGGTAAAAAAAAAATTGGGAACCTAGAAATTAATCCAAAAAAACTTTATGTTCATTTCCAGACCCTTAGCTTTCTTATAGTTTTTTTGTGTTATCGTGTTGACGGACTATCGAACGAACGGATGGATGGAGGGACAAAGCTTAAACACCTAAATAATTTTTCAATTCTAATTTCATCCATACACTTACATATTATATGTACATATTTATATTATACTTATTTCGACGTGTTACAAACGGAGGAGCAATTTTAATATACGCGAGGGACTATATTGTACAGGTAGAAATACAGTGAAACAGTGAAAGAAAGAGAAAAATACAAGATTTAATAACTTAACAAAATGTTTTTGAATATGAAAAACAAAAAAGAAAATAAATTAAAAATAATACACCTAAAATACGGTGCACTTGTATATGTTAAATTTCAAAATCAAAAAAACAGAAAAAAAAAAGTAATTTTAAATACATAAGTTCAAAAAAATAAAGGTGAAATATTTTTTGTATTTGTTTTTTTCTTAATTTCTTTTTTTTTTAATAATAGATGTTTGTGTTATAGCGTGAAAAATATCACTAATGTAAATTTTACACCTGTCGAAAATTACGATTTTGTTTTCATTTAGCATTTTTTTTGTTTATTATATTTTTGGTGTATATTGTATATAGTTAGTAACTAACATAACTCATACTTATATCAGCCTGTTCTGTATACATTTACATATGTATGTATGTATATAATAATGGTAATGGCTTTAAATGTAATATTAATCACTGCTAGAATATGAGTATAATTAAAAAAATCGATTGAATCTGATTCTATAAAAAAAAAAAAAAACTAATATATATATAGGTATATTATGTAAATTTGTGCATACATATTATTATATACTATGTATAATATATTGTATAATTCTTTTTTTTGTGTCTAGTAGTTTATTAGTAAATATCGTGGTAAAAATTTCCAAGTTATTATTTTAATTGAGTTCCTGTCATATTTTTTATTTGTTTTTTTTTTTGTTTTTTGTTTTTTAATTTTAGGTATAATTAATAAATTTGAATATATTATATATGTATATACAATATATATGTTTCTTTACGTATATTCGTTGTTTAAAAGGTGATTGTTAATTTATATATTGTATCCATTATGAGTATAAAAGTACATATATAAAGGGTTTTCCAATTTGAGTGATATGATTTCTAAGTGACGTTTCGGCCATTTGTAGTATGTTATGATCTGTCTTTTTTTTTCATTGTATTCAGTAATGTTTACAATTTCATCATAAAGAGATATACGCAAGAACAACGTTTACAAATTATTCAATTTTATTATTAAAATAAGCGTTCTCCAATTACAACTTTTCGTGCGCTCACTTTCGTCTGAGTAGTGCGGTAAATAAACAAAACTGTCGATTCTGGTGCGAAGAATATCCACAAATTTTTCATGAACAACCATTACATTCACCTAAATTGACAGTTTGGTGTGGTTTTTGGTCTGATGGAATCATCGGTCCGTACTTCTTTCGAAATGAAGCTGGTAACACCGTTACTGTCAATGGAGAGCGGTATAGATCGATGATAACCAACTTTTTATGGCCGAAATTAGAAGAAGTTGATCTTGACAACATCTGGTTCCAACAAGACGGAGCTACGTGCCACACAGCACGTGCAACAACCGAATTATTGCGAGAAAAGTTTGGAGATTCGATTATTTCAAGAAATTGTGATATTGAATGGCCTCCAAGAAGTTGTGATTTAACACTATTAGACTATTCCTGTGGGTTTATTTGAAGTCATTGGTCTTTAGCAATAAACCAGACTCTCTTCAAGCTTTAGAAGTCAATATTCAACGTACTATTCATGACATACGAATTGATTTAGTGGAAAAAGTGCTCGAAAATTGGGTTCATCGAATTCGTTCCTGCAAAAGAAGTCGTGGATGCCATTTGAATGACGTTTTATTCAGAACTTAATGATATCGATTGTACTTCAACATTCAAACATTTGAATTTCCTTAACAATTAGTGTTTTTTCTTTAAAAGAAATCATATCACTCAAATTGGAAACCCTATATATATATACATATATATATATAAGTATATAAACAAAAATGATTATATGTAAAAATTGCATAATGTTTAATACTTTTTTTTTAAGAATTTCTTAGATTTTTGTTACGTCATTTATTTTGTGGTATGTATATATATATGTAAATGCAGTTATAATATGTATATGTAGAAATTTTCCGTTTATTCCTTTAATGAATCACGTTTTTGGTTTTTCGTTTTTTTAAACTAATTTGAATAAAACATAAACATGTTCTTTTAATTTACAAATTGTTTATTATGAATTTAAAAAAAAAATTTTTTTTTTTTAGGCGTTAACACATCACAAAAAAAAAATCGAATATAAATATATAGATATATAGTATATAAATCATAATTATTACAATGACTAAAATTTTTCTATAATAAATCAATACAATATATTATTAGATTCATATAGAATGGAATCGTACCAGACGAATAATATAAAGAAATCTTATTGTCGCGATGAATACTTATTTAATGTCAACCAAAGAAAGAAAAAAAATAATTAAGTACATAATTAGAAAAACAACCAGACATTTTAAAGTTTTTTGTCGACTCCTCCACCCTCCCACACACTATGTAATAAAGGATGAATCAAATCAAGATCAAATCAAAATGAATACTAAACACAATGTATATAATAATTTGTTAGTCTCGTATAAAAAATCAATTGAATTAGATTTAAAAAAAAAAAAATTAATTAAAAATTTAAATTTTCTTTCAATTTTGAGATTTTATTTCGATTCAAATTTTAGCATTACATACTTTTCAGAAAATTGTATTATTTTTTATTTTATTCATTTATTTATTTAAAACTCAGTAGCTAAAAATAGTTTTGATAGTATTAGTAAATATACTCCTATTGCTACTTTTAGGGCAACAAATATTTGATTCATACATTATTATTAGTTTATTTATTTATTTATTAATATTTTTTCCCTAAACTGTATTATATTTTACATTTTTATTTAAATGTGCATATATTTAGGCTGATTGTATAACATTAATAAATTATTAATGATCTGACCAATGGTGCAGTGCGTAAGTCACCGGTCTTTCAGGCGAAAGGTCTCGGGTTCAAATCCCGGTCAGGTCAAAAAATAATATAATATAAAATATAATAAAATAACGTAAACAAAATATTAAATATATGTAATTATAATTGAATATTTGTACCGAGATGGCCCACATGCTAGAGGCAAAAGGGTCCTAAAAATATCGGGAGATATTTAAATCTGCCCGATATAATATAAAAAAAAAAAAACATTAATGTTGTAATATTCAAAGCAAGTATTTTTTTTTTCTTTCTTTTCTTTATAAGTATGTTTACAAATTACATACATAGGATACATTCAATATTACTAAACCATTAGGTAGTAAGGTCCATTATGGGTTAGATTGAATACTATATTATTAGTTGTAGTAATAATAGGTTGAGTTCATGTTTGCAGATCTTAAACCATAATTCTTATTCAGTCAGCGCCACTTCGCAACAGAAAATCAAAAAACTGAAAAAAGCAGCTCTTTCCACATTTAAATTTTTGTATTTTGACATTTAAAAAAAAATTTAGATGAATATTATAAACAAGCAAAATTTTATATTAATTAAACTATTACACAGTTTTAAAAAAAAAAAGAATTAAAAGGTATTTTTAGGTTATGTTATTTTTTGATTATCGACAGCATAAATTTTCATTCTGCAAATATGACAGCAGATCTTTTAAAGTTCTTAAAACAAAAATGGCAAACTTTTTGCAGTTTTGCCTCAAAGACGTTCTGCATTTGTAGAACTTCGTAAGATCTGCAAACATGAACTCAATCACTATTTATGAATAAATTCAATAATATTATTTATTTTGTTTTTTATATATTATAATATTTTTACACTATATTTGATAGCAAGCGGGATTTGTTACAATAAACTATATTTTCAGTAATTTTTTTTACAATTAAAATCCCTTGTTACCTGGTTGTACTGGATTTGAACCCGCACTCCGTCGGTTAATAAGCCACATACTTAACCAAGTGGCTGCCGAGGTTTCAAAAACAAGTATTAAAATTAAAAAAAAAAAATAAACTATAGTTTTTTAAAATTTATACATATATTTAGGCTTGTATGAATTCGATTGCTTGTATTATAATATGTATTACATATTGTATTACTAAGGACCCTATAGCTGGTGTGTAAGTATATTTTACGGTCACATCTAATGCGATACAAAATGTCTTGATTGGAAGAAAACAAAAAAAAATCTTTATTCTAAACATACATATTATGTATGTTATATATATTATCTATGTTAATATAGATTTTGTAATAGAAAATCCGTATCCAAATATGTACTTGTATTCAAAACTTTGCGGAATGTCATAATAGACTACAATGTTTGAAAATTACTAAATTATAATTATAGATAATTATCGGAAGCTTTTGCAAATAAAATGTACGTAATATCAAAATTTATGTATGTACCTAATGATATACTTAAGACATATAAACAAGCAGAATCGAAGTGAAATTGAAATTAAAATGTAAGGAAAAAAAAAATGGTCTCATTGAAGTTCAAGCCAACATATATTCTCCTTAATGATTCATCGAACAGTGGGAAGTGTACACGAAAAAAAAAACGACGAAAATAAGAATGCAAAACAAAGTAAAAAAAAAAATTATTCAATTTAAATATAAATTAGTTTAAATGTTTTTTTTCGCTTTCTGGATTTCATGTTTTAACTATTAATTATATAATAGTTAAAATAATATTATCCTTTTTTAGCACATTTCCAAAAACAAAAATTTGAAAAATATGCCTATATTTGTTTCACTCTATCTCCGTCCGTCCGTCTGTTTACAAAGGTTCTACATCGTTAAAGATAGAGCAATGAAATTTTAACTATGGGTAGTTCTCATAAAAAAATTAATATTGTACAACAAGTTTTTCATATAGTCTCATTCATTATTGAGATTCCTCAAGTTCCTCAAACTTTGAAAAAGCCCAAATTTTAAATGTTTATATCTCAAGTTCTGCTTAACATTTTTTTCAATTTAAAAACCCCATTTGACAGAACTTTTTCCTTTGTAACTTCATTTTAAAGGAAAAGAACGAATTCTTAAAATTAGTATAAACTTCCACCAAAAATTTTGTTTTGTATCATCCCCTGTTTAAGAGCTATTAGGAGTATTTCAGATTTGTTAATATATTATTATAATTTGTATTGAATTTTAACCACTAACATAACATACAAGAAAAAACTATAATGATTAAATTTTTCGGCGTCTTTATAAGAGAATTTATAATTAATCGTTTTTTAATAATGATAATAATAATAACAATACCTACATAATAATTATTTATTTCTAAAATTTTAAGAGTGTATAATATACATTTTATATACATATATAAGTATATAAGTATATAATATAATATTAGGAATTTTTGAACAGAATTTTAGTACGTATATGTATAAGCATATTTTTATAACACTAATATATCTAAAATATATATTTTTAGAAGAATTTTAATTTAAAACAGTACTAACAAAAGAATATTTATCACTGACAAATAATAAACTATTTTTACTGACAAAAAAACTAACTGCAAATTTTGAATTTATTACTGATCATATAAATATGATACGTTGTTTACTTAAAGGAATAGGATATCCATATTAAGTAAATATAATACGTTGTTTACTTTAAGGAATATAATATCCATTTTAAGTAAAAGTTTATTTTTAAAAAGTTTTTTCTTTCTTAAAAAAAAAAGAATTTTTTAGAAAGAATAATTATTTTTTTTTTATAAAATTTGAAACAATACACTTACAATCAGATAAAATAATTTCTTGAACTTAAAAAGGAAAAATTGCTCTAAATAAAAAAAATGCTTACAACCATAAAGGTAACCGTGCACTTAAAAATTAATGATTGCACTTAAATTGGAAATACGTTTTCTTAAAATAAAAAAGGTATAATTTTTTATTTTTTTATTTTTATGGTCAATGTTTATATTTTTTTTTTATATACAGTACGTACAGTGTAAAGTAACTACATAGTTGAATTCATAATAAATTGTTTAAAAATAATTAAAAATATTTTTATTTAGTTGCAAGGAAAATAAGATGTAGGCAAATACCAAGCAATATTATTAACCTTTTTCAAAAGGAGAAACTCAAAGTAATAAAAATCTGTTTTTTAAAAAAAATTAACTAATGGAATTAAATTGTAATTAGAGACCTTTCACCTAAAACTGATATTTTTTAAATTGTGTCTAATTCTAGAATAAAACTTTGCTACCTGCTCTCTTCTTCCAAAAACTGAAAACTAATACTGTATGTATATCCATATATTTTATTTTAACAGCACAGTAGTAGTGAAGTTTTATTTAAATATTAAATGTAAATATTTAACACATTTCATATTTAACGGTCAATTTCGAAAAAAAAAATTTAGCGTTTTGCCTAATCCATAGCAAATAATCGCAAATGAAATAAACGCATATTTTATATAATAAAATACCATTAGGGGCCTCGGTGGTCTAGTGGGTAAGAGCGTATAAAATAAATAAAGCACTTTAAATATCGAGGGAGTGTGGGTTCGAATCCCACACACATCATAAGTGTTATTCCCCCTTATATGACATTTACAGCCACGCCTGAACAGAAAAGACTGTGTAATTTCCTGTCCACATTTATGTGGCACATAAATGCAAAAAAAGTGTCATTAAATTTTTTCATTTTTGCTTTTTAGTCGAAAATTTCGAAAAAAAAAAAGAAATGGGAGAGTCAAGTTTACGTCAGTGTTGAATAACTGCCGTAATTGGGGTCTGATCTTAAATTTTTTAATCTTGAATAATTCCTTGTCAATTCCTTCTCTGGCGCTTACCCTTTTTTTAATTTTAAAATTTTCGATTTTCCATACAAAACTACTAAATGGCCGCAAGACGTTTCAATACTAATGCATTTTTGAAACGTGTTGCTGTAGTGGAATTCTTTAAGTAATTTCTAAAGTTTTTAAATTTAAATAAAAACGGTTGCACAAAATATTTTGAGGTAATTTTTAATATTGCAGATATTTGGAATTTATATAAAATAACAAATTTTATAAAAATGCCGTATGAGTTTACTTGCCAAATTCAAAAAGAGAAGAAAAAAGAGAATTGTTAGCGAGGGTATGGAAATTTTTTCATCTATGAAAAAATGTAATTTTTATACAAAAGAGTTAAGATTTATTGTTTTTGATTTCACAAGAACAAAAAAAAATATTGAATTGATGCTTGCCGTATGCGTTTATTTGCCGAATTGTTTTAATTGGTAGCGGGGGTATATATGAAAATTATCTATGAAAAAATTCAAGTTTATAAAAGAGTTAGCATTTATTGCTTTTAATTTCATAAGAGCAAAAAAATATATGAAATATATGAACTTGTTGCTTGCCGTATGCGTTTATTTGCCGAATTCACAATGAATTTGGTATTTTGTATTTACATATAGAAATTACTAAAAATGCTGACATTTACGTAATGACATTTACATTTCCATAAAGAAACAATTATAAACAATAATAAAAAGAGTAAAGAAACAGTAATGAAATCAATAGTAAAATATTTTTATTTTTTGATTTAAAAACGTCAAAATTAATTTTTTTAGATTTTCAATATAAAAATGTAAAAATTTTAATTTTTTGTATAATCTTAAAATTTTGCATTCACATTAAGAAATTACTAAAAAAGTTGAAATTTACGTTTAGAAACAATTAAATATTGAAATAAATGGTAAAATATTTTTATTTCCCATTATTTTTTTTTTTATTTTTTATCTTAATTTAATTTAATGTAAATTTGAATAATCTGTACTTACCTATAAACATTTTTTATACAACCGTTTTTTTCATTTAAAAATTTCGTTGTGCATTGTATATAAAAGAAATGTATCACGGCAATACTTTTCAAATATCTATGTATTTAATAAATAAACGTCAATCAGCAATTAGTGCAGTACAAAAATTCATATTTTTGTATGGCGAAAAATTTAAAAATATAATTTCTCTAAAAATACTCAAAAAAAAACCCCCCAAAAAAGGATACGCACCGGTTAATTAAAGTCGATTTTGGTCTTATTTTGGGGGTCCATCCGGGTCACGTGGTCTCTTATTTTTAACACTGACGTTCATTTAACTTTAGCCCTAAGAAAAATTGTTAGCAGAAATAAAAATATAATATTGGAGCTTTAATTTTTGTATAATATTGTTTCAAAACAATTTGGGCAGGTGTTCAAGTTATACATTAGGGTTTAAAAATAGGGAATTTTCAGTTCGTGATCCATTGCAGCACCTAAATGTGGGGTTTCAAAATTTCGTATTGCAAAACTATATATTGATTTTATATGTATTTAGAAAGCTTATAAAAACAGCTATCGTTTGGCGTTCCCAGATTGAATATATATCTTATAGATATTGTGTTATAAACAATTTAATTATGTATATAGGGCTTTTTTGAATTTTGGAGGGCTGTACCTCCGTAACGGGTGAGGTAGGTTACAGAAAAAAGTTGTTCTACAAAATAAATTTTTTTTGCGACGTCTATTTATAGCTAAAATTTCATTGCTCTATTCAAACGGTGTAGAAGGTTTGTAAACATCCGGACAAACGGACAAAGTAAAACTAATAGGCACATTTTTAAAAAAAATTTTAAAATTGTGCTAAAAATAAATTTTAATCTGATCTTTTGACAAAAATGCGGACATGACATTTTTTTTTAACATACTGACCCACACCCACTAAATTACTAAGGGAAAATGAAAAAAAATATATATTTCAATTATGAAAAAATTCCCGAAATAATTTTTTTTTATTTTTCGATTTTTCTTCTGAGAATTAGGGCCGTTTTAGTTACTTATTTATTATTAGGATACATTCAATATCTCCAAAAAAAAATGTCAGAGTCAATTTTAAAAATAATTAATAGTATTATTATTACTTTGTTAACATAATATTTAAAAATAAATATTACCCTGAATTAGGTTTTAATATTGAAATTAGATTCTGTTTTTGGGAATTTTATGACCAACGCTTTTTTATGATATATAAAATTTATTAATAAAAATTTGAATTGAATGGTACCGAGATTGACAGATATTGTATGACTGGTATTTTAAAAGAATTTTTTTTTTTTTTGTTTTTTAAATGATCGCAAATATGTTTTTTAGAATTTTTAAAAGTTAAATAAATAATAAAAATAATTTTTAAAACTTACCATTATCACATAATTTAAAAACATCATTTATTTCTAATTGTTCCATATTTTCACTACGTCTTTGTAAACATATAAATTGTTCAACTTGCATATGCCTTAAACTTTTTATATGTTGTATCATTTGTAATAAATTTGACACTTTAAAATTACATAATTTGCATATTAATAATTTATTAATACCATATGTTGTTATTGAATTAATATTATCATTATAATTATCTTTTATATTTGTAGTATTATCATTATTTTGTCCATTATTATTGTTATTATTATTACTACTGTTATTATTACCGTTATTACTATTACTATCATTGTTATTATTAATATTTATTAAATTATTACTGTTATTATTATTAGTATTACTGTTGCTATTATTATTACTGTTACGTCTTGAAGCAACAGAAGATGCATTTTGTTGTTCTAATTGTTGTTGTTGTTCATAATTATAATTATTTATCGTATACAATAAATGTTGAAATATCATTTTCATAGTATCATGACGCATATGCTGAGCATGCATATTTAATTTTTGTATTGAATTTGTATAAAAATCA
Source organism: Poecilobothrus nobilitatus (assembly GCA_947095535.1). Classification (NCBI taxonomy): domain Eukaryota; kingdom Metazoa; phylum Arthropoda; class Insecta; order Diptera; family Dolichopodidae; genus Poecilobothrus; species Poecilobothrus nobilitatus. The sequence goes on from OX352775.1 coordinate 893,786, forward strand.
CAACAATTACATTTCAATTGAATTGTATTTGTATTATTATATTTCAATTTGTACTCATTTTTTGCACCTCCTTCTTTGATATGATTAATATAATTTAATTTTTGTATATGTTTATCTGTTTTACTATGTAATTGAAAATTAGCTTTTAAATTTGTTTTATAATTACATAAACGGCATATATAATTATTATTAATAATAAGCATAATATCACCATTATTACTACTATTATTACTATTATTACAATTATTATTACGTGAACGATCCAACATTATATGCGTATTTAATTCATCTAAATTATTTGTATTATAATTTGAACATATTAAACAGCTGTATATTGTTGATGGTTTTTGATCAATTTCAATTGGTGGTTCAAACGAATCTGGATTAAGTCCTTGATCTGGTTCAATACCAGCAGCAGCTGCTGCAGCAGCACTATTCATTAATGCATTAGCAGCTAAAGCTGCTGCTGCAGTATTTGCTGAATTTTGTTGTTGATTATTTATTGAAATTTGAGGACTATTACTACTGTTACTTATTTGTATTGGATTTGATTGAATACCAGGTGTTACAGTACCACTTGTTGGTACATTATTTGTCCCAATTAACGCGGCTGCAGCAGCAGCTGCTGCATTATTACCACTAGCTGCTGACAGAGCTGCCACAGCAGCAGCAGCTTGTTGTTGCTGTTGTTGTAATTGATGGACCGCAGCTGCTGCCGCTGCAGCATTTGGTGATTGTTGAGCTGCTGCTGCTGCTGCCGCTGCAGCGGCACCAAGAGCTCCGCTTGTAGAATTTTGATGAAGTAATTGTATCATTAATGCTTGATTATATGCTAAATCAGCTAAAGCTGCTTCAGGTAGAAAATTTTGCAAATTTGGTATATTTTGACCAAGTTGAGCTGCCGCAGCTGCTGCAACTAGATTTGCTGGTAAATTTGCTGCAGCTAAATTTTGTTGTTGAGATTGTAAAAACGATAGGGCTTGAAAATGTTTCATATTATTTTGTAAAACAGCCATATTATGGGTATGTTTCTCGCTTGTCATATGTATTCTCAAATTTCGTGCAACTGATGTTTCATATGAACAAACATCACATCGAAACGATGGTTTTGGTTTTTGAGAACCAGAACCAGATGATTGAGATTGTTGTTGTTGCTGCTGTGTTTGTTGCTGCTGTTGTTGTTGTTGTTGTACTAATCCTATTGATTGTTGTGTCGACTGTGATGACAACATTTGTGTACCAGTGCTACTGTTACTGCTAACAATACTTGTTGTACTTCCTGGATGTATATTTGGCATTAAAATTTTTGGGCTATCACGTATTGGATCAATTGACGGGCATGTATTACCAGTACCATTACCACCACCAATGGATCCACTAGAATTATTACTGCTTGATGGATTAACTGGCATACTACTGCTGTTGTTGGTATTATTGTTATTGCTTAGTGTCGATGTTGTTCCTAATAAATTACTATTTGAATTAGCAGAATTAGCTGCCGATGCAGCTGCAGCAGCTGAGATTGCTACCGCCGCAGCTGCGCTCTGAATATTTTGTGAATTATTTAATTCTTGCATATTATTCAAGTGCTTATCACTTTGCATATGAATAGATAAATTTCCTTTTGTTGTTGTTGAATAATTGCATATTTCACAGCGATATGGTTTGTAACCACAGGTATATGATTCACCACGTGCCAGACGTGGATGTTGTTGACCTATTAGAAAAATAGAAATGTACATTATTTTTATTATTATAGATGAAAAATGTTCTTGTAAATTTTAACAAACCAGCTAAACAATAACCACATGCACTTTCACCATCTGGATGCTTTTCTCTCATATGAATTTCAAGAGTTTCTTGATATTTATAATGCCAATTACATTGAGGACATTTTAATGTTTTACAAGAATTTCTAGTTGAAATCTGAACACCACTATTTAAACGTGCTGTATTCAATATCATTTCACATCTAATTAATTTATTTAAAAACATAATAATGAATTAAAAAAAAAAAGAAAAATAAAAATTAATTTATACCTTGCACAATCAACACCTAACGGTCTCCCACTAATATGCTCAGGACATGCACCAATTGTAAAACTTGGTGGCGCCGTTGATTGTGATGCACTACTATTGTTTCCACTATTTGGATTTGGACAGTTTCCACCGCTAACTGGAGACAATGATAATTGTTTTGCTGATGCTACAGCTGCAGCTGCTGCTGCTGCTGCCGCTGCCGCTGCTGGTAAGCTCAAACTACTAGTTGGTGATTTTGTTGGTGTACTTAAATTAATATTTATTAATTCGCATGCTTTACAATCTATTCCTTTCATTCCAGTAATTGCATGTTCAGGACATGCTATTAATGGTTGTTGTTGTTGTTGTTGAAATTGTTGTTGAAGAAAATCATTTAATAATTTAGCACTATTATTATTACTATTAATATCATTTTGTTGTTGCTGATGTTGAGCTGCAGCAGCTGCAGCAACAGCTGCTGCTAATGATGCTTGTATTGAGGAACTTCCACTTACTAAATTTGAATTTGTATTACTATTACTAATATTATTACTAGGATTTATACTGCTAACAATTGAGTTACGTTGTTGTTGATGTTTTTGAAATTGATGCTGAATTTGTTGTAACTGTTGTTGTAGAAAATCCGTTGCATTTAAATTACTTGTATTTATATTACTGCTACTATTTAAATTAATAGGATTATTGTTAATATTATTAGGATTATTACTATTACTATTACTAGATATATTACAACTATTATTAACACTACTGCTTTTACTGTTATTATTATTATTATTATTTGTGTTAGGTTTATTTATATTCGTATTTGTATTTGATGTAGCAGCAGTATTATTAGTCTTATTACTTGTTATTTGAGATTGGGAAGTGATTGTTGATGATATTGGAGAGGAAATTACTGATGCTGTATTTATTGTTGTTGCTGTTGTTGTTGTTGTAGTTGTTAAATTGAATTCATTATTATTTAATAAATTTTTTGAAAGTAAATTATCAATTGACGTTGTTGATG